>OY992887.1:28671921-29164421 GCA_963921405.1 Cepaea hortensis | reverse complement strand
AGATTCCTTCCTCCAGACAGATTCCATCCCCAGACAGATTCCATCCTCCAGACAGATTCCTCCAGACAGATTCCTCCAGACAGATTCCATCCTCCAGACAGATTCCTCCAGACATATTCCATCCTCCAGACAGATTCCATCCCCCAGACAGATTCCATCTTCCAGACAGACTCCTCCAGACAGATTCCTCCAGACAGATTCCTACAGACAGATTCCATCCTGCAGACAGATTCCTTCCTCCAGACAGATTCCATCCTCCAGATAGATTCCATCCTCCAGACAGATTCCATCGTCCAGACAGATTCCATCCCCCAGACAGATTCCATCCTCCAGACAGATTCCATCCTCCAGACAGATTCCATCCTCCAGACAGATTTCTTCCTCCAGACAGATTCCTTCCTCAAAACAGATTCCATCCTCCAGACAGATTCCATCCTCCAGACAGATTCCATCCTCCAGACAGATTCCATCCTCCAGACAGATTCCATCCTCCAGACAGATTCCATCCTCCAGACAGATTCCTTCCTCCAGACAGATTCCTTCCTCCAGACAGATTCCATCCTCCGGACAGATTCCATCCTCCAGACAGATTCCATCACCCAGACAGATTCCTTCCCCCAGACAGATTCCATCCTCCAGACAGATTCCATCACCCAGACAGATTCCTTCCCCCAGACAGATTCCATCCTCCAGACAGATTCCATCACCCAGACAGATTCCATCACCCAGACAGATTCCATCACCCAGACAGATTCCATCACCCAGACAGATTCCATCCTCCAGACAGATTCCATCACCCAGACAGATTCCTTCCCCCAGACAGATTCCATCCTCCAGACAGATTCCATCACCCAGACAGATTCCTTCCCCCAGACAGATTCCATCCTCCAGACAGATTCCATCCTCCGGACAGATTCCATCCTCCAGACAGATTCCATCCCCCAGACAGATTCCATCCTCCGGACAGATTCCATCCTCCAGACAGATTCCTTCCCCCAGACAGATTCCATCACCCAGACAGATTCCATCCTTCAGACAGATTCCTCCAGACAGATTCCTTCCTCCAGACAGATTCCTTCCTCCAGACAGATTCCATCCCCAGACAGATTCCATCCTCCAGACAGATTCCTCCAGACAGATTCCTCCAGACAGATTCCATCCTCCAGACAGATTCCTCCAGACATATTCCATCCTCCAGACATATTCCATCCTCCAGACAGATTCCATCCCCCAGACAGATTCCATCTTCCAGACAGACTCCTCCAGACAGATTCCTACAGACAGATTCCTACAGACCGATTCCATCCTGCAGACAGATTCCTTCCTCCAGACAGATTCCATCCTCCAGATAGATTCCATCCTCCAGACAGATTCCATCGTCCAGACAGATTCCATCCCCCAGACAGATTCCATCCTCCAGACAGATTCCATCCTCCAGACAGATTCCATCCTCCAGACAGATTTCTTCCTCCAGACAGATTCCTTCCTCAAAACAGATTCCATCCTCCAGACAGATTCCATCCTCCAGACAGATTCCATCCTCCAGACAGATTCCATCCTCCAGACAGATTCCATCCTCCAGACAGATTCCATCCTCCAGACAGATTCCTTCCTCCGGACAGATTCCTTCCTCCAGACAGATTTCTTCCTCCAGACAGATTCCATCCTCCAGACAGATTCCATCCTCCAGACAGATTCCATCCAAGGTTCTGTCTTTCTGTGGTTAGGTTTCATTCCTAACTATGTTGCCATGCTAGCGACTTTCGGCCAACTCTTTCCTATTGATAATTGCCGTGGAACAGTTAACTTGCACAACTTGGCACGCGTGACTTCCTGGTTTTTCGCCCTTGTCCGGGAAGGCTGGGTATCCGATCTTTTTATGCGCGAGATCAAGGGGTTGTGTGCTGTCTTTACATACCAGTGGTACCTGGAAAAACTTCCTAACGACACATGAAAAAGAATCCAAGACAGCGCTATGAACCGTCTTAAATATAAGCAATGCTGAGGAAGCCGGTTGAACGAGGTGACATGTTTTGAATTTTTTTAACAAATCGAAACGATAAATTCGCAGCCTCTGCTGAGATCGAACCCGATACATTCTGGGTCAGACGCATACACTGTGATCTCTCAGCCACGGCTACCTCTAAAATTTATTTTGTATATATTGTTTTATTTTTGTAATTAAGAGTTTTCAAATGGCACTTAGCGTATGTTTTTCCTTTGTATATATAATATTTTCGCAGCTTGCCAGTTGCAGTTTTGGTTAAACATACAATTAAACGATTATAGGAGGGGAAGCTTTAAGAAACATAAATTATTATAAAGTGCGTGGAAGAGTATGCACAACGGAAAATCTTATTTCAGGACACAGGCTGGCTCTTAAGCATTACCCCATGTAAGGGTTGTGAGGCTGGAGAAGTTTGCGCGCGTGCAGTATAGATTATAAAATGGTTGTTTCACTATAGACTTGCACCGTGGAAGAACAACGGCGCTTTATTCGTGTTTGTGGTCAGAGGTTGTGTAACCTTACAAAGTCTACAGAAGACTGATGGTTCGTACGGAGATAGTTGTTTGAGTCAGGGGAGAGTGTACGAATGGGTAGAAAGATTTCAAAATTGAAGGCAAAGCGTCACTGATGAACCGCGTATGGGAGACCCGTGATTCGCTGGGAAAGTTATGATGGCCATATTTTGGAATATCAAAGACCCTATTTTACTACATTTCCAGAAACAGCGCGAAACTGTGACTAGTGATAAATACAATGACATGCTAATAAACAAATTAAATCCTCTTATATGAATAAAACGTCGGAGACTTCTCTCATAAAGAGTATTGCTGCTGCACGACAATGCCCGCCCTCACACGGCTGCGCATACGGCGTATTCACTAAGTGACCTGAAATTCGAGGTCTTGTAATATCCAGCATACATCAAGACTTGGAGCCATCGGACTTTCAATAGTTTGGACCTTTGAAAGTCAGACGTTTGCAGATAACGAGGTAATGGAAACGGTGCAAAATTGTTTAAATTCCCCCCCCCCTCCCACTCACAAACTGTTTCCTAGAAGGCATCAACAGGCGTGTGCACAGGTGGACCAAGTGTGTTGCCAGACAGGGGAACTACACTGAGAAATAACACACACACAATTTCTGGTTCGCACTATTGTGGAAAAAAGTTGTTTGTTAAATTCCTGTTACTTAATTATTTCCCCTTATAATTAAAAGAAACCTTTCTAAAGTTCTGCTCTAGGCGAAATTATGCTCAGCATCAAAACAACGCTAATAGTCACTAGTCGCCCACGTGGCAACCGCGATCAGAACGTAGCTGATCACAGGAGTCATGGACTCCAAAGTGTTGAAATCCGCTGGGTTAAGTCATTGCAACTGACATTACATTCTGTTAGGTAAATCTTGACGTATAGAGAGTGCATAGCGGCGATGTTTCAATGTTACATTGAAATAGTTACAATGTATTTAACAGCTCATTGTACCTAGAGAAATAACCAGCTCACAGGGGCGGCTACATGTTTTATGTTGAGGGTGCACCCGAATTACTGAAAA
This sequence comes from Cepaea hortensis, assembly GCA_963921405.1. NCBI lineage: Eukaryota > Metazoa > Mollusca > Gastropoda > Stylommatophora > Helicidae > Cepaea > Cepaea hortensis. Next base: position 29,160,862 of record OY992887.1, on the reverse strand, counting down.
TGAGTCAAAAAATAGCCTTTGACCTAATCGAGGTTCTCAAATTGTACAAGGCTGGAGACTAGTAATTTGGGCCGGTTTTTTTTTCTTCTCTAATCGTTCATAACAGGAGATCAGCAACTGTAATATAACATTTGGTTTCGTTTTCTCTGAGTTATACTTGTCCAATATTCGCGGAATATACATGTTATAGACGAGTTCTAAGAATATTTTGGATACAAAAAAAAAGTCGCTTAAAAGTCGATAGGGTCGACACAATTGCACTGGGTTTATCCCATATGGCTCGGTCTCTTTCCGCAGCGGGGAAAGCGTCGCACAAAGCACGAACTCCGTAGCTCTAGCGACGACCCACAGGAGTCTCCGAAACATGTAACTCGTGAACTGAAGGACGCGACCCGGAATCGAACCCACAACCTCCGGAGCCCGAGTCAAACGGCTTGACCACTTCGCCAAGAAAAAAATTTAAATATTTGGTCACTTGAAACGTCATGAAAGCTTGGAGAGACCAATAATGGAGGGGTATATGCCTGGGAAGAGAGGAAGAGGAAGGCCAGAGAGACGATGGATGCAGGATGTGGCGGATGATCTCCAGATGGGTGTTTCGGAGGCGGGACATCTAGCTTATGATGAGAGGTTTTCCGGAATGTTGTTATGGGAGCGAAGTTCTGCAAGAAACATGCTACTGAATGAATGAATGAATGAATGAATGAATGAATATTCACGGCCGCTAGAGTGAACATGATAGCGATAATTCCAAAAGCACGATCGGGAGAGGATTCGTCGCCTGGGCTCGTCTCTTGCCAAATGAGTTAAAGATTGGCCACCTATTCCTCATTGCTCTCGCGCCCTCCGAAGGTCATGGATTCTCTACTGGTATCCGTCATTTGGTTTACGAACGCATGTGTCTCGGAGACGCCTAGGGATCGCCGTAAAAGCTAATGAGTTCGTGCTCTGAGCGACGCTTTCGGCAGATCGCTGTACTGAAAGAGACAGAGCCATATGGGGTAAACCCCAGTTCAATGAAGTTCACTCAGATAGCCCCGAAGTGCTCATCTATACAGATGGATCTGTTGTAAAGCAGCAGAGAAGTGCGTGGGCATTTACAGCCCGTACAGCGGGCCGAACCGTTCAAGAATCCAGTGGTGCCCACTCTATGACCACAAGCAGCATGACGATGGAGGTGATGGCAGTTACACAGGCTTTCATATGGCTGGAATCACAGCATTATACCAACGTGTGTGTACTAAGTGATTCAATGAGCATGATTCAGAAGGTCGAAGCTGGATCTGTACGTAGACAGTGGACTGAGTCGCTGCGGAAGTCCGTTGTCCGCAAAGTCACCTTCATCTTCGTCCCGGGACATGCGGGAGTCGAGGGAAATGAACGAGCTGATAAATTGGCTGGCTCTGCACCCCCTGTAGATGGCCAGCCCATGGATCGTGCCGATGTTATTAACGCCCTTAAAGATATGGCGAGAACAGAGGATTTTGACGCCAGTGATTCCACATCGCTTTCCAGGATGAAAGACCTGGGAGTAAGAATCGGCACAGCCAGACGCGAGAGGTACATCGGGAAAACAAAGCGCCTCGTCAACCAACACAGAACTGGCACTATTAGCCACCGGACGCTGATGCATATGCTGGGGGGAGGATCTGAGCACCTATGGACATGTCCGGAGTGCAACGAAGATACCCCAACTGATAACTAACTAACTCAATGAAGTTGATCATCTCGCCTTTTAACTTGTGAAAATTTTTAGGCCTACAAAATGTGATGGAGCTATCACATCAGAGACCCATGGCAAGAAACTGCGTCGAGACATATTTTTAAACGTATTATTATTTTGAAATAATATCTCCACTATAACGCCGTTCCATTCGTATATGTTAGAAATAATATTACCATTATAATACTGTGACCATTACTATAACTTAGGAATAATTTACACACTCTCATAAACCTGACCATAAAATAAAAATATTGAAAGAGAAAGAAACTATGAACTAATAAACAGGAAAATATTCTGTCGTTTTCAAATGTTACATTATGTATTTAAATAAAGTAATGACAACATCAAACTACTGAGCGTAATCTTGCCTTGAAATCAACATACAGCTGAAAGATGCTGGTGTTGACAGCGATGTCCTGTAAAGGATATGCAAACAAAAGAATGACAACATATGTGATTCGTTAACTGTACACAATAGGAATTATAACATAATAAAGAACTTCAAATTATGAAGTACGGGGAAAAGCACGTTAACATTTCGTGTTATTCAGTTTCCCATTATGAGATTTGAAATGTACCGGATAACTCAAGGAATATATCAACAAACAGAAAATGGAACGGGCTGGTTTTACCAGAACACAATCAGAAGAACAGAATGAGGTCAGCACTCTGAATGGATAAGAGAGCTCGTACTTAAACATCCTGTGTGCTGATGCCAATATAGCCGGTTCAACCTTTACACAGGTCATCTGTTGACTTCTCGTCCTTGACTTGAGGACGTAAATTACTAGTATCTCAGAAGTCGGAGTTGGTTTGCCTGATGGCTAGGGACACTGGTAATTGGGAAAACTAATCCCCATGCAAACATCAGTCCAGTGCACTAGAAGTAGTAGTAAATGTATGACCTACGCTTGAGTTCAATACGAGCGCGCGGGGGTTGGGGGGGGGGGGGGGGGAAGAACAGAATGTTACGGCTAGAAAGTACGACAAATAAAAATCCATTCATTATGTGCCATGCCGATTAGCGTGGGCGTTCATGTCTCGCCATCTCCCACGATCACCAGAGTCGTGGATCAGCTCTGTTTTCTTGTCCCGACCATGCCGTATGGCCAAGCCATCCAGATATTAACTTCTTTGCCTTCCCTTTGTTCTTGTGTGTGTGTGTGTGTGTGTGTGTGTGTGTGTGTGTATATGTGTGTGTCTGTTTATGTGTGTATGTGTGTGTGTCTGTTTATGTGTGTATGTGTGCGTTTGTGTGTATGTGTGTGAATGTCTGTCTGCCTGCCTGTCTCATAACATTGAAATATGAATTGTTTGTGTTGGGTGTATATTTACAGCACTCATTTCATAATTATTTTTTTTTCCAGTGTAAATGTAACAGTCATGATAGATAACTAGTATGCGAAAGATGAGTGGTTAGAAGGGCAAATTGTAAGATGGGTCTGCGTGCCCAGTTTGTGGCCCTTTGAAAAATAAAGTTGGTTCGTTCGTTCCAACTTTCCGCTGACATTTCTTTACAACTGACTGGCACCTTGCTGTCTTGACAGATGATAGTTTGTAAAATGGAGTTAAACTTTCCATAGCACAAAACCTGGGCTGAATTTAGAGACCATATTGCTCATATGGAATGATCCCTCGCTTGGCATGCATAGTTTACTCCAAAGGGAATGTAACACCAATATGTCTGGAACAAGGCAAGCTGCAGAAGCTGCCGGATCAGCCAAGCAATGTTTTAACTGTCCGCCTATCGGAGCTTCCACTCTAAACCAAATGCCGACCAACTCTTTGGGCCTGGTCTGCTCTGCTATTACATTAATTCTTTATGTTGCATTTCCTCGAACTACGGTAAAACTTGTACACCCCCAGTTGTGCTCCTCCGCCCGAAGCCGTTGGTACAATATGCGGTAATGTGAGTTTGGTGAGCGTCGGCCAACATTCGGGGCCAACAGAAAGCATGTAGTGCCGACTACTGTCGAACTTAGTCATTTCCGACTACGACCTGACTATGCACTTAGTTCTCAGATAATTAATCTTCTTCTGCGTTTATCCGGAGTTTTTTTCGGATGTGATTGCGTTGTGCCTGTTTACAGCAGAGCTGCGTTGTAGCGCCGTTAGGCCGACACATCCGACTTCTGCGGGCATTTGTTGACCGGGTTAACCTTCCCGGGGAGATAATTAATCATATCTAGTCATATTTCTAATACCCGATCATGTTAATGATATCGCAACTATGACGTACTCAGCTCCAGTAAACATTTCTGAATGGAACATTCGAATCCTATTGTCTGGGTTGTTGTTCCTTGTCAGCACGAACGTATGCATTATCACGTACACATATTATCATCATACACGTCAGTGCTGTTTTGATGGTACCTACAAATCTATTCCTTTGACGTCATTGCTCGTAGATGGGCGCTGCCTACGTGCTGTTGACCCAGAAATGTAACAGTGCATGCGTGAGTTTGGGCTCCGTGGAGTCGCAGTGGCAACCACGTTTGCTCGCCGTCCCGGTGGTTATGTGTGTGAATCTCATTTGAGGCGGAATTTTAAAACTGATCTGGGCTTCCAGATAAGACCCAGGAAATGTTCTCATCATCTCATCTGGTTCCTCTTGTTATCTTACGGTGTCGATGAAGCATAAACAGCGGAAGAGTGCCCGTTTATGGGCTTCAATTATCGAGATTTCCATGAACTCTGTTACTCCCTCTGTCCAACGTTTACATAATCGACCTCTTCTGCTGGCTGCATTTGGTCTGTATATCATTGTTGTGGTGTCAGCGTAATATACTATCAGTTGGTAGCCTAGTTATGTAACCGAACCATTTCACTTGCTGTTTTCTAATGAAATCTATCGCTTCTATTAACAACACCCGAGCGCGCGTGTGTGTGTGTGTGTGTGTGTGTGTGTGTGTGTGTGAGAGAGAGAGAGAGAGAGAGAGAGAGAGAGAGAGAGAGAGAGAGAGAGAGAGAGCACCACATTTTAAAAGTCTAACCGGAATCTCATGCTAATATCAATATCACTCCGGTCGCCTCTACTTCTGAGAACACCTCCTGGTACTCATTTAAGACTGAAAGCCCATGTGGATTGTAAAAACATTCCCGCCTCCTTAAGGATTTGAACACATGACCATCGGGCAGTGAGGCAAGAGTGCTAGCCACTACGCTATCCCGGCTCCAAATTCAGGTAAGCACCCACTGGAAGTCTCTCATGGGGCCCGGAGTTCGTGCGCTGTGTTAAGAAATCCGCTGCGGCCACTAAGACAGCTCATAAATAAATTTATAAAAGTAGAAGAAACAAAAAGGGACTAGAGGACAAACTAGACAACATAAACATTAAAAGTTAAAGCTACCACTCATCACACCTCCAAATGACGACAACACCTCGCTGCAGGAAGTGTAATTCGACGCAAGACCAATTAGACGAATGGGTTTGTAGGAGGCAAGGGTACAGTAAATGTTGTATATATGCTGAGAACATTCTATAGAAGTAAACAAAAACGTACATCTTTGCTTTATTGACTACACAAAGGCTTTCGATAAAGTAAGACATGTCAACATGATAGAGATGCTTCCAGATCTCCAAATTGATCGGGGAAAACTTAGACTCATAAAAGACATATATTGGAAACAATAAGTTGCCATAAAGATTGATAATGATGTAGGTCAATATCAGCCTTTTAAAAGAGGTGTGAGACAGGAATGTGTAATGTCTCCAGATATTTTTTTCCCTGCACAGTGAAAGTATTTTCAGAAATAATGACGATATGAAGGGAATCATCATTGGGGGACATAACATCAATAACATTAGATATGCAGATGATAAGTATTGATTGCAGACAATGGGCAGGATCTGCAACATTTAGTAGATGCGATTGTTGCACATAATGAACAACTTGGGTTATAATTAAATTGTAAGAAGACACAGATTAGGGTCGTCACTAAGAAGAAGGAAATATCACAATGTAATATACAAGTAAATGGGAATATTCTTAATCAAGTGAATCGGTACAATTATCTCAGAATAGTCATAACATCTGAGGGGGTATGCCTTGAAGAGACTAGAACAAGAATCTCCATGGCGAAGGCAGCCTTTTTCAAGGTGAAAAACATTTTGACCAATAAAAAGATGCCAATTGCTACGAGAAAAAGAGTGTTGAGGTGCTACATAGAGCCTATACTTTTGTATGGATGTGAAGCGTGGACAATAAGCAGTCAAGCTGAAAAACATCTGATGGCCATGGAAATGTGGTTTCTGAGGAGAATGCAAAGAATACCATGGACAGACAGAAAAACCAATTACCAAGTCCTACAAGAAACAAATGAAGATTGTAAACTGGTTAGAGAAATTAGACGCAGACAGTCAAAATTTGTTGGTCACGTTATGAGGAGAAATATATTGGAGAACTTGTGACAACTGGCAAGATCGACGGGAAGAGAAAAATGGGAGAGCAGAGAAGTAAATACCTGGATGGTTTGACCTCGTTGTATGGTCGAGAAAAGAACACTGAGCTAATACACGATTCTGGTGATCGAGTGAGATGGCAAAACATGACCGTCCACGCTTATTGGCATGGCACATGATGGATTGACTAGAACTAGAAGAAGAAGAAGAAGAAGAAGAAGAAGAAGAAGAAGAAGAAGAAGAAGAAGAAGAAGAAGAAGAAGAAGAAGAAGAAGAAGAAGAAGAAGAAGAAGAAGAAGGAGGAGGAGGAGGAGGAGGAGGAGAAGAAGAAGAAGAAGAAGAAGAAGAAGAAGAAGAAGAAGAAGAAGAAGAAGAAGAAGAAGAAGAAGAAGAAGAAGAAGAAGAAGAAGAAGAAGAAGAAGAAAGTTTGCCTTGCTTTCTGAATGATTAGCACCGATACCAACGCAAAACCAACGCAACGCGGTCTGCTGCCAAATCGCGCGCAGCTGTGTTTATTTTTACTATTACTACTAACAATTTACATACTACATGGCAACGAAAACGAACGCTGGCGCATAGCGAAGCGACAGGGGCAATGGCCTGGGAAGAAGCTGGCTTCCCACGGCCACAGGTGCTAGGATTTGTGTGAAGGCACGAAGCACCGGGTGCACAAGGCTCACCTTCTTGGAGAGGGGATGGCTTGGTTGTTGACATGTTTCGCAAGTATGGAACAAACACGGAAACAACGCAAGACAACACAAGGACAACGCAAAAGAACGAACGTCTCGAAACATGGTTCGAACGCAAAGCAGGAGAAAGACACCCGGAGTCATGACCCGGGTGGGCCCGCCCCCAGAGTGTGTTGAGAGGATAAAGGACCGAAACAATCTGGGAAGGGGGACTACTTCTGACGATCAGAATGCCCCTGTCGTGCTTGCTCTGCGGCGCAGTTTCTATCACTAATAAACAAACGATTTCGAAGCAGCTTACTGTTAATAAAAACAAGACCAGGAGCAGACTGAAAAAGTGATCATGCACCAGTAATTTAAAACTAAGAATAAAACTGAAGAAATTAAATAGTTCCCCCACCACCCATCCCCCACCACCCATCCCCCACCCCCACCTCTACACCTCCAAAAAAGACAGTATAGACGAACAATGGTAAATGCTAAAGGGGCCAATACAGCAAAAATCAAAGGAAATAGTACCAGAAATAAAGTAGACTACGAAGTCGAAATGGATGATAGAGGGAATTCCATAATTGATGGAAATTAGAGGAAAAAAGTAAACAAAATTAAGCTGAATATAAAAGAATTCATACGGAAATAGTACAAAAATGTAACGCATCGCAAGAAGGCTGGTTAAGTAGTCAGTACAGGAAATTAAAGAACAAGAAGAAAACACAAAATCGATGCAGAGAAAGAGGAATTATCAGGCATTAGAAAGCATACAACAAGCAGTTGTTTGAAAACAAAAGAAGGTAAAATATTAATGGACACAGAAAAGATCATTGAAAGATTGACATAATATGCAGGTGTTTTGTAAATTCTCACTACACTTTGTATGTAGAACAATTTTGAAAAATGAAGTACATGACGTCATCAAAACAATTTGCTCCACAGTCCATCGTGAATGAATATGCAGCGAATGGCTGTTTGTTGGGTTAATTCTTTGCAGTCCAAACAGAATAGTGTTATCAACGGAAGAAAGAATTTTTTTTACGTGGGGGGGGGGGGGGGGGTGGGGAGGGGGGGGGGGTTTGAACAAGTGTTTCGAAATGGAGTTCTATACACACAGATGGTTGTTCAAAGATGTATAGCAAGATTTCCTGATAAACAACCTCGTCATCGCATTACTGTTAGAAATGTATTGATTGAATACTTCATTGGTACTTTCCAGCTTCCGCAAAACTGCGTCAGACCATAACAGTGACTACTGTAACTAGTGAGATGAATTGTTAGGACTGGCTCGAAAGAGCAAACTTCACCTAACTTTGGGGTGCCAAAAGAAGCGCAACATTCGATGCTTCAGGATGTAACAAGAGCTCACGTCGATTCTTTCAACTACTTCTTGCGGACTGGTCTTAAGAAAATTATGAAGTATATGGATCCAGTGGAATTCCTATTGAGTGAGGAAGTTCAGCCAACCCAACTTTTTTTTTTTCAACTGAAAATTACAAACATTATAGTTGTCCCACCAGGAGTGTCAAACGCAAACAACAACGAAAACAACAACAACAACAACAACAACAACAACAACAACAACAACAACAACAGATGAATTTATAGCACATTTTTGATGACGGCATGTACTTTAAAAGACGACTTTACACACGGAAAAGCGGTGATAAGAAAATCATCATCATGTCATCATCAAGTACCGTGCCGACTGGTGTAGGCGTTCGTGACTCTCCACAGATCTTTGTCTTCGGTTTTCTTGATCAACTCTACCGTTGATATCCCTCATTGCCACCGTCCCAATTCATCCAGCATCATTTCTCGTGGTCTGCCTCTTCCTCTCTTCCCCTCGATCTTTCCAGTTGTCACGATGTTCTCCAACGCCTCTCTTCTCATCACATGACCAAAAAAAGCTGTTTGTCTCTTTCTTATTGTTGTATATAATGTTCTAGTTTCGCCAGCCTCTTTAGGGCATTCGTCGTTAGTTACTTTGGCAGTCCAAGGAATTCGCAACATTCGTCTAAGGAACCACATCTCTGTTGCTTCCAGTGTCTTCCTAATTTGTTCATTTATATTCCAAAATTCACAGCCATACAGCAAAACAGGTTCTATATAACACCTCAGCACTCTCTTTCTTACATTCAATGATAGCGACTTATTGCATAAGATATTCTTCATTTTTTTTAAATGCAGCTTTTACTTGCCCTATTCTGCTCTTGATCTCTGTTGTGCATCTTCCATCTGATGTTATAAATGTCCCTAGATATTTAAAACTATCCATTTGGTGAAGAATTTTCCCTTTTATCTCTATTTCGCATTTGAGTGTCACCTGTTTCTTTGATACCACCATTGTTACTGTTTTCTTGATATTCAAGGAGAGTCCTTTCTTTGCACTATCTGTTACTACAATGTCCAGCAATTGTTATAGATCTGTTGCATTATCCGCTATCAATACAGTGTCATCTGCGTAGCGTATATTATTTATATTATAACCTCCAAATATTATTCCTGGCTTTTCTTTGATATTTCTCATTATTATTTCGCTATAGAGGGAGAAGGGGTCTGGTGACAAAACCATCCCTGTCTTACTCCCAACTTTATGTGTTCATAATTCCCTTCTTTATTTCCGATGTTAATTGCTGCTGTTTGGTTCCAGTAAATAGATTTTATTATTCTGAGATCTTTCCCATCAATGTTAATATCTGATAAGAAAATACTCAACCAAATTGACTACATACGTATTAAGAAAGGGTTTAGAAATGCGTTAATTAATGTAAATACAATGCCGGTTGCTGACTGTAATAGTGATGATGTACCACTATGTTGATTAATAAAAGTAAGACTGAAGATAGGAAAAAATGGGATTAAGAGAAACTTAATAAAGAGGTTTTGAAAGTAGATAAAGAAATTTAAGAACAATACAGAGTGAATGTGAAAAACAAGTACAATGCAATAGCTAAAAAAAAAAAACAGAGTATAAACGAACAATGGGAAATGTTAAGGGGCTCCATTCATTAAACGAGCAAAGAAATATTACCGGAGAGAAGCCAAAAAGCTAAGAAAAATGGATGACAAGAAATCTTAAAGTTGATGGCCAAAAGAAAACAGATTAATAATGTCAAACAAGAATATGATAAGATAACTAAAGAAATGCCGGTCTCCCTGGCCTAGGGGTTTTTCTCCGTAATCCAGTATACTCTCGTGAGTAACGTGACGTGCACGAGAATTGGTAGCGGTTCTCTCCGCGTCGATAACTTACGGGGTATGTGAGCCGGTCGCTCAGAAAACAATGGCAAACTACTGAGCGTAATCTTGTCAAGAAATCAACAATCAGCTGAAAGATGCTGATGTTGACAGCGATGTCATGCAAAGGATATGCGGAAAAAATAATTACAGAAATAAGAGATACGTGTGTGAAGGCAAAAGAAAGTTTGTTACACGAGCAGCGCAAGAAAATTTAATTAAATTCTATTAAAGATACCAAAAATATGCACAGACAAATCAGTGAGCTCACAGGAAGAAAAATAAGAATAAATACAGGGTGTTTAAAATCAAACACAGGAAAAATATTATTGGAGGAGGATACTATAATGCAGGTGGTGGATGAAGTTTAAGAGCAGCCAGCAGATAGTTGTAGGTTATGGTCTCCAGTATGGTCACTGCTAAGAAGGAAAGCAATGGCAAACTACCTTCTTTACAGATGCCAAGAATATCATGTACTGCAGTCTTATCGATAACCAGAGTGGTCGAGACAGGAACACAGAGCTGATCCACGACTCTGGTGATCGAGTGAGATGGCAGAACATGACCGCCCACGCTTATCGGCATGGCACATGATGGATGGATGGATGGACTATTGTGAAGAGGTGAAATGAGTATATAAGATAATTATATGATGGAGAAAGGGAAGAATTAACAGAAGAAAGTAACTTAGAATGTCTACCTATTCTAAAAGAAGAAGTCGCTGACGCTGTCAAACATATGAAGAAAGGAAAAACAGCGGGGCCAGATAGAATCACAATAGAAGAATTAGAAGTACTGGGAGAATTTGGAGTAGATATATTAACAAAAATGTTGAATGATATTTACAACTGTGGATATCTACCGAGCAATATGATGAAATCTGTATTTATTGCTATTCCAAAAAAGACCAGGAGCAATTGAATGAGGAAATTTTCGTACGACTAACCTCATAGACCGTGTCACTAAGCTTCTACTCAGAATTATAAAGAGAAGAACAAGGAAGAAAATAAAAATGTGAAATTTATGAAGAAAAGTATGGATTTGTGGAAGGAAAGGGTACAAACAATGCAATATATACATTATGGACACTAATAGAAAGATAATTAGAGATACTGAAAGACAAATATTTGTGCTTCATAGATTATACTAAGGCATTTGATAAAGTAAAAATGATGAATTGATTAGAGTGTTTGAAGATATTAACATTGATGGGAAAGATCTCAGAATAATAAAGAATATTTACTGGAACCAAGTAGCAGCAATTAAAATGGGAAATAAAGAGGGCAGTTATGAAAAAATAAGGCTGGGAGTACGACAGTGCTTTCTTTTGTCTCCATATCTCTTCTCCCTCTGTAGCGAAGTAATAATGAGATATATCAAAGAGAAGCCTGGAATACTAATCGGATGTTATAATATAAACAATATACGCTACGCAGATGACACAGTATTGGTGGCAGATAATGCAAAAGATCTACAACAATGGTTGACATTGTAGTAACAGAGAGTGCAAAGAAAGGACTCTCCTTGAATATCAAGAAAACAGTAACAATGTTGATTTGATATCAAAGAAAAAGGTGACACCAAAATGTGAAATAGAAATAGAAGGAAAAATTCTTAACCAAGTGGATAGTTTTAAATAGCTAGGAGCATTTATAACTTAATATGGAAGATGTACAACAGACATTAAGAGCAGATTATGGCAAGCAAAAGCTGCATTTCAGAAAATAAAGAATATCTTATGCAATAAGTCACTATCACTGAATGTAAGAAAGAAAGTGCTGAAGTACTATATAGAACCTCTTTTGCTGTATGGCAGTGAATCTTGGAATTTAAATGAACAAATTAGGAAAATTAGGAAGAACTTGGAAGCAACAGAGATGTGGTTCCTGAGACGAATGTTGCGAATTTCTTGGACTGCCAAAGTAACTAAAACCGACTGCCTGGAAGAGGCTAACGATACTAGAACATTATATACAACAATAAGAAAGAGACAAACAGCTTGCATTGGTCATGTGATGAGAAGAAAGGCATTGGAGAACATCGTGACAACTGGAAAGATCGATGGGAAGAGAGGCAGAGGCAGACCACGAAAAATTATGATGGATGGATTGGGACCGCAGCATGGAGGAATATCAACAGCAGAGTTGATCGAAAACACCAAAGACCGAGATCTGTGGAGAAACATGAACGCCTACACCATCTGGCATGGCACTTGATGATGATGATACCATGTACTTACTTTTTCAAAATTGTTCTACATTCAAAGTGTAGTGAGATAAACACCCTGTATAAAAGATATATATTCTGATGATGGTAGACCAGAAACATATAATTACGATCAATGTGAAGGACCAACAATACCGAAAGCAGAAGTTGAAGATGATGTACAACATCAGAAGTTAAAGATGCTATACAACATCAGAAGTTGTAGATGCTGTACAATATATGAAGAAATGTAAATCCCCGGGGCCAGATAACATCGTTGTTGAAGAAATTAAAGTTCTTGGTGAACTGGGTATAGAAGTGGTAACAAAATTATTGAATGCTTGCTTGCTTGCTTGTGTTCGCTTGCTATGAACTCCAGCGTGAAGTCCTGTATGTCGGATGAAGACATCATGTTGTCCAACATCAGTATGATGTCATATCGGACTGAGGTTTGCGTGAATATCCGTTGTCCCATATCTGGCTTATTGGTGTGCAGACTGATGGCTGCAGGCAGACACTCTCCGACTTCGGAGGAATCAACGATCCTACTACGTTAGCCAGGACCCCAAAGGGATCTGTTGCCCAGGACGCTCGGCGAGGACGCGTCAATAGGTCTTGGCCAGTATAGAACCCAGCCCTGGTGTCTTGAAAACACCTCTGCGTCCCATTGTTAAATGATATCTATAACAGTGGATATTTCGCTGATAATCTCTTAAAATCTATTGCCATAGCTCTACCGAAGAAAACAAATCTGGTGCAACGGCTTGTGGAGAACATCGCGCAATTAGTTCAACCAATTCAGTGTGCCAAACAAAAAGTAGGTTTGAACCAAACATGCTACACAATCAAATGAACAAGTATTATAACGTTAATTGTTATTCAATTCGCATTGAAATTGCGTAAGATACCACGAAACAAAACAATGAACACGTTGACCCAAGTGTGGCGTGGCGATATATCGTTCTTCTATCGAAATGCGAAGGTCACTTGAGGCGCGATATAGGATGTATTTTTAATGACTGTGCGGTGTTTGACAATATTGCCAGTCCAAGTTTTGTATTCACCCTGTGTAAAGTTCATGCAAAATAATAGGTAAATACAAAACTTGAACTGGCAATATTGTCAAACACTGCACAGTCATTAAAAATACACCCTATATAATTATTCGACACTGAATCAGTTAATGAGTGACTAACATACTAATCGATAACATTTTTTTCCTCTCTCTTGCTTTGAACTCAAGAGTAGTCCATCCACACTACTTCCAGTAGTGCTGGACTGAATTTTGCGTGTGGATTGGCTTTCCTTATTATCAGTGTCCCTCACCATAAGGCGAACCCACTCCGACTTCACAGGTACTTGTAATTAACATCCCCAAGTCAAGGACGACAGGTCAACATTTTAGTCCTAATGTCCGCTGTAGGGATTGAACCCCTTACCTCGGCATCAGCACACCGGATGTTTAAGAACACACGTTCTTATCCATTCAGCCATGCTGACCTACTAATCCAGATTGATAACGAGAAGAATCAGAAATAAAATAAAGCCAGAGACTGGAGATATTTCCTACTACCCATGTTAGACTGGCTCCACCTGGGAGCCCATGTTAATATTTTTAAAAGCCTCACCAATCCAGAAGGGAGCCCATACCCACTGGGTCAGCATGTGAGCGTCTAGCCACTACACTACAGTGGATCTCTGTCACTTGCATACATCGGCTTCCCGGTCTGTAAGAGTTAACACTAATCTGCTTTCGTAATTGCTTTTGGGCCACGTTGAGCACAGTTCAACAAATGAAGGCAGCTAATGGGCATTTTTTGGGGTTCGTCGAGTGGGAATAAATTAGGTTCTATCTTACCTTATTCCCAAACACACAGTAGGTTTAGACCAAACATGGTGGACAATTAAATGAACAAGTGTTATAATTTAAATTTCCTTTCACTGAGAATTGCAATTGGGGAAGATACCACGAAACCAAAAAAAAAAAAAAAAAAAAATAACACCATGACCCTAGTATGGAGATATATTGTCCTTCTGTACAAATAGGAGGTCGCATTTGGGTACATGTAATCCTTCGACACGCAACCAGTCAACGATACAAACAACATTCGCTTACCTGTGCCTTCTGTCAATATTGTTGGAGGTTTGTTGTGAAGCTACCGAAGTTTTCCTCATGTGTAACATATGTCCAGGGACAAATGACAGCTTTCTAATATGGGACACAGAGTCCTTACGTCTGATATTCCCTGACTCCATTTCTCTGAACCAGAGAGGACCGCTGATGTTTCCTTGTGTAAACACGCACTGTTAGCATCAGTCAAACTGCACGGAAAATGTAGGTCAAGTGTGACTGTCAGATAGTAATCTGGACCAATAAATAATATCAGGCGATTTTCGGCCAACATTATATCGTGCAAACACGTGCCTCGCGGTATCACTGTGGCGAGCACGCTTGCGTGGCGATCTGATGGATATGAGTTCGAATCCTCGTTGAAGATATTATTGTTCCCTTTTTTAAATCGACCTGAGCTTCCACTGTGTGCTATGCCGATAAGCGTGAGCAGTCATGTTTCGATATCTCACTCGATCACCAGAGTCGTGGATCAGCTCAGTGTTCTTGTGTGGACCATACCATGCGATCAAGCCATCCGGGTATTTACTTCTCTGCCTTCCCTTTGTTCTTTTCCCCTCGATCTTGCTAGTTGTCACCAAGTTCTCCAATTTATTTCTGCTCATACCGTGACCAAATAATTTAGACTGTCTACGTCTAATGTCTTTAACCAGTTTACGGTTTTCATTTGTTTCTTGCAGGGCTTGGCCTTTGCTTTTTCTGTCTCCCCATGGTATTCTTTGCATTTTCCTCAGAAACCGCATATTGATCACATCACTCACGGAGTACCGATTGGGCTTTACAAATATGGGGATGGCATCATATACCCAATCCGGTGTGTTATCAGAGCCCCAACGGGGAAGTAATAAGTAATAACACTGTAGACTTCATTAGCATGTCGTAAAATGCCACTAAAGCGGATTGGTCTGAGACTGGCTATCTCAAACCGCAGGAACACCAGCCAAAATCCAACCAACCATGAACTAATCTACAAAAGACTTTGATTGCGTGGTTGCGGGACTATTTTTTTTTTATTTTTTTTTTAGCATATCCTTTACAGGACTTAGCTGTCAACATCAGCATCTTTCAGCTGTATGTTGATCTCTTGGCAAGATTACGCTCAGTAGTTTGCCATTGCTTTCTGAGCGGCCGGCTCACATACCCCGTAAGTTACCGATGCGATTCGAACCACTGCTGATTTTAACCGTCATCACAAAAATTTGGAGAAAAGTCATAACCTCTAAGCCACGATGCGGGGCTATACCCCACTAGAAATTTCAGAGGCAAAAGAAAAAAGAAGACTGTATACTCAATATACCCCTAAGGCACGGGAAAGGGCCTTTATTGTTTGATTGTTTGTATTTGTATGTTTGTAATACGTCTCTCAGTAACGCATCATACAATACGGTTTTTCTTCTAATGATGAAGCTGTGGTGGCACAGTGAACTGTGCACTGGCCTTTTTAGTAAGCTGAGGATGGCAATTGTTTTTCTCAAGACACACACATTTGGAGTCAGCTCTCTGTGAGGAAAAGCGACGAGAGGAGCAAGACGCCTCACTTACTAAGACCGTTAAATAGTATTCTAAAGTCCTACTTCCTCACATTTTGCGTCAGCATGTACCATATAATGTATCGTGCACGCACATGCATAAGGCCGCTGCCAGAATGCCAACACAGTAGTCCGCCACGAAAATTACAGTTCATCGTCGATGGAAGCGGCATTCACTAGAAAAGCAGCAGTTTCACACACTGCATAATACAAAACCAGCTGGTTCAGCAACCGGCTCTCCGCCATTTTATCTTTCTGAATGTGCAGTTCATAATATAAACCACCGTGGACAGATGTAAAAGCATTACACACGAAATCCGCAGCTCACCGTGTCGCTCCATGCACTTAACTCAGTAGCAGGACGACGGAACCATGTATTACAAGTCCAGCATGAAGTAAATGTGTAAGCAAACCGTAGCCAGAAACAAAAACACCACAGAGGCCTTGACAGCTCAACAGCCTATCCGCCATATTGGACCGGAAGTACTGAGACACAAATATCAGGTCCATACCAATGAAGGTCGTCGTTAACCTCCCAGAATAATGATACTTGAAGCAAGCACCCGTTTGCATTTCACGAAGAGAAGTTCGACCATGATCTGATGAAGTCTGCAGAGAAGAACAAACGTTGTAGGTTGCGCCATTCCAGGAGAGTCATAGATACACACCCCAAAAACAAACAAACAAAAATTGGAGATGAGAGAGTGATATAAGGTTTCTATAAATTTTATTTTAAATATCTGCTTTCAATTTTGTTGCTTTTCGTTTTTAAATGACCCGAAGAGCTGGGGACTCGTGATAATTTCGTATCATCAATGTAGACCAGAACGCAATAACTTTGGGACCGTTCGTGGGCGTAAAGTGTTGATTGTTTACTACCATCGTAATGAATCGCAGTGTCTCTCTTGCAATCTTTTGGCGTGCAATGTTTGGATCCTCGACAGTCTTCATCACAGCGGAGATCATGGACTATCCTCGCCAGATTATTGTCTGTTCAGGATGCCTAGTGAAGTGAGGTCTTGTCCAGTATGCCCCCGACTCAGGTACCTCACCACCCTTGTATTTCTACGCTTTCAATAGGATTATTGCTGAAACTCTTCCTATTCAGAAATGTTGCTTTCAATATTATTACTAAAGAAAACCTTCCTATTTATAGACTATGCTTTCAATAAATTCTTTAAAGAACCTCTTCGTGTTCAGAAAATCTACTTTCAATAAGATTGCTAATGAACCTATTCGTCTTCAGAAACTTTGCTTAAAATATGATTACTAATGAATCTATTCGTATTTTTAAAATGTGCTTTCAGTTGGATTTCTAAATGAACGTCTTCAGAAAATATGATCCAAAATAGGATTAATAATGACTCTATTCGTTTTCCAAAAATCTGCTTACAATAGGGATGCTAATGTACCCCTCTTCCTATTAACAAATTATGTTGTCAATAATATTATTTATAAAACCTTTCCAAATCAGAAACGCTGAATCTGCCGACGAACAAACAGATAAAAACGCTTTTAAAAACAAAAATCTTACAGAGTACTTTCAATGTTGTTGAGTTTCGGAGGTCACACAATAATCTTACCAGTGCTTATTTTCATATGGTTACACATGGAGACACTAACCACATTTCCCGTTCTTGCCAATTACAAATGTTTGTGGTTCATTGCTTGGGGAATGAGAAACAGTGATGAAAGTCTGATTCCATTACACAGATTTAACAGTACACTGGATAGTGCCACACGTTACCGAAGTTGATAGGGAAATGCGCTGAGAATATCATGAGCACGGTCGGACGAGGGTTCCACTCTTTGGCTCTTCGCATGCTAAGCGAGGGAAAGATATTCTTCCTTGCTCTCAGGCCTTCAAAATGTGATGCTTTTTTCACATCACAGACCCGTAGCAAAAAATTGCATCGGGACAAAGTAATTTAAATAAGGACAGCGGATTTATTTCTCTTCTCATCTCATCATATTCCTCTTGTACCTTGCGGTGTCGAGGTGAAGTATAAACATCGTGAGAGTGCCCGATTATGGGCTTCATGTATCGATATTCCCATGGACTCTGCTATTCCCTCCGTCCAGCTTTTACATGGTCGGCCTCTTCCTCTGTTTCCATCTGGTCTGTACATCATTGCTTGTTGTGGTATGCTGTTGAATGGTAACCTACTTGCATGGCCAAACCATTTGACTTGCTGCTTTCTAATACAGTCTAGTGCTGCTACAACCCCCACTTTAGTCCTGATTTCTTCATTTCTGATCTTATCTCTTCTTGATACATTGAATATTCTTCTCAGGAATCTCATTTCTGTTGTTGTGATTTTTCTTTTCTCTTTTTCTGTCATTGTCAAGGTTTGGCATCGGTAGCATAGAGTTGGTAGGAAGATTGTGTTGTAAAGTGCTTTCTTAGTAGTTACTGATACATGTTTGTTCTTTAGTATTGGTGCCATTTGTCCAATGAGTTGGTTTGCCTTATTGCACCTATTTTCGATCTCGTCTTCTGATCTGCCATTTGATGATATTATACTTCCTAGGTACTTGAAACTCTTTACTTGTTTCAAGGGATGTTCGTTTAGGTGAATTGTTGTTGTTTGTTCTTCTTTAGTTATAGTCAGTACCTCTGTTTCACTTGTGCTTATTTTCATGTTATGTTCCCTACACATTTCGTTTAGACTATTCATGTGGTCGTGTAATTCAGCTTCTGATTTAAACATGTGATAGAAATTACAATAACCATACTATTGTCTTGTAATCTGTCAATATTGTTGTTAAGGATGTCAAGAGTGTTAAGCATGTGACATCACGGTGCAGAAGAACACGTTGACCTATAAGCAAGTTTAAATATGACCGCCCCACTTTTGACATGCACCAAAGAGGAGCAGCATTCTATTAAACGTTATTTGATCAGTGATGGGGTGAAACCTATCGAAATCCATCGGCTAATGAAGGTCTAGAATGTTGATGTATGTGCTAATGAAGGTCTAGAATGTTGATGTATGTGCTAATGAAGGTCTAGAATGTTGATGTATGCCTGTCAGTCCAGCAGGTGTATGAGTGTAGTAGGAAGTTTCAAGACGGCGTGACTTTTGTGACAGACTATTCACGACCGGGTCAGCGCACCGAGTAGTGACCCCAGATAATATTTTTGTCTACAGGAGTCCAAGCACTTTATCAGCGCTGGAGGACTTGCACTGAACGCAATGGTGACTACATCGAAAAATGATACATTTTTTCTTCACTTATTTTTTTTTTTTTTTTTTCAGAATATATTCACAAACAAAAACAAACATTTAAGGTTTTCATTTGAAATCACCTCGTAGTTAGGGTTCCATTAGCAATCTTATTGAAAACGGAAGAATGCAGGGCTGTTAATGCGTGATTCAAACTAATACTGACCATTGTCTCTCTTCACTTCCAAGCTATCCATTCTGGGCAGATACTAGTCTGGTGAACGAAGATCGACCATGGTTCCCACTGTTATGAAGCCAGTGGAGCTGATACTGATCATTCTCTCTCTTGACTTCCAAGCGATCCATCCTGGGCAGATACTAGTCTGGTGAACGAAGATCGCCCATGGCTTCCGCTGTTATGAAGCCCGTCTAGGGCTCAAACATTGCACTCTACAAGTTCGCAAGACAGTTTCAACATTTCAGTACGATCATGGCAGGCAATGGGCAGACAAGTCTTGCACTCACCGCTTGTAGAGATCACTCTTTCATTGTACCTGTTATTGCACCTGTAAAAGTAGTTAGTGAGCTTGTCTGCTGAGAGGGTGATCTTTGTTGGATCCCCAGTAGAAGCAGGATTAAGTACGGTTCTGGGTTTGAACCAGTCTCATAACTTTAGGTATAATGGTATGGTAGGCAGCGATCAGAGGATCTGGCCGACACTCAGTACTCCAAGGAAAGGCCAGAAGGACACATAATCAGATTGCAACTGATATCATTGGTATTAGGACTAGTCGCTGGTTGTTGGTGATGAAGACAGAGCGCGTGTGGAAATGTCCCGGGTGCTGTGACATTGGTTCTTGACTCAAATTAACTCAACCCGTAACAATAGGTGTTAGTCGTTTACAGAATGCTCAGGGAATTTGGCGGCGAGGAAGGCAGCTGGTCATTCTGTCTCACACAAGTATATCACAGCCTAGAATATTTGAAGGCCTAACACGACACAACCCAACAACAGTATATGTTATGAGATCACCTTAATCCGTTACCTACTATCGCTGTTTACCTTTTTCAGGCAGCAGTGAATTTTTGTGCTCAGTGAAAATACTATGTCATCACTACGTATTTCTTTCTCTTCCCAGTTCGTTTCATTCTTCAAAATCTATTGGTTAATTCTGCTGCGTGTGTCTGCTCAATGACGCAAATTGACTTTATCAGGTAAATCTGGAAATGGAGTCAGTCACGTCCACAGGATTGTGTGTCTCCTAGTTGTTCATTTAACTATACAAGGTTGTGTCACTGATGAGAAACTACTTCAGTTTATCTTCAAGATGTGTCGCTGGCGTCTGTTAACCCTCCCGCCGGCTTCCATATCTTTCGCTCTCAGGAAAAAAAAAAGACAGCTTAAACTGTTGATAACAAGAAGAGTTTACGCCATGGCTAGCACACCGCCGGTAATAAGAAATATCAACCATTAGCAACGCACTGTCAAATGTCAACAATCATCATTATCGCCATCCACTTTTGTCGTCAAAAGTTGTGGGGAGGAATAACTGACGTTCTGGCGCAAGGTGGTTGTCACTGGATAGTGTCATTCCCTGTGTTTATACAACGTCTTTGGTGTCGTTATTAATGTATTTTCTTCTCGGGCGTCCTCCTGCTCTCGTAGCAGATCTTCTTTGGGGTAGCGCCAGTGCTGGTAACAGATGGTATTTCATTCTAACTAAATGGCCAAACCATTTGATCTTCTGTCTGCCATTAAATGTGGCACAAAGAAATCATCCCTCTTACTGTTTGATTACAACATTTCTGTCTTGGCCTCGGATAGTTAAGTTGGCAGCTCTTGTCAGCCATCACAACACACAGGTGTTGATTTCACGTAAGTGTGACTTTGATAATGTCCAAGTTTGACATTTGTAGCAAGTGGTTGGCTATTTATTATCTGTCATGTTGCGGACTTAGGTATATTTGGATATAACTGATTTCAATGTTGCTGTGAGTTGCTGATTACAACATTTAAAAAAGTAATACCGGGGTATTAACAACTCGCGCGCGTGTTACCGAGCTCATAAGAGAAGCAAAGGCAACGAATAATAACAGTGTAACCATTCATCATTGGCACCTTGCCATCTTGACAGCCTATAGTTTGTTTGCAAGTGCAGGCATTAAGAATAATGACACCAGTGCAGCTTGTAATCGTTAACGTCTATGCGCGAAATGGGAAGGTCGACGTGCGACAATGGCAGAGTTTGGTCGATATGGTTGAAAGGCATATCATCTACTGCGGGGACTTCAATGCCAGAGGCAGTCAATGGGGGAATTGCATCACCAATAGACAGGGAGAAGATTTGGAGGACGCCCTGGCATCTGCTGCCCTAATCTGTCTGAATGATGGGAAGGTCACTAGAATGGCCACTCGACCAGGCGACTCTGACAGCATCATTGACTTGGCTCTGGTGTCGCCCACCATCGCACCAAGGTGCCGGTGGGGCACACTGGGATACCACGATAGTGACCACTACCCTTGTGTCATCCTGATCAAGAAAGACGGAGCCATGAGTCAAAGAAACAAGACCAATGCCTTCCCGTACGACACCACTGGTCAAGACGCCATAAGCAAGATCAGAAGAAGGAAACTAACTTCCTCCCGTAGGAGACAAGAAAGATGGCTGCAGCCACCATGGTGGAATGGAGAGGTCGAGAAGGTGTGGCTGGGAAAGAGGCAGGCTGTCAAAGACTGGCAAAAGGCCAGAAAGGCTAACATGCCACAGGTTGAGTTGGCGAACCTGAAGACTGAGGTCGTTAGGACGACGACTTTATTCAAATCCTGCGCCAAACAGGCCAAGGCCGACAAATGGGACGAGTTCTGCAGGAAGGTGTGCTCCGAGCAATCTCTTACGACATTCTGGCGCCTCCACAAGAGCATGAACGGTGCTGCACAACGTAGGGGTATTCCAGACTTTCAAGGCACAGACCTCGCATGGAAAAAGTCGGATGCGGATAAAGGTAAGGCCCTTCTTGCACGCTACATAGAACAGACTGACCAGAAAGACGAGCCCGCCAGACAGAGGACCACAACAACACTCTCTCAGTTGTGCGAGGGGGTCGGGACAGACGAAGAATGGACGATCACAGTTGACATATTGCGTGCGATGCTCAAGAAATCACCTAACACCGCCCCAGGCCCAGACGGCATCCGATATGGTGACCTAATGGTGATATCAGATGATGACATGGAAGAACTGGCCAGAGAATTCAACACCAGTATCCAGAGGGGTCAGGTCAAAGAAGAATGGCTACACAGCTACCTGCTGCCGCTGCCAAAACCGAACAAAGACCACTCCAAGATAAGCGGCTACAGAATCATTACGATGCAGAATACTGTTGGCAAGCTACTGGAGAAAATTGTAGCACACAGACTTGCTTGGGACTTGGAACAGCTCGGCTGCTTCCCGCCCACACTTGGAGGATACAGACGCAACAAAGAGTCATGGCTGAATGCGGCGGTCTTTGCTCAAGATGTTTACGAAGGATTTCAGGTCAGAGAAGAGACATGTGCGGCCGCCATAGACTTAGAGGACGCATATAACAGAGTATCTTTCGAGCACTTGATGCAAACCCTCCTCAGACTGAAAGTGCACCCTCACCTTGTACGATGGATAGCTGCAGTTCTACTCCAAAGGAAGGTGGTGCTAAGATGCGGGAGTTGGTCTTCTGAGCCGATAACGATATGTCCAGGATTGCCGCAGGGTTCACCACTGTCACCAGTACTTTTCAACGTGTATACGGTGCCGATCACTGAACAACAGTTGGATGGGAGGGGTAGGACTCTATCATTCGTTGACGACATCCTCGTGTATCGACAGGGTCGAGATAGACAGGCGGTTGCCAACTATATGCAGGGCGAACTAGATCGAATTTCCTCATGGTGTGCTGATGCCGATGCCCTTGTCAACCCTGCAAAGGCAACGGTTACATGGTTCTCACTAAACAACCATATTGTGAAAACAGACCTGCCGGCAGTAAGAATGGATGGGAGCATTCTGAGTAGAACCCCGTCAATGACATATCTTGGCGTGAGGCTTGATCGTAGCCTGTCCTTCAGAGATCATGTCGATTATGTCATAACGAAGGCTCGAAAAGGTTTGGCAGCAATGAGAGTCATGGCGAGTGCCAATATCGAGCAAAGACTGCTATTACTTCTGTTCCAAGGACTTGTGCTTTCACGCATCGAGTATGCCCTGGCCATCCTCACTGTCAGCCCTACACAGATTGGAAGACTTGAAAAGGTACAAAACGAAGCCATGCGCATCATTTTGGGCTGCACGAGAGACACCAGCTGTGTAGCAATGAGATACCTCCTTGACTTCCCGACAATGGAACACAGGATCAAGATCTGGAGAGCTCGTGCATACTTAAAAATAAGTGCAGATGAGCAGCACCCTCTGCATGACGCTGTATTCAGAGAAAAGGGTGACAGGCTAAAGAGGGGCAAATCATGGATGGGGTGGGCGGAAGATGTCGTCGGACAGGTCTGCAGTCTTACCAGTATCAACCCCGGCAAGGAATGGGTGTCGGTGCCTCCAGCTTTTAAGTGTACCTTCTCCTGCATTATCACACTCGACAGACGGTGCAGAGAGCAGAACCCTGCCGCTGTCAATGCAGAGGTTAACGCGCTCATCTATGATCACTCAGATAGCCCCGAAGTGCTCATCTATACAGATGGATCTGTTGTAAAGCAGCAGAGAAGTGCGTGGGCATTTACAGCCCGCTCAGCGGGCCGAACCGTTCAAGAATCCAGTGGTGCCCACTCCATGACCACGAGCAGCATGACGATGGAGGTGATGGCAGTTACACAGGCTTTCATATGGCTGGAATCACAGTATTATACCAACGTGTGTGTACTAAGTGATTCAATGAGCATGATTCAGAAGGTCGAAGCTGGATCTGTACGTAGACAGTGGACTGAGTCGCTGCGGAAGTCTGTTGTCCGCAAAGTCACCTTCATCTTCGTCCCGGGACATGCGGGAGTCGAGGGAAATGAACGAGCTGATAAATTGGCTGGCTCTGCACCCCCTGTAGATGGCCAGCCCATGGATCGTGCCGATGTTATTAATGCCCTTAAAGATATGGCGAGAACAGAGGATTTTGACGCCAGTGATTCCACATCGCTTTCCAGGATGAAAGACCTGGGAGTAAGAATCGGCACAGCCAGACGCGAGAGGTACATCGGGAAAACAAAGCGCCTCGTCAACCAACACAGAACTGGCACTATTAGCCACCGGACGCTGATGCATATGCTGGGAGGAGGATCTGAGCACCTATGGACATGTCCGGAGTGCAACGAAGATACCCCAACTGATAACTAACTAACTAATTGTGCTTCAAAAAGGCATAATAACTACAAACAATAGCGATAGCGAATGTGACTGATAAGATCAATTCGCGCTCGCTTTGATTACGAGACCGGTTAAGACCAGGAACGGAGTTACACCTCTCTATAGCACAAAGCCTGGGCTAAAATATAGAGACCATGTGTTGCCCATGCAACATGATCCCTCTCTCGGCCCGCCTAGTTCACTCCAGAGGAATGGTAACACCAATACATCTGGAACAAGACAAGCTGCAGAATCTGCCAAATCAGCAAAGCAATGCTCTAACTCCGCCTGTCGGAGCTTCGATCCTAGACCAGGTGCCAGCCAAGGCTTCGGGCCTGGTCTGCCCTGCCATGACATTTTGTCTTTAGGTTGCATTTCCTCGCACCAGGATAAGGCTTGTACCCACCCAATTGCGCTTTCCGCCCGAAGCCGTTGGCACAACGTGGAGTGTCAGGTTTGGTAAGCGCTGCCCAACATTCGGCGCTAACAGAAAGCAGGTAGTACCGTCTACTGTCAGACGGTAGCTCAGACATATCTGACTAAGACCTGACACAATATATTCACTCACAATCACAAACTCATTAACAAACAATTACTTATACATACATTCTCTCTCTCCATTTCTCTCTCCATCTCTCTCCCCTTCTCTCGCTCTCTCGCCCTCTCTCTCTCTCTCTCTCTCTCTCTCTCTCTCTCTCTCATATATATATATATATATATATATATATATATATATATATATATATATATATATATATATATATATATATATATATATATATCGCCACGGCGATTCTTATTCTAATCTCTTCAAGGCATTTCCCCAACAGATGTTATGACTGTTCCGAGATAATTGTATCGATTCACGTGTTGAAGAATATTCCCATTTACTAGTATATTACATTGTGGTGCTTCTTTCTTCCTAGTGACAACCGTAATCTGTGTCTTTTTACAATTTAATTCTAACCCCAGTTGCTCACTGTGTGCAACAACCGCATCTACTAATTGTTGCAGATTCTGCTCATTGTCTGCAATCAATACTGTATCATCTGCATATCTAATGTTATTGATGTTTCGTCCTCCAATGATGATTCCATTTATATCTTCTACATTTCTGAAACTATTGTCACTGTATAGGGGAAAAAAATACGGAGACATTACACATCCTTGTCTCGCGCCTCTCTTAATACGCTGATATTGTCCTACTTCATTATCAATTCTTATGGCAGCTTGTTGTTTCCAATATATGTTTTTATTAAGTCTAATGTCTTTGTAGGTCTGCAAGCATATTTACTATGTTGACATGTCTTACTCTATCGAAAGCCTTTGTGTAGTCAATAAAGCAATGGTGTATATCTTTGTTTACTTTTATAGAACAGGCAAGCTTCGTGCAGAGTGGCTTGCTTCGCTTCGGAGGTCACGGGTATCAAGCATCACCTGGATCTTTTCTCCTGGGCATGCCGGTGTTCTGGGGAATGAACAGGCGGACAGATTGGCTGGCTCGGCAAAACTTGGTGGAGTATTGATGCATGACAAGGCAGACGTGGTTGCGGCCTTGTGGGAGCACGTGTACACCTCGGAGGAGCAAATGGATCACCATAGTCTGGTAAGAATGAGACAGCGAGGTGTGACGAGGGGATCTGGCCGACGCTCGACGCTCAGAGGAAAGGCGAGACGGACATATAATCAGATTGCTACTGGAACTATTAGTGTTGGAACTCTTTGCTGGCTGCTGAGGATTGGGACAGAGTGCTTATGGGAATGTCCCGAATGCTGTGATGTCGGTTCCTAAATCAATCAACCAATCAATCAATCAATATAGAACGTTCAATAACTGATCGCGGCATATACACAGCATTTACTGTACCATTTCCTTCTACAAACCCACATTGTTCTTCCCCTATTTCAGGTTGTATTTTCTTTCTCACCCTTTGCATGATAACTCGTAGGAAAATCTTCGTGGTGTGACTCATTATACTAATTGTTCTATGTTGATCACATTCCAATGCTCCCGATTTCTTTGGGATTGCAATAAATACAGAATTACATAATTCAGAAGGTATATCTTCGGTATCATATAATGTGTTCAGAAGTCTGGTGACTTGATCTATTCCATATGCATCTAAAGCTTTAATAATTTCTGTTGTGATGTTATCTGAACCGGGGGTCTTGCCAGCTTTCATATGTTTAAGAACATTCCGAACCTCCATCTTCAAAATTGGCGGTCCTTCATTATTAAATCTAATATCATACTGTTCATCTCTGTTATCATCATAAAGGTTTTTCACATAATCTGACCAATCATGTAGAATCTGATCTTTTTCTATTATGATTTTGCCATCTTTAAAAAAAAAAAATGACTGTCTACGTCTAATGTCTCTAATCAATTTACGATCTTCATTTGTTTCTCGAAGGACTTGTCCATTGGTTTTTTTTTTTTTTTTTTTGTCTGTCCATGGTATTCTTTGCATTTTCCTCAGAAACCACATTTCCACAGTCATCAGATGTTTTTCAGCATGACTGCTCATTGTCCACGCTTCACCTCCATACAAAAGTAGAGGTTCTATGTAGCACTTCAACACCCTTTTTCTCTTTTCAGTTGATACCTTTTTATTGGTCAGTATATTTTTCATCTTGCAAAAGGCTACCTTCGAAACGGCAATTCTTGTTCTAATCTCTTGAAGGCATCTCCAAACAGATGTTATGACTCTTCCGAGATAACTGTACCGATTCAAAACGCAGTTGCCCAGATGAAATTTCAAATTGGAAAACTAGCCAACAATATTCATTGGCACCTTTCCGTCTTGGCATACGATAGTTTGGTACATTGTGCTTCAAAAAGTCTTAATAATTACGACCAATGGCGGTGGCGAGTGTGGCTGATAAGGCCAATTCGCGCTGTAAATGTTTGTCCACGGCGGATGCATGTGAAAACATGGCCATTTCCACCATCATGCACCATCTTACGTCTCTCACGCTCTGTGTGTGCTTTATCTGCAATCATTTTCTCCTTTGTTTTTATTCCATTTCTGATAGTTGCCCTCCATGCAACACGTTCAGCGGCGACGTGCTCCCAGTGAGCATTATTAATGCCCGTATCAATCATGTCCCACTTACACAATCTTTGTATCGTAGTAGAGGCCGACCCTGAGATCTCTTACCCATCTGTAATTCAACAAAAAAAGATGTCCTTTGTTATTTTACCATCATCCTTCCTCCTTACGTGTCCTATCCATCTAAGTCTACGAAGACTGAGCATGGGACACACCGTCACACAACCTGATCTTTCCAATACTTCAGTATTTGTAATTTTGTCTTGCCACTTAAAACCAAATATTCTTCGCAGACACCGCATATGAAAGCTGTTTATACGTTTCTCTTGGCGTGAGTAAGTTGTCCAGGTTTCACTGCCATAACGAAGAGTAATAAGGACACAGGCTTGGTAGACGAGGACTTTTGTTTTGGCAGTAAGCTTCCTGTTCTCCCGCCTCTTTTTGCTAACATGTTCATTGTTGTTGCTGCCTTGCCAATCCTGATGTTGATTTCCTGATCGAGGGATAATTTACTATTTACCTCTGATCCTAGATATGTAAAATGGTCTACTATCTCCAGTTCGGCGTCGTCAATAACGATTGATTGTACCCCATGAGCACCTTGTGACATAATATGTGTCTTCTTTTTGTTAATTGTTAAACCAAATTCAGAACAAGCATTGGAGAATGCAGACAGTAGATGTTGTAATTCTTCTTCAGGGTGGGTCGTAATTGCAGCATCATCCGCAAAAAAGCAACTCTCCGATTAGCCAACAATTGGACAACAGTCCATCTAGGAGACGGAAAACTCCAAATATAAACCCCCAAGTTCAAGGTGGACCAGCGTGCTGAAGAACTGGATGGCCATGGGTTAACTGGTCGTGAACGTTGGACGTCTGGCAGGCGTGAGGGGCGGCACAAGGCGTATGGACTCCTGCGGGACATCCCCTGCCTCTTCACTAGCAAGCAGGCAATGCTAGGGTGACCGTTTATTTCCTGCAATATCCAAACTTTGCCTATGGATTTATTTAAACACGGGAATCGTCGCCGGAGCTACGGAGCACGTGCTCTCCGCTTGACACATCCCTCAGAGGCTAGCGAAGAGAGACTGAGGAGGAGAAAACGAGGAAATGGTGTGAGAAGACGGCATAGAAATAGGAGGGCAGGCGCCAGGAAAACAAGACGAAAAGTGGAGAGACTAGGTTTCAACTATGTAAGAGTGGGATACTGGAATTGTCGCAGTGCCAGGCAGAGAGGTCCTGTATTGGAGAGACTAATATATGATTTTGACGTCTTCATGCTCCAGGAGCTAAATACAGACAAATACCATTGTCCTGGGTACGCCAGTTATATAAACCCTACTCGGCAGAAGAGACATGGACAAGGTCTGCTGGTGAAGGAAGGAGTGAAGCATGTGGTACTTGACTTGAGCCAGTGGAATCACAGTGCAAGAGAGGTCCAGGGTATACAAATGGAGATTGGTGGCCTAAGTTGGAACATCATAAATGTATATGCCACAGTGGACTGTTTTGTCAGAAAGGAACATTGGGACTGGCTTAAGGAACTGGAGGAATTACCAGGTAATAAATAGGCTACTCATATGTGGAGACTTCAATGAAAGGAACAGAGATTGTGACAGTAGTGGAGAAAACCGACAGGGAATTGCCCTTGCGGATGCCATGGTGGACTCCGATGTGGTCTGCATAAATGATGGTAGGCCGACAAGAATGGAAATAAGGCCTGGCGATGCAGGCACAGCTATTGACTTGGCACTTGTCTCCCAGTCATCAGTCCTTGATGTAAAGTGGACTGTTTTGAATGACCATGGGCGTGATCACATGCCATGCTCAGTCCTGATATCTAAACCCAGGAAAGTTAAAGCTGGGAGAGCGCGCAAGACCTTCCTGTATAAGTGGACCGATTGCCTTCTTGGACGCCTCAGACAAGGGGCATGCAACAGGACTGTTAAAACTCCCTTTTTGCAGCCCTCATGGTGGACCCCAGAAGTAGACCATGTTTGGAAAGCAAAGAGAGCTGCAGTGAAGCAGCTAAAGAAAGTGCGACAGACACTTCGAAGCTCACGAGAGGAAGTGGACACAGCGGAAAATGTCAAGAAAGACAAGGTGGAGGTGTTCAAGCGCTGTGCTGCAGAGGCCAAAAAAGGCAAAATTGGAATGTTTCATGAAGGAGATTGGAGGTGATAAAACACTGCGAAAATTCTGGAAACTGCACAGGCAAATGCAGAGAAAAGATCGACCTAAGACAGTTGGAACAATTTATAAAGATGATGGTGTGCGCGTGACAACAGACAAAGAGAAAGGGGAGGCGTTTCTCCAGAGATTTTTAGAGCAGAACAATCATAATGATGCGGACACCAGGGATGCAGTTAGAGAGGAGTTATCTGGCATCACGAAGAATATGCAGTATGAAGACATCATACGGGTGGAAGATGTTAAACACATTTTGAAAAAGGCAAAAGACACAGCACCAGGTATGGCCACATGAAGGGTTTGAGTGATGCAGACCTGGAGGAGATGACCGACTGCTTTAACCAGAGCATTAGGACAGCATCAGTACTGCAGGATTGGGTGCACAGCTATCTCATCCCTCTCCCAAAACCATTCAAGGATCAGTCAAAGCTTAGCGGCTTTAGGATCATCACCCTTCAAAATACATTTGGGAAGGTTTTAGAGAAGATAGTCGCTGTTAAGCTGCAGGATTTTTTGGAAAGGGGGAAGCTTCTTCCAAGAGGCCTGGGGAGCTACAGGCCAGGAAAAGATACCTGGTCAAATGCAGCCACTTTTGCCTTTGATGTTTATGAGGGGTTCCAGAGTAGACAGGAAACGATGGCGGTAGCGCTTGATCTCGAGGATGCGTACAATAGAGTTCGATATGATATTTTGATGACCGCACTGATGGAGAAGGAGGTCAATCCCTGGTTGGTGAACTGGATAGCAGCCGTCCTGCACTCTCGTCGGGTTGCTCTCCGTCTGGGTGCATGGACCTCAGAGCCACATATGCTAACCCCGGGACTGCCACAGGGATCTGCAGTCTCACCGGTGCTCTTTAATGTGTATACGAGCATGATTGCAAACCTAGAAGCACCAAGGGTTGTAAGAATAATAACATTTGCAGATGATATTCTTGCATATAGGCAGGGGAGAGATAGGGAGCAAACAGCCCAGGAGTTACAGGCGACAGTAGATAAAGTGATTGACTGGTGCACAGAAATAAGTGCTGTCATCCACCCGGAAAAGGCGGCTGTTTTGTGGTTCTCTCTGGACAACAGGATTGTAAGAGCTGATGTCCCAAGCCTCGCGATAGATGGTAGAAATGTCAGCAGAGAGAACAAACTGAAGTATCTGGGGATCACATTTGACAGGAGCCTATCCTTCAAGGACCATGTGGAGACGGTTGTGACAAGATCTCAAAAGGGACTCAGTGCACTTAAAACTATGGCCGCAATGGACACAGAGCAGAGAATGCTTGTCACACTATACCAGCACTTGATCCTCTCAGTAATTGATTATGGATTAGGTCTGCTCACTGTCTCAGAGAGTCAGCTGTTGAAGTTAGAGCGCATACAGAACGAAGCTATGCGGGTCATTCTGGGATGCACTAGATACACCCCAGTAGTGTGTATGCGTTACATCCTCGGTCTGCCGACTGTTGCTGGTAGGCTCAAGGTGATGCAGGCGAAGGCATACCTCAGAGTAGCTGCAGACACAGACCACCCACTGCATGAGGCGCTGGACGCAGTTAAGGGTCAGCGAATGATAAGAGGGAAATCATGGATGGCCCAGGCGAAGGGTACGATCAGACAGGTGTGTCCCTTGGAGAACATTAGGCGTGGAGAGGAGTGGGTCAGAGTGCCAGAGGAGCAGTCAGACTTGTGCAAAGTTATAATCCCATTAAGCCGGGAGTGCAGGGAGTGGCCAGCAGGGGCCACGGAAGTGGAAATCCAGCAACTAATTCAGGACAATGCTCACTCGGGTGATGTGATTTTCTACACAGATGGTTCGGTGTCAAGTTAGTTAGTTAGTTAGTTAGTCGACAGATCATCCTCATTGCACATCGAACCATTCAGTCCATAAGTGCTCGGATCCCCTCCTCAGCAAATCCCGCAACGTGTAGCGGCTAACGACGCCAGTTCTGTGTTGGTTTATCAATCTTCTTTGGCTTCCTGCGTAGTGTCCTTGTTTGGCCACCCCTCTTTTAATTTGCTGCTCTCGCAGTCTGGCCATTGTTGTAGATTCACAGTCATCACTTGGTTCTCGCAAAAGTCTTACTTCTCGTAGAGTATTCAGAATGTCGGCCTGGTCCATGGCGCGTCCGCCCTCCACAGTAGCCTCACCTGCGAGCTTGTCAGCCCGCTCATTTCCTTGTACTCCCGCATGCCCTGGCACGAAGATGAAACTAATCTTTGCCAGTCGAGACCGCTCCAGAGGCAGCAACCATTCTCTTCGGATCGACCCCTCCTCTATCCTCTTGATCATGTTCATTGAGTCGCTAAGGAAACAAGCCCTAGTGAATGTCTGTGTCTCGAGCCATGTTATTGCTTTACTTACTGCCATGACTTCCATGGTCAGGCTACCTGTGGTTTCAGTGAAAGCACCAGAGTCCTCCTTCACAATTCTCCCTCCGGCCCGAGCTGTAAATGCCCATGAGCTTCTCACATGTCGGACGACCGACCCATCTGTGTAGATGACCGCGTCACCGTCTAGCGAATTCTCGAAAATCAACGCTTGTACTTCAGCCTCAACAGCAGCCGGATTTTCTTGTCTGCATTTTCTATCTAGTTGGATGCAAACTGAAAAGGATGTGCAGAAGTCTGTTGGCACCTTGCACCCACTCCTCGCCAGGTTCTAAGTCCTCAAGTGAACACACCTGTTGAAGAATGTCTTCGGTTTGACCCATTCACGACCGTCCTCTTTTTAACCTGCTGCCCTTCACCTTCCTAATTTCACTATGCAGTGGATGGTGTGTGTTTGCGTTAATTCTGAGGTAGGCGCGTGCCCTGCAACCTTGTATTCTCTCTTCAATGGTTGGAAAATCAAGAAGGTAGCGCATCGCCCTGCATGCTGTATCTCTTGTACATCCAAGAATAATGCGCATAGCTTCATTCTGTATCCTTTCCATCCTTTCTATCTGCTTATGGCTGAGAGTCAGGATTGCCATTGCATACTCCAAAACAGACATGACCAGCCTGTCAGGGTCTTAAACCTGGTTCGTTGTACCTAACATATGTGAGACAAGTACAAGTACAAAATGATTGGACTTGACACACAATGACACTAAGTTCAATGGATTTATTCACAATTCACATGCAAGACACTCTAGGTTGGCATGTGATGATCATTACAATACATATACAATACATCAGTACACTTACAGACAAAACCTACAGCATCACAGTCTATCTCACAAGATATACAAGCACTCGACTTTCGGGCACAGAAACGATACGAAGCCTTTCTCAACCCACACGTCTTGTCTTTTCCGAGTCCCCAAGCAGTCTGCCGGTTTCCTCACACAGTGCTTGCCCTGTGGACTGGCTTCACGAGGACTGCGTGCGTCCTGCTTTGTCCTTGCCTGACCGCTGACGATCGCGTCAGCCCGCAACCTGTGGGCAGGTAACTGGTACTCGCCTGGCGGCCGTAACGATGTTACTGCATCCCGGCTGGAGTCTATTCGCCTGGCGGGCGTAACGATGTTCCTGCATCTCGGTTGGAGATATAGAGATTCTGACACGCTCCCCCGGGACTTATTCATGAAAGATTTTATATTTCATGCATAATCTACCTAGACATAGGGTTTATATTTTCCATGTCAGAATCGACCTTTCTGTTGTCATGTACATTGGCATAGAAATACATAAGAAATGCAAGTTGTATGTTAAGACATGCGGTGTTCAATCTTCACCACTTTCCAAGATTCATCCTCTCGATGGATGATCACCTGAGTTGCAATATTGACCCAGTCAGATCGGTAGCATCAGCAACAATGCAACTACCTCGCAACCTCTAAAAAAAAACTGAATAATATGCTTTTTGAAACAAAAAACATCAGGTAAGACCGTAATACGACTTTTTATAAGCCGTATTCAACGCTCGAGTTCCGACCTCATTTGGCCGGGAGTTCTTCCGTTGGTCTACAACTCCGGTAACCCTATACCATACCTAGCTGATGACCATTTGGAGTGTTGACAATCTGGCAACACAATTGCTATTTTTATACAACACATCTCTGAATACATTTCCATTTACCGCCCTTAGTGTAATAAAGTAATAACAACAAAAATGAAAGGGACATAATTTCAAAAGATTTCAAATCTAAATTATTACAACTATTGTTCTATTTCTCAGCGTCATAGCTTGATGCTTTTCCATACTAGCGAAAAAATGTCGGTAGTGTGAATAAGTTAATCAAGATATGATTCTAAGATTACATTAGTCGAAAAATATTGATACACAATTCGTGTATTCGAAATTGGTGTTTCATAATTATTTTAGAAGCGTCATAAATTTTTAAGATTTTTGTTTATCGTCTGCTACTTTTAGCTAAATTTACAAATCATCCGGAAGTACACACGAACAGCTGGTGTTGTTAAAAATCTATTACACACTTATTCCGCTCTGGTGTAGCAATGCGAAATTGTTCTGATAGTTCATGTGTTCGTTGTTTCGCTGGAAAACTTCTGGATTCTGATTAACTGCAGTGGTGTAAATGTCAAAGTTCAGTTCACACTTTCGTTCACGGATTAAAATGTCACTGGATATGATCCACTCGCAGATACCAATGATAACTTGCTTAGTTCGCTTCAGGTAAGTTGAAAGCGCGTGTGGCACTGTTCTTGTTTTATAATATATACAATTAATATTGTTCGCTTTCTACCACACCCTACACAATTATTCACGACGATTACTACATTAATAATAAAATAAGAAACAATATTTACAGTGGGAATGAACCCTATCACATCATCGATGTACACAGCTTTTCTGAAAAAACAAATTCACTGATGGCTGTGTTGGTCTGAGTGTTTTCTAACACACTGCACTCAGACATTAGTGCTTACTGGGTCGGTCGGACAACGGGACAAAAGATCAGCAATCGTGTTGGTTGTGCCAGCGATATGTCGAACTTCAAAGCTGTAATCTTGAAGCAAAAGAGACCAGAGCGCTATCATCTGGTTTGTTGGGACCCCTGAAGTAATAAATTTTAATGGACTATTGTCCGACTCTACGATGAAATGTCGTCCTAGGAGGAATCTGGACAATTTAGTTATACCCACCACTAGAGCAAGATCTTCTAACTGAGGTGTGGACCAAGCGCGTTCTCTTGGTTTCAATTTTCTAGAAACGTAGTATACAGGATATAGAATGTTGTCATATTCCTGTAATAGAACAGCCCCAATCGCCACGGAGCTCGCATCTGTGCGTAATCTGAAAGGAATATGTAAATTGGCAATTTGAGAATGGGATTCTTTAAACTATTCTCAGAAAAATAAGATAACACTTTCTGAAATGCAAATTTTAGGCATTCGTTGTTTACAATCTTTTCAGGGTGGTTTCTCGTTAGTAGGTTAGTAAATTTTTCTGTCAGTTCAGCAAAATCTGGTATGAACTGCCTATAATAATTTAATAGTCCTAATACACTTCTGACTTGTTTCTTGGTAGTCGGAAGTGAGAGTTTCAGTATTTTGGACACGATGTTATCGTCTGTCGTGACAAAACCATTAGATATTCTATAACCCAAGAAGGAGATTTCCTGATAGTCTATGTCTACTTTTGTCGGCTTCACAGTCAGTCCGTGTTGTCTAATCCGTTCAAATGTCCGCTGTAATGTCTTTATGTGGTCTGTCATCGTCTTTGTGTGAACACAAATGTCGTCCATGTAACAGATAATGTTTGTTATGTCCACAAGTAATAGTCGTGTCATACGTACGAATGTCGCTGGGGCATTGACTAGCCCAAATGGTAATTTGCACCATTCGTACAGTCCCCAAGGTGTGGCAAAAGCTGTCAGATATCTGCTCTGTTCGTCTACAGTTATCTGCCAGTAACCTTTCGTCATATCTAACTTCGTGAAGTACCTAGAGTCTGTCAGTTCTGTCAGTAGGTCCTCACAGTTGGTCATTGGTTCCAAATCTAGAAGAGTTATTTTATTTAATTTTCTATAGTCGACACAGAGTCTTAGCGTGTTGTCTTTTTTCCGTACCATGACCATTGGAGATTAAAAATGTGATTGGGATCGTCTAATGATGTTGTTTTTCTCTAAGCTAATGATCTCTTGATGTAAGTTTTCTTTGTAATGTAATGGAATGGTGTAAGGTCTGCATTTTATTGGTGTGTTTGAAGTGAGCGTGATGTGATGTTGTACTAATTCTGTTTGTCCTGGGTTGTTGGAGAAGATGGTGTTGTATTGTTGTATGAGATGTTTGCAACTGTCTGTTTCTGCTTGAGTTAAGTTTGGGTTTATTTTGATTTCTTTCAAGCAGTTTGTCGTGTCTAATGCAGGTGTTGGAATTTCGTCACTATCTTCCTCATCTTCATGGTCTATTATCACTGTACAAGCTGTTGTATCGTCTTGTTCGTTGTCTCTGTTGTAGTATGGTCTTAGCATATTGATGTGGAATATTTTATGTTTGTCTTTTATTTGAATCTCATAGTCCACATTCGAAATCTGTCTTATAACTTTAAACGGTCCCTGCCAAGAGTCAGTCAATAAGTGTCGGTCACTAGGTAAGAGAAGAAGTACGTCCTGTCCAGGTGTCAATGTTATTGTCCTGTTACCTTTGTCTGCATATTGTCTATATGTAGCACCAGATAGTTTTAGTGCTTCTTTTGCAATAGTACAAGATTTGATGATTCTTTCGCGAAATGATGTAACATACACGTATGATGATATGGGTTTAAGTACAGGGGTGGCTTCAGTTAACATTGCATGGTAGATACTCAATGGGCCACGTGGTTTGGCACCATAGATAAGTTCAAAAGGAGAGAATCCAGTACTAGAATGTGGGACCTCGCGATAAGCAAAAAGTATAGCGGGCAAATATATGTCCCAGTTTTTGGGATGTTCTTGCGTGACTTTAGCAAGCATATGCTTCAGATCACCGTTAAACTTTTCGATGATTCCCGTTGAGTGAGGATGGTATGGAGAATTGAAACATTGTTTCACCCCTAACATTTTGGTGAAAGCTTGAGTAGATGCAGCAATAAATTGACTTCCCCTATCTGATAGGATAGTGTCTGGAAATCCTATTCGTGAAAATATATGGAAGAAAACTTCCATAATATCATTGGCAGTTATGTTCTTTAACAGAATCGCTTCCGGCCAGCGGCTACATAAATCAATGTTGGTAATGATGAACCTATTCCCTCTGGATGTTACTTGATTCAGAGGGCCCACTATGTCGACAGATATTTTCTCAAAAGGTCGACTGGCTAAGTCGGTAATTTGCAATTTGGCCTGTGGGTTTTTACCTTTTTTCACTAGTTTTTGGCAGATATCACAACTTCTACAATATTTCTTAATGTCATTGCAGAATCTTGGCCAATAAAACTGTGTTAATAATCTTGATCTGGTCTTAGAGTATGCCATATGCCCTGCAAGAGGTATATCGTGGGCAAGATGTAAGGCTTGCTTACGGTATTCAATTGGCAACACAGTTTGCTCTGTGGTGCTGTCACATCTGATATAGTATCTGGTTAGGATGCCATTCTTCAGAGCAAAATGCCATCTTGCATTTTTGGTTACCTTTGGCTTTTGGCCGATCAGATTAAAATATTTAGATAATGAAGGATCAGCCTTTTGGGCTGCTACAAAATTTTCCTTCATGGTTTTAGTAGGTAGTATGACTGGGCTAAGCATTTCTATAGCCTCAGTTTGATTAATTTCATCTTGCACTCTCGCAGTAGATCTGGTTACTGCGTTCACACATTCAATGATATCAGATGGTGATGAAACATTTTGGTCAATGGATTCATGAAGTGTTAGTGCTCCATTAGCTACCATACATTCATCTGGTGATACTATACTTTCAATGATGACATGTGATGGTGATGATGTTGTGTTATCATCAATACAAACAGATGTAATATCATGAGGCATATCATTCACCTCTGGTAAATTACCAATGATAATATCACACACAGAGTTAGTTAATGCAGCGCATTTTACTTTCCCAGTGAGAAAAGGTGTTTGAATATATGCCCATGCTAATGGGTACTTTTCAATATTTCCAGAGAATGTTCTGCATGTTACGTGCCTGCCTGTATAGTCTGTAGGCATTATGAACTGTCTCTTTAGACCTATAAGAGAGCTTCCGGTGTCACGAAGTACTGTAGCAGGCTTGCCATTCACATATCCCCGATGGATGTTTATTCTGCCTTTGGAATCTATTACCAAATTAGCTTCTTCATTGGCAATAGGAATGGAATGGCCGCATGTTAAAATGCCATCTTCATAAAAGGTATTACAAACAGTACATTTATGTGAATTAAACATGTCAAAAGCCTGTGCTGAGTTCACGGGGAGTTTTTCTGAATGTTCTTCATCTGATGATGAACTGTCAAATAAGGCGGCATTTGCTTTCTTGGTCATTTGCCTTCCTTTACAATCCTTACGCCAGTGGCCGTACGCTTTACAGAGGAAGCATTTTCGTACCTTTTTAAAGGATTTACGTTCCTTATCCTGACTATTTATGTAGTTCAGTAAGTATGTAAAATATGCTGGGTTCTTATCGCACATTTCACCTTGGTGGTGTGACGTGTTACAAAATCTACAATGATTGTATTTCTCAGAAGTAGGCTTATAAGTTCTTTGCCTATTGTAGGTTTCTGATCGAGGTTTGTCATAGTTTGCAGATGCTACGAAGTTTGTATCAATAGCTTCAATAGCAAAACAATGTTTAATGGCTGAATAGTTGCTATTTCTGCCTTCTTCAATTCAGAATCTAACTCTGCTTGTTTTGTTTTCGCAGCTAAATCTAGCTCCGCCTGTTTCGTTTTCGCAGCTAAATCCAGCTCAGCCTGTTTCGTTTTCGCAGCTAATTCTAGCTCAGCCTGTTTTAATGCTGTTTCTGCTTCTGCCTGCTTTGATGCTCTTCCAGCCGCTCTTTCATCGCGTTCATTAGCTTTTTCTTGTACTAGGAGGTGTTCAGAATATTTTGTTTCACTCCATTTTGTTAACTCGTCACCAGTTAACTTTAACTTTAAACCCATCTCGATGAAGTCATTTAATGAAGACATGATGGAATGTTTAAATGAAAATAAGTTATCAGACACACAATTTGTTACAAGGTGTTAGTAACGTTAACAATTTTACAATATTCTTGACTTACAATTTATGCCCAAATTTGCATCCGAAAGTATATAGAAAAAATATACTCAAGTGTACTGGATGCTGTGAAGAATGGTTCAAACCAGGGCTAGGAACTGTAGGGTCGCTACTTCAAGGACAAACTGACCTCTACGGGCAAGGGTTTCAGATGGCACAGAAAACCTGCTTTCTTTTTGGGAGGGAATAAATTAGAATCTCCCTTTGTGTGAGGTGTATGCTTGTCACTAAGTTTTGATTAGGTTTGTATGGCGTTGAGTGTAATTGTAGGTCGTAATGTCGTCGGTCAACAATTTTTTCAAATCACAAGTCACTTTCTTTCCTAAACTTTCTGCTTTCCACACCTAACTTCACAAATACAATCTAGATATCTTCCAACAATCTATAACAATGATGACACATCACTTACATCAAGATGACATTTAGTAAGGACATAGACATCATGTTCACAAGATGGCGACAAGGTCAAACTACAACAAGTTCAAAATGGCGACAAGTTTTACAATCACAGATGTTTTACACGTTTAAACAATCAAATGCATGTAATTTACGTTAGTATGTTCAATGAGGACGAGCCTTCCACGTTCACACATGTCAGGGTCTTAAACCAGGCTCGTTGTACCTAACATATGTGAGACAAGTACAAGTACAAAATGATTGGACTTGACACACAATGACACTAAGTTCAATGGATTTATTCACAATTCACATGCAAGACACTCTAGGTTGGCAAGTGATGATCATTACAATACATATACAATACATCAGTACACTTACAGACAAAACCTACAGCATCACAGTCTATCTCACAAGATATACAAGAACTCGACTTTCGGGCACAGAAACGATACGAAGCCTTTCTCAACCCACACGTCTTGTCTTGTCCGAGTCCCCAAGCAGTCTGCCGGTTTCCTCACACAGTGCTTGCCCTGTGGACTGGCTTCACGAGGACTGCGTGCGTCCTGCTTTGTCCTTGCCTGACCGCTGACGATCGCGTCAGCCCGCAACCTGTGGGCAGGTAACTGGTACTCGCCTGGCGGCCGTAACGATGTTACTGCATCCCGGCTGGAGACTATTCGCCTGGCGGGCGTAACGATGTTCCTGCATCTCGGTTGGAGATATAGAGATTCTGACACAGCCCCTCGTACAGAAGACATAGATGGCGCTGCTCACAGTTTGCTGCCGCCATCACCCTCATCGCTGCCAAACCCCGCTTGGCCTTTGTTATCATCTGGTCTATGTGCACATTATAAGCAAGGCTTCGATCAAACCGTATCCCCAGGTAATTCATTGCCTGCGTTCTTTCCACCGTCTCTGAACACAGCATTACAGTTGGTGTTGGAGTGTTGACAATATGATTATTCAACGAGAACCAAGTCACTGTTGCCTTTGTTGGGTTGACCATTGCCCCAGCTTCATAACACCACGTACTTATGCGATTGAGTTCGGTTTGTAGTTCCACAGCAACCTCGTCTCTATCCTTACCCTGACGATACACTAAAACATCATCGGCATATGACAATGTCCTGCCAGGTCCAGTGATCTGCTCACTGGTGATTCTCACTGTGTAGGCGTTGACCAGTACCGGAGATAATGGTGATCCCTGTGGTAGGCCAGGATATATTGTTGTTGGTTCCGAAGTCCAACTGCCACATCTAAAAACTACTTTCCGTTGGAAGAGGACTGCAGCGATCCAACTAAGGAGGAATGGACTTACGTTTAGTTCGAGAAGCTGAAACATTAAAAAATCCAATGGTACTCTGTTGTATGCGTCCTCAAGATCAATCGCTGCAGCAACGGTTTCAGTGCCTGAGTGGAAACCTTCATAGACATCCTGGGCAAAGACTGCTGCATTGGTCCAGGTTTCTCTTTTTGGACGGTACCCACCCAGGATAGGTGGGAAAACACCTTGCCTCTCTAGTTGGCTTGATATTTTCATGGCAATTACCTTCTCCAGCAGCTTGCCTATTGTATTCTGCATGGTTATAATTCGATATCCCTGAATTTTTTTTTGGTCTTTGTCAGGCTTCGGCAAGGGAATCAGATAGCTGTGTAACCATTCCTCCTTGATGCTAGCACTCCCTATACTGTTGTTGTACATGTCTGCTAGTTTCTCTAGCTCATTGTCGGTACACCTATTTATGTCGTCGTATCTTATGCCATCAGGACCTGTCGCACTGTTTTTTGATCGTCGAAGCACAGCCTTGATTTCTTTCACTGTCACTGTGTCTTCATCCGAAGTGTTCTGGGCCTTGCATCTGTCTGAGGTGACCTCCTTGGCCAGATTTCGGCCTCCCATGTCTGTCTGGTTGCTCTGCTCAAGGTAGCGTTCAAAGAGGGCTTTGCCCTTGTCCTCGTCAGTCCTCTGCCAGATGAGGTCAGCACCTTGGAAGTCAGAAATGCTCTTATTCTTGACTACACCACTCATGCTTTTATGTAGTCGCCAGAACAATTTCAGTGACTTGTCTGTGCTTACTCTTTGACACACCTCTGCCCATTTTTCGCTTTTAACAACCTTGACCAGTTTTTTGAAGTAGCTTACTTTTGTGTGCATCTCTCTTTCTAAGTGCAAGCAGGGACTAGGATGACCAGCTCTGTTCTTCTTGGCATTTTGCCATCTCCTTACAGCCCTACGCTTATCCACCCAAGCCTTCTCCACCTCGAAACTCCACCACGGTGGCTGCTCCCAGCTTTTTTTCCTGCCCTGAAACGTTCTGCGCTTGTCACGTCTTATTTTACTCACCACATCTTGCCCTGTACTGTCATACTGGAACGTCTTTACCTTTAGCTTGTGCTGCCTGGTTCTGCCTTTCTCCACCAGTATGCTGCAAGGGTGGTGGTCGCTGCCATGGTGTCCTAGGACACCCCATCTACACACTGTAGTGGGTGAAGGTGAAACTAGCGCCAGATCAATAGCACTGTCCTCATCGCCCGGACGGCTTGCTGTCCTGGTGACACAGCCACTGTTGATACAAACCAGGTCGATGGTTTCCAGTGCAGTCTCGAGCTCCTTCCCCTGTGTATTGAAGGAAGTGTTTCCCCATGATCTGCCTTTAGCGTTGAAGTCACCACAGAAAATAACATTTCTCTCGTGGCCTAATATGCCACTTAAGCACTGCCACTTCTGGGCATCCACACTGGCATTGCGGGCATAAACATTAACCAACACGAATGGTATACTGGAATGAACTCTCAACGCCTGTATTTGTATATCGTCACTGACGCCACCATGCTGTCGCGAACGAGAATCGCCATTCCCAGATGTCGTCTGTTGTAGAAACATTTGAAGCCGGCAATTTGGAGTAGCTGATCGCCCAGTCTCGTCTCCTGGAGTGCTACAATGTCGTTCCTGTAAACTAGGGTTTCTAAAATAGAGCCCCGTTGTTTTACACTGGCACAGTTCCAATATAGAATACGGATATTCCTGAGTCCTAGACGGTGACACTTTAGTCTAAAACGCCTCAAACCACCACGCTTACCTTGCTTCTTTCTCCCTGTGCGGCTACCACGCCGCTTCGGTATGTTGACTGCTGACCGCTCGAAGAACACACATTGTTCCGCCATGTTGAAAAAACGTAAACACAGACTGAGAAAACCACACACGCTGCTGAAAATTCACTCAAGGATGGCTTCGCTCGATGCACGAACTCCGTAGCACCCGCGCAGATCTTGAGTAGAAACTCCTGGTTTTACATCCTGGCACACCAATTACACTTCGGTGTCAAGAGGTGAGAGAAGTGGCTGGGGGTTCATAGCCAAAGCTAATGGTCGATGTCTGGGGCAGGAGAGCCTGGCATATGATACCACAACATCCAGCTTAAGAATGGAGGTGGAGGCAGCCACTGCGGCTCTCCGCTGGATGGAGAATACGACACACACACATCGTGATTGTAACTGACTCAGAAAGCATGCTAACGAGGGTGAGAACGGGCAGGCTTCGGGCCGAGTGGCTTGCTTCGCTTCGGAGGTCACGGGTGACAAGCATCGCCTGGATCTTTTCTCCGGGACATGCCGGTGTGCTGGGAAATGAACAGGCTGACAGATTGGCTGGCTCTGCAGAACTTGGTGGAGTACTGATACATGACAAGGCAGACATGGTTGCGGCCTTGTGGGAGCACGTGCAGACCTCGGAGGAGCAAATGGATTACCATGGTCTGGCAAGAATGAGACAGCGAGGAGTGACGAGGGGATCTGGCCGACGCTTAACGCTCAGAGGAAAGGCAAGACGGACTTATGATCAGATTGCTACTGGTACTATTAGTGTTGGAACTCTTCGCTGGCTGCTGAGGATGGGGACGGAGCACTTATGGGAATGCCCCGAATGCTGTGATGTCGGTTCCTAAATCAATCAATCATGTAAATCAAGAAGCTACAGGAACTGGGCGTGGACGCAATTTTCCATAGAGTCAATTAGGGAGCTCTTCCTTTGTGAAAATAATTAACAACATGGGCTAAGTATCGGTTATTCTAAGATTACTGCGACTACTTGTACTCGGTATGCAATTGGAAGTAAACATTGAAGACATATTCTTCATTTATAGAGTTCTACATAAATACAACATAATAGAATAAACATCAAAGACTTTCAGATGCTGATTTAACTTGCGCATTTTATTTATTACCAGTGTTGTATTTGAATGGTGCAAAAATAAGATGCGAACATCGTCTGTACAAGAGAAATCATTTCAGCCATGTTTAGAAATCGTCTGCCTTGGTTGTTTTCTACGACATGGATGAACCAAGCCAAAAAATTTAATAGATTGTTGTTGTGTCCAGAGTGATAGGACTGAACATATTTATTGCACTCCGAGGAGTAACGTTTATATTCTGTAAATTAAGGATGTCCTTACATAAAGGATCGACAAATCAAGGCCGCAAGAAGGTCCAGGTAAAAAATGAATTGTTATAATAATGTAATCTTCATGAAATGACTTTTTAGTTTTATGAATGATGTTCTCAATGATTCATGATTCAGTGTTTGTTGGGTTGCTTTTCACTCAAACAATTACAAAATAAATGGCTTAAAATCATTTTCTTCTGTCTTGTACACTTCACTGTAAACTTTAGTTTTAGTCGTCGTCATCACAATGTGCCCTGCAGACTGGCGCAGACGTTCACGGTTCATGCATTTCCACAGATCTTGGTCATCGTTGTTCTGATGTTCTGCACCAATACAAATTATTACAATTACAATTGATATTCCTCCATTGCCATAAAGATAATCCCAGTCCTCCATTGATCCAGCATCATTTCTGTCGGTCTGTCATTGCTTCTACCAT
This sequence comes from Cepaea hortensis, assembly GCA_963921405.1. Lineage (NCBI taxonomy): Eukaryota > Metazoa > Mollusca > Gastropoda > Stylommatophora > Helicidae > Cepaea > Cepaea hortensis. Next base: position 29,116,753 of record OY992887.1, on the reverse strand, counting down.
TGATCTTTCCAGTCGTCACTATATTTTCCAATGCCCCACTTCTCATTTAACTCATTACAGTTAATTTATAACGAAATAAGTTAAGAACTCTTGCTTACTTACATTAACATTGAGCACTGTACCTTCTAATAGATGTATATAATTTTCAACTTTCATTAGCTATTCCAGACACTTGTTATTCTGGCGGTTGAAGGTATTCACAACATATATCTCAAAAACCACATTGTCCACATCTACCCGGGAAGGTTAACCCAGTCAACAAACACCCGCAGAAGATGGATGTGTCGGCCTAAGGCCACAAATAAACTTGGCACAACACAATTACATCTGAAAAAACACTCTGAATGACTGCAGAAGAAGAAGAAAAACCACATCTCTGTTGACTTTAAGCTCTTTCAAATTTATTTGTTCACGTTTATTCCATGATTCACTTCCATACAGCAGTAAAGATTCTACATAACATTTCATTAGTGCTCTCTTACTGACATTCACTAGTAGTTATTTTTTGCATAAGACACTGTTCATTTTCTTCTTCTTCTTCATACACCTTCAGATATCAGTATGAATAAATTTTTTTAAAAAGCAGCAGTCAACTTGAGCTTGTTAACATTTCCATAGAATTTGTCCGTAAATAGAGTGGGTGTAGGCCAAAATAATTTCTCTGTTCTGCGAATTTTGAACTCACCAACTATAATGTATAGCTGTTATTTTACCAGCTCCATAGTTACATTCATCATTTTCTTAAATGCAGCTTTTACTTGGCCTATTCTGTTTTTATTTATATTATAATCCTTAACTCAATTTCCTAGCCTCTCTTTGATCTCTCATTACTACTTCGCTATATATATATATAGAGAGAAAATATCCTGTGACAAAACACATCCTTATCTTACTCCTTGCTTTATCTGTTCATAAATGCCACTATTATTTCCCATTTTAATTGCTGCAGTTTGGTGCCAGTAAACATTGTTTTTAATTATTTTGAGATTGCTCATTGCTGAGAAGACTAGAGTTAAATCTCAAGCATGAAGATGGAAGTGGCTGTGATTACTGCGACTTTGGGTATGGTGGCTAGCAGGTACTATTCAAGTCACCAAGGCAATCTTAATGTCTTATTCTCAGTCCATATTACATACAGTTCAGAATGTACACATGTGGCATGAGTGGGTACTGAGCATAAAGACTTCTCATTTACTAGGACTTACAAATATAACATATCTAGGCAAACCTTCTGGCCTAGAGAGACGACAGTGGAAGATAAACTCTATGGACCACTGTGTGAACTGAAAAAAACAGTTCAATTCATGCAAGAGACGACATTGCAGATATAGACATATTTCAAGCGAACGAAAGAAGAAGAACTAGGACTTACACGGATATACTGCCCAGGTTATGCTGGAGTGTGAGCATCACATGAGCGGATCCTTTGGCTTCTAGCTTGATTTCAAGAGTGCCAGTATTTAGAACACTCATGATGGACAGAGATATTTTGTAAATTATATATCAATTACTACTAGTTGAAGACACAATAACAGATGAAACAACATATAAGAATACTTCAGTTTGGAATTAAATGAGGTTCCATGCAGCTCGACTTCAAGAACAGCAGTTTTTGAAACACTCATGATGGACGGAGATATTTTGTAAAAATTTGAATTAATACCAGTTGAAGACACAATAACAGATGCAACAACATGTAAGAGTGCTTCAATTTAAATGAGGTTCCATCCAGGTGGGACTATAAGGAAATGAGTCTGACCTGTATATCAACAGTGTGTTACTGGAAGGATCAGCATCTACACCTGAAAACACCATAGGGGGCTGCATGGTCTCAAGGTATGGTGTCTGCCTCGAGTGCTGGAGGTCCCGGGTTCAGGCCCCGGTGAGGACCGGGATTTATTTCACGTGGACTTCTAGTAATAAAATTTCCCCTGGTCTCTAGGTAGTGAGATCGGACGCCTGTGTGTATTGTTGCGGACGTAAAAAATCCCTTGGCAGTTGGAAATCGAAAAAGAGTAGCCTAACGGCGCTGCCCGGGCAAAATTTTGAGTTACAAATCTACCCAAAGTATTTCAGGATCCTCGCCGGTGCTACGGAGTTCGTGCACTGAGCTGAGTTTCTCCAGACTCAGGTTTGAGTTAGGAGGAGAACGGAGCACTTATGGATTACACCCGCTTACCATGATGTTGATCCATCGACTAAACTAAACTAAACTAAACACCTTAAAACATTTGTTCAGGGAGAAGAAGCATCTGTTACTTTGCCCATAGCGCTTTGATGTTGATTCTTCATAACCATTCACTGTAGTTGAGCTCTCATAAACTATAGTGGCAGTCCTTGTGGCGTAGAGGCTAGATGCTTGCCTGCCATACCAGTAGTCTTGGGTTCAGTCTGCATCTGGGCTGTTTTGAATTTTTTTTTTTTTTAAATTTACCTGAGCTTCCAGGTTGAAAGAAAAAAGTTAGTTGCATATCCTTTACAGGACGTTGCAGTCAACCCCTGAATTTTTTGCTGTTTGTGATTTCTTGGCAAGTTTATGTTCAGTAATTTGCCATTGTTTTCTTAATAACCGGCACCCATACCATTTCATAAAAAACCAACGCAAGTCTGTCTGCTGCCAAATCACGTGCAGTTTTGTTTTGAACGCAGTGCACAGGATTATGAACTACATCCGTAACCCTTTCACCACAGAGTCAGCTTCCAGCTGGACTCAGCCTAAAATGGATACCAGGAACTGTCTTGGAAAGTAAATGGTGCGATGTGATAACAACAATATCACGCATTTAGAATCATGTGGTCTATAAGAATATGGGTCTAGCCTGATGCACCTTAGGCGTGTAAAAGGATCTTTTAAAGTTGAGCTTAAATGTGGGAGGTGTGTGTGCATGCTCGCAGGTGACCAAGAAGGCAAGTAAGAGCAAGAGAAGGTGATATATTTAGCATTTATTCATGCATCTTTTTTTGACTGTGCATATACACTATTACAATTCTGTTGCTTTGCATTGATGATCTCTATATGCCATTGACTACTTTTCATTTCTGATAGCATTGCTCTTTATAATAAACAAACCATCTCAGACCTTGTAGAATTGTAGAGTTCTTTAGTGTAATATATTAGTACACTGTTGTGGAAGTTTGTGGATTGATAAATTTTAGAATAGTTTTGTTAAATGTTTCTCCAATCATGATTTATTTCAATATACACATGCTCTGCTTATTAAACATGTTTTGAAATAAGATGCTATCTATGTTGTTAGATAAGTTTAGTTGTCAAGAAAAATATTTCTTTCAGTAAAAAGGATTGCAATTAATTTATGTTGTTTTGATTGCAGGTTTCATTTGTCATAAGAGATGAAGTGGAACGATGCCACAGGTCGGGTGTCAATGCCCTTCAGTTTGACCCGAATCTCAGTCGACTATATTCTGCTGGTAGAGACTCCATCATACGAATATGGAACACCAGAACCAATAAAGTAAGCCTGTCTCTCCAAGCATATTGTTTTAGTCTTTGCTGGAGTTTTAATTCTGCCCCAACATGCTAAACAATCTGTTTCAGTGAAGGTGAGAAGGAGAGTTTTGAGGAGTTATGTAGAGCCACTTCTGATATATGGAAGTGAATCTTGGAGAATTCACATATTGAGATTTTACTTGCAGACTGCAGAGAACATCTTGAACAGGCAAAGAGAGTAATGAAGATCTCTTCTTTTAGCACACACCAAGTGGTGTTGGATATCACGTCTCTCCTTAGCCTTCTGGCTCATATACTGTCAACCTCTTCTGATACAGATGTTCTTCCATACCATGATGTCAAACTCTCCAGTATCTTCTGTCTCGGTCTCCTCTTGCCTCTCCTCTCCTCTTCTCTCCTCTCCTCTCCTTTCCTCTCCTCTCCTCTCCTCCAGCTTTCCCCTTCTCATGACGTACCAAAAGAATGTGGACTGTCTTCATCTGATGTGAGTAACCAGTTCTCTGTGGGAGTTAACTTCTTGCAAGATGTGTTCTTTAGGCTTTTTGTCCAGCTACGGCATTCATATCACTCTCCTTTAATACCCCATATGGGAAGTTTGCGGTAAATATATTCCGTTCTCTATGTCTCTCTCACTTGTGCACTTGCTTGCATACATGTTCGCGTTTGAGCACACAAACACACCTTCCACCTGGTCAAGAAGTCTTAAAAGAAACAAGTTCATTAAGAAAACCACTCATATCAGATGCAGACAATACACATGCTTTAGACATGTCATGAGCAAGGGGTACAAGGAAAATGTGGCAGTGGAAAGGTTTGAAGGGGTACGAAAAGGTAAGCCCTGCAGAAAATATGCAGGACAGTTTTATATCGTGGCGTCAAGAAACATCTGTATTGGAAATTAGTGGTCATAAGGCTGTGGAAAAATATGGATGACCTATGCCCTGAGGTTGTAGCAACCCTTGAACAATATTGTAATCCAGCAACAGAAGTTTAAAGTCTCGAGGTTTGTGAAACTTTGGGAAATGGAAAACATGATTAAAAACCTTGACATGTGGCGAAGGAAACCAAAGTTGAGATTATTGTAAAACATATTTTGTTGGATATTTTTGTCCCTCATAAGCCATGCAAATGTAACAAATAAGAACAATATAAATGATTTTGGTCATTTGCAGTAAAGTGTTGGCATGTGGTTTCACCATTGGTCAAAATGCGTGGCCACTGTAACTTGAGACTTCGAGACAATAGCTGGTTGGTGATTTTAACATAAGTGATGTAATATGCATAAGTGTAAACATTATGTCACTTGGAAAACATGAAATGATGCAAAGGGCAACATATTTGTTGTGCATGTTAGTTGCATATCCTTTACAGGACATAGCAGTCAACCCCAGAATTTTTTGGCTATTAGTGATTCCTGGGCAAGTTTATGTTCAGTAGTTTGCCATTGCTTTCTAAACGATCGGCACTCTTACAGTTTTATAAAAAAACTAACGAAAGGCGGTCTGCTGCCAATTAGCCCGCAGCTGTGTTTCAAACGTGGTATGCTGGATTATGAACAGCATTCGTAACCCCTTCGCCACGGAGCCGATGATGTTGTGCATGGTGTAAAGTGTTTCAGGAAAGAAAGATAATGTGCTTCTGTGTTATCTGAGAAATATTATTTTACAATCATAATGCCCTTTTCAATTTTATTGTTAGTTCTGCTTGTGTTTATAGTTTGTGGGGGAAAATATTATTATCAAATCACGATTGCCATATGTTTGGGTTTCCTGAAGATGAATACTTAACAAAGTTGTTCCCTTTTAAAATACGAAGGATATTAATCTTTATGATTTATTACAGTGGTTTTATTTTTCTGAGTCAAATGACAGTTTATTTCAAGCATCCATCTGAGCTACATGCTTCACGGATAATACAGTAGACAATATTGAGCATTTGCTGAGTCTGGTTAACCATTGCTAGACATAAATATACTGTACTCGATGTACGAAGTCACTATCACTGAATGTAAGAAGGAGAATGCTGAAGTGCTATATAGAACTTCTTTTGCTGTAAGGCAGTGAATCTTAGAATGTAAATGAACAAATTGGGAAGAATTTGCAGGCAACAGAGATGTGGTTCCTGAGACGAATGTTGCAAATTCCCTGAACTGCCAGAGTAACTAACAACGATTGCCTAAAAGAGGCTAATGAAACTAAAACATTAATAAAGAGACAAACAGCTTTCTTTGGTCATATGATAAGAAGAGAGGCATTGGAGAACGTCGTGATGACTGGCAAGATCAAGGGGAAGAGAGGCAGAGGCTGACCAAGAGAAATAATGCTGGATGGGTTCATACAGTAGCATGGAGGAATATCAGCAGCAGAGTTGATCCAGAACACTGAAAACTGAGATCTGTGGAGAGACATGAATGCCTACGCCAGCTGGTAGGGCACTTGATGATGATGAGACAGATTTGTAGAGGAGAGTGGCTCTCTGCAGTGCAAATAGTGTGCCTACAGTGTACAACCTTTGATAATGAAACTAAGCATTTTATCATTTAAAGAGACCACATTAGCTTGAGAAAACTGAAACGATTTGCTTTCTAACTTAATAATGTTTCTTACTTGCAGGACCCATACATCTTATCAATGGAGCACCACACGGACTGGGTCAATGATATTGTATTATGCTGCGGTGGGAGGACACGTAAGTGTGGAACATACTGAGTGTATATATCTTCGAAGTTGCTTGTTTGAAACACTATGATTGTCTTGTCCTGATGCAGGTAGTCAAATGTCTTTGTTAATTATTCTTTGGCGGTGCTGGGATCTTGGTCTTCTTCGCTGTTCACAGGATTCACTATATGTCTAGTATGTTTTAATTTGCCTTATTGGGGGAGGGGGGGGGGGGGGGGGGGGGGGGGGACTGACCACCCTTCTTCCATGTATTCATCATCATCATCAAGTGCCCTGCCAGCTGGTGTAGGAGTTCATGGCTCTCCACAGATCTCAGTCTTTGGTGTTCTTGATCAACTATAGTGATGATATTCCTCCATGCCACCGTCTACCTGTGGCTCATGACTGTCCTTACCAGACAAGGATGTCCTAAGACAGCCATTAACGTCGTTCACTATATCTGAAATGTGTTTTGCCATGAAGTCTTGGGAAAATAATGTGGTGGTTTCCCTTTGCCTTCCACATCCACGTGGTGGTCTTTTACCTCTGCCTTTGACAGCCATTTCCGACTGTCAAGACAAGTGAATGCCCTGCTATGCTCAGCTGCAGAGTTGTTCACTTATCCTGGTGGATACTCGGTCCCCATAGCTGCGTTAGCCACATCGTGGTGTGTTCCCCCATCCTCTACCACTGGGAAGTGCAGTTTGGATTTTCCCTTCCTAAAGTTTTGGTCTATGATGGCCAAAACTCTCCAATACTTTTAGAAGACTCCATGCAGTCAGGCCTACAAAATGTGATGCCCTATCATATCATATAGATCCGTAGCAGGTTCCTTCTCTGGGACATATGGTTTCGTTTTAAATTATTATATAGTTAACCAGTTTTTTTGTTCTGTTATACTATTATTGTCAGTCAGGTCTTAGTCAGATATGACTGAGCTACCGTATAACAGTAGACGGTACTACCTGGTTTCTGTTAGCGCCGAACGTTGGGCGGCGCTTACCAAACCCGACACCCCACATTGTGCCAACGGCTTCGGGCGGAAGAGCGCAATTGGGAGGGTACAAGCCTTACCCTGGTGCGAGGAAATGCAAGCTAAAGACAAAATTGTCATGGCAGGGCAGACCAGGCCCTAAGCCTTGGTTGGCGACTGGTCTAGGATCGAAGCTCCGACAGGCGGAAAGTTAGAGCATTGCTTTGCTGATCCGGCAGCTTCTGCAGCTTGTCTTGTTCCAGATGTAGGGGTGTTACCTTTCCTCTGGAGTGAACTAGGCAGGCCGAGAGAGGGATCATGCTGCATGGGCAACACATGATCTCTATATTTTAGCCCAGGCTTTGTGCTATGGAAAGGCAATAACTCCATCCCTGGTCTTAACTGGTCTCGGAATCAAAGCGAGAGGCAACTGTTACGGGTTATAAGTCCTTGTCAGTTGGCGTAGACATGGGGCGCCATGCGTTGCCTCTGACGGTGGGAGACACCTATAGGTGTCACTGATCAGCTACCGCCCGCCTCAAGCTGGGCAGCCCCCAGCCAATTGGGTGCTGATCCGCCACAGCCTGCCTGCTTCAATGGGTGCTTGGGGCTAGGACAAAATCTGAATCGCAGGCTGTAAAACCAATGCACCAGGTACAAACAAAAATATAAATAGAAACCTCAAGCTACGGCTTGCAACCTGGAACGTGAGAACCATGTGTCCAGGATTTTCCACTGACTTGACCAATATTGACGATGTGAGAAAAACGGCTGTGATTGATGCCGAACTCAATCGTCTTAACATTGATATTGCTGGCCTGCAGGAGACTCGCCTCGCTGAGGAAGGGTCACTCAGGGAAAACAACTACACCTTTTTCTGGAAGGGTAAAGGGCAGGCAGAAAAAAGGCAACACGGTGTGGGCTTTGCAGTGAAGAATTCGCTACTGGGAATGATTGAAATTCCAGCAGGAGGAAATGAAAGACTATTATCCCTGCACTTGGCAACCTCTTGTGGGTTTGCCACCATTATTACTGTATATGGACCGACACTCGATTCCTCTGATGATGTGAAGGATTTGTTCTATGAGGAGTTAGACTCTGTGATCAAGGCAGTTCCAAAATCCGACTACATTTATATGCTCGGTGATTTCAATGCTCGTGTGGGCAAGGACTCGAGTTCATGGCCAGTGTGCCTTGGAAAATACAACATCGGTCGCATGAATGAAAATGGGCAAAGGCTGCTGGAGCATTGCACCAGTAATGACCTATGTATTACAAACTCTTTTTTTAAAACAAAAGAGATGCATAAGGTCACATGGAAACATCCAAGATCCGGCCATTGGCACCAGCTGGACTTCATCATCACACGGAGACAACATCTGAACCATATATCATTGACTCGTAGTTACCACAGTGCTGACTGTGATACGGATCATTCTTTGGTTGTTGCAAGGGTTAGACTGAGACCAAAGAGAATCTACACAGCTAAACACAAATCTAGCCCCAGGATTAATATTATTAACACTCATGATCCTGAAAAGTGCTTTCAGTTTCAACAGAAACTTGAAGACGCTTTCACTGATGCACCAGAAAATTGTACAGTAAATGATAAATGGAATAAACTTAAGGAAACTCTTTGTAAAACTGCCGTAAAGGTTTACGGCACTGTGGATCATAAGAGGCAGGACTGGTTTGCGGCCAACAGCGAGACTCTGCAGCCCTTGATTGATAAGAAGAAGAAAGCTCTCTTAAGAAACAAGGAAAGACCAACGCGTAACACTCTGAGTGAGCTAAGGCAAGCTAGGAAGGATGTGCAAAAGGCTGCCAGGCAGTGTGCAAATGATTATTGGATCAAGTTATGTGAGTCCATTCAAATCGCAAGTGATAAGGGAGACATAAGAAGCATGTATGAAGGAATAAAGAAAGCCTGTGGTCCAGTGATCAAAAGAAGTGCACCATTGAAAACCTTGACTGGAGAAGTCATCACTGATAAGAAACAGCAGATGGACAGATGGGTAGAGCACTATTTGGAGCTTTACTCAAGTGAGACCAAACTAGCGGATAATGCCCTCAACGCCATAGAGGCTCTACCAATTCTTGACCACCTGGACACACTTCCCACCATAACAGAAGTTAAGTGTGCTATAAATGAACTTGCATCTGGCAAGGCTCCAGGTAAGGATGGGATTCCAATAGAGGTTATCAGGAGTGGGCAAGACACACTCACTATACAGATCCACCAGCTAATAGAGCTATGCTGGCGTGAAGGACAAGTCCCACAGGATTTCAAAGATTCAAGCATCATAACACTGTACAAGAACAAGGGCGATCGGAGCGACTGCAACAACTATAGGGGTATCTCACTTCTGTGTATTGTTGGAAAAGTATTTGCCAGAATTGTTCTGCGCAGACTTCAAGTCCTAGGAGATCAAGTCTACCCCGAATCACAGTGTGGCTTTCGACAGAACCGGTCTACCACTGATATGATATTCTCATTGCGACAAATGCAAGAAAAATGCCGTGAACAGAATCAACCACTGTTTATTGCCTTCATCGACCTCACAAAGGCATTTGATTTGGTCAGTCGTGAGGGTCTGTTCAAGGCACTAAAGAAGATTGGCTGCCCACCAACTCTTCTGTCCATTGTGGAATCGTTCCACACAGGCATGAAGGGTATAATCAAGTTTGATGGTGCAACTTCTGAAGAATTTGAAATCAAGAGTGGAGTTAAGCAAGGTTGTGTACTAGCTCCCACCCTCTTTGGAATATACTTTTCACTTCTACTGAAATATGCATTTCGTGATCAGGATGGTGGTATATACATTCACTCACGCTCAGATGGCGGCCTCTACAATGCTCAGAGACTGAAGGCTAAGACCAAAATTAGGAGGGTACTGATCAGAGAGTTGCTTTTTGCAGATGATGCTGCAGTTACGACCCACTCTGAGGAAGAATTGCAATGTCTACTATCTGCATTCTCCAATGCTTGTTCTGAATTTGGTTTAACAATTAGCAAAAAGAAGACACAGATTATGTCACAAGGTGCACATGGGGTACCATCAATCTTTATTGACGACGCCGAACTAGAGATAGTAGACCATTTTACATATCTAGGATCGGTGGTAAATAGCAAATTATCCCTAGATCAGGAAATCAACATCCGGATTGGTAAGGCAGCAACAACAATGAACAGGTTAAGAAAAAGAGTCTGGGAGAACAGGAAGCTTACTGCCAAAACAAAAGTCCTTGTCTATCAAGCCTGTGTCCTTAGTACTCTTCTCTATGGCAGTGAAACCTGGACAACTTACTCACACCAAGAGAACAATTTAAACAGCTTTCATATGCGTTGTCTGCGAAGAATTCTTGGTATTAAGTGGCAAGACAAAATCACAAATACTGAAGTATTGGAAAGATCAGGTTGTGTGACAGTTTATTCCATGCTCAGTCTTCGTAGACTTAGATGGATAGGACATCTTAGGCGGATGGATGATGGTAGAATACCAAAGGATATCTTTTTTGGTGAATTACAGATGGGTAAGAGATCTCAGGGTCGGCCTCTACTACGATACAAAGATGTGTGTAAGCGGGACATGATTGATACAGGCATTGATAATGCACATTGGGAGCAAGTCGCCGCTGAACGTGTTGCATGGAGGGCAAATATCAGAAATGGAATAAAGTCAAAGGAGAAAATTATTGCAGAAAAGTCACACACCAAGCGTTTGAGACGTAAGATGGTGCATGATGGTGGAAATGACCACGTGTTCACATGCACCCACTGTGAACGGACATTTACAGCGCAAATTGGCCTTATCAGTCACACTCGCTACCGCCATAGTTAAAAGTTATTATGCCTTTTTAAAGCACAAACTATCGTCTGTCAAGACGGCAAGGTGCCAATGTATATACTATTATATTATGTTATGAAGTTCACCTATTTTGTATGCTGTTATTATATAGTTAACCAGTTGTTTATGCTTTTATACTATTATATTATGTTATGAAGTTAACCTATTTTGTATGCTGTTATCATATAGTTAACCAGTTGAATTTGCTGTTGTACTATTATATTATGTTATGAAGTTAACCTATTTTGTATGCTGTTATATTATTATATAGTTAACCAATTGTTTATTCCATTATACTTTTATATTATGTTATGAAGCTAACAAATTTTATATGCTTTTATATAATTACATTATGATATGAAGTTAACCTGTCGTGTATGCTGTTATTATATAGTTAACTATTTGTTTATGCTGTTATACTTTTATATTATGTTATGAAGTTAACAAATGTTGTATGCTGTTATGTTATTGTATTATGTTATTACATTATGTTAGGAAGTTAAAAATGCTATTATTATATTATGTCATGCTGTGTTACCATATTATTGTAAGAAGTTAAAAGTCTAAGTATGCAGTTATAATATTCTATGAAGTTAACAAATTTTGTTCGCTGTTATATCATTATGTTATGTTATGAAGTTTAAAAAATGCTATTATTATATGTTATTATGTATTATATGTTATGCTGTGTTGACTGACTGGCACCTTACCGTCTTGACAGACGATAGTTTGTAAAATGGAGTTATACCTCTCCATAACACAAAGCCTGAGCTGAACTTAGAGACCATGTGTTGCCCATGCAGCATAATCCCACTCTCAGCCTGCCTAGTTTACTCCAGAGGAAAGGTAACACCAATACGTCTGGAACAAGACAAGCTGCAGCATGCTGTGTTATTATTATATTATTGTACGAAGTTAAAAGTCTAAGTATACAGTTATAATATTCTATGAAGTTAACAAATTTCATAGTCATGTTATGTTTTGTCATATCATGTTATGTTATGATGTGTGCAACTATTGTATGTTGATTTCATTGACAGTGATCTCAGCATCCAGTGATACAACAGTGAAGGTCTGGAATGCTCACAAGGGCTTCTGTATGTCCACTTTACGCACACATAAAGACTATGTCAAGGCACTGGCCTATGCCAAAGACAGGGAACAGGTGGCGTCAGCAGGACTCGATCGGCAGATATTTCTATGGGATGTGAACACACTAACCGCGTTAACAGCGTCAAATAATACCGTTACAAGTAAGTTTGAAGAACCAGCAACGTTGCTATGTAAAAAGAAGGACTTCCTGTTAAATGTTAGGTTTCCATGGAGATAATGTTCTACATGTTCGAAGAATATCAGCGACGATGTACATCATATTTCAGCCAGAGTATAATTTCTGTTTTCTCTACATGTGATATAGAACTCTGCAGTATGCACCCGATGAGGTGCAATGAAATATGCCAGGCAGGAAATCATGCAATATTTTGTTTATGACTTCTGTGTATATATAAGGAAAAAGGGATGACAGAAGGATGGAATTTCTAAAGTTATCATGTGTTCTGCAAAGTGGCATAGGTGTTTTTGCCTCTTCACAGATCTCAGTCCTTGGGTGTTCTGGATCAATTCTATATTCCTTTATATCATCATCTTAGGCCTACAGTCATTTATCTTGGTCTGCCTCTTTTACTGATGATCTTTCCAGTCATCAGGATGTTCTCTAATGCCTGAGTTCTTACATGATCACAGATCTTAGTTTGTTTCTTATAGCTGTGTATGTGTCAATCATGAAGATTGGGAAGTAAATGTGGTGGTTTCCCTTGACACCCATATCTGCCCAATGGTGTTTTCTTCATCATCATCATCATCAAGTGCCATGCCAACTAGCATGGACAATCGTGCTTCTCCACATCTTGAGATCTCCAACGACATATATCAATTTCTGTGTTGACTCCTTTCCGTGTCATGACACAAGACTGTCAAGAATTTTAGGGGTATGTTACATCTGCCTTTGACAGCAATTTCCAACTGTCAGGACAAATGATTGCCCTATTTTGCTCATTTGCAGAGTTGTGCTGATACCAAGGTGGCGAGTTCAACTCCAACACTGGTCAATTGGACTAAAAGGTTGACTTCTTGTCCTTGACTTGGTGATGTAAATTACAAGCCCTCTAAAGTCTGAGTGGGTTCCTCCCATGGCAAGGGACATTGGTAATAGAGAAAGTTAATCACTTGTAAAAATCAGTCCAGTGCACTAGAAGTAGTAGCATGTATATGGACTACGCTTGAGTTCAAAGTGAGTGAACGAGAAATCAATTTTGCAGTTGTCCACTTCTACCAGTGGACATTCGGACCCCAGAGCTGTGTTTGCCACACACATGTATTACTTGACCTTCACTACTGGTAGGTGTAGTTGGTATTTTCCCTTCAGCAATTATAAGACCAAGATAGCCCTGGGAAGGTTAACCCGGTCAAATAATGTTGCAGAAGTCGGATATGTCGGCCTAACGATGCAAGAACGCAGCTCTGCTGTAAACAGGCACAACGCAATGATGTCCGAAAAAACTCTCCGGATGAACGAAGAAGATGACCATGGTAGCCTTGCTCATACTCTCCAATGCATAAGAGGACATGTCTCACATAACAAACACTAATCTGAGTGACAGTCTTTGTAAATCATCAGCTTTTTCATTCTTTCAGTCCAAATAAGGTTTTGCAGTATATGTTGAAATAACCTCTATGAGAAATCATGAGTGCATGAATTTCAAAGAGGCAGAACACACAGTGGCCACCAGGGAAACCAGATTTCTTAAGTATGCCCCTAACCAAATGTGAAAAGTACAAGAACACATCATGTTATGTGGGATTCATAGGAAAGAGCCAGTTACACATCATGTGTTTCATAGGATGCTGAAAGAATTAAGCCCTCATTCCTTAGGCCTTCAGATACCATGTTCCCAGTCCATCCTGGTATTTGTCTATTGGCCTTCCCCTGGCTCTTTTAGCATCAAGTTTGCCAGTTGTCACTAAGTCTCTACTGTATTTAATGTGAACTTAAAACCCCATCATCACCTTGGTCTACGCCACACTTCCTTATGGGCCCATGTAACACACAGATAATCCCACTCATTATTTTTAACAAAAATATAAATGACTGCTCTTAAACTGATGTTAAAAATGAATGAATATGAAATGTGAATGAAAAGCTCAACAAGCGAAACACACAAACAGATGCAAAACAAGAATGCTTAAGTAGAATATAGAATTCACGTAATTCATTCCACGCCCTGTGTCTTACCGGGGCCCATAAGGAAAGAATAGAATAGTAACACTGGCCTACCATGCATGTTATAAGAAGCAGCTAAGGTGGAGTGAGACTGGCCACCTCAGCCCATAGAAAAGTTGAGCTGAAAAATTCAGTCAGTCATAAACAACTCATCAAAGGCTACGGTGTAAGATCACTAAGATGGTTGAGGTGCCTATGCCGTATTGGGAGATGAAAGACAGGAGGAGAAGAATTCATTGCCAAGGGGTTATTTGAACATAGTTCGCCTGAATGAATTAGGATACTTTTTACTTTCTAGCTATTTTTGTTTTCTGTTTCTTGACAAAGTTTTCGTTAGAAGCATTTGTTTTTGTATCTTTTTGTGTCTTTCATTTGTTGAGTTTTCCTGTCACATTTCACCTTTATTATTTGTAGATTATTTTGTTGTTAGAAAATATGCTACATGGGTAGTATGAACATGTTGCAAGACTATATTCTTACCTTTTTTTTTCAAGCCTCAAGCCTCACAGGGAACAAAGACTCCATCTACAGCCTGGCCATGAATCAGTCAGGCTCAGTGATTGTGTCAGGGTCCACAGAGAAGGTCTTGCGTGTGTGGGACACACGTATGTGTCAGAAGTTGATGAAACTCAAAGGCCATACAGACAATGTCAAAGCTTTGTTACTCAACAGGGATGGGACTCAGGTATGTCCAGATATTGAATAAAACATTTAAAAAAAACATAACAAATAATATGTTAAAAAGGTTATTCAATAACATTAAGTTACAGATTTGGCATATATCTTCCTGATATAATACAATTACAGGCAACAGCAGACTGCCAAAGAATAATAAGAGAAGACTTCAGTGATATTCTAGACTATCAGCTCTGTGTTGGGATTCTAGATTAGTGGTTCTCACTCTGTTGTGATTCTAGATTAGTGGTTCTCTCACTCAGTGTTGGGATTCTAGATTAGTGGTTCTCTCACTCAGTGTTAGGATTCTAGATTAGTGGTTCTCTCACTCAGTGTTGTGAAATGTTATTAGTCGTTCTCTCAGTGTTTAAATTCTAGATAGTGGTTCTCACTCAGTGTTGAGATTACAGAGTTGTGATTCTCAGTGTTGTGATTCTAGATTAGTTAGTCACTCAGTGTTGTGATTCTACTAGATTAGTGACTCACTCAGTGTTGTGATTCTATATTAGTGGGTTACTCAGTGTTGTGATCCTAGATTAGTGGTTCTCTTGGTGTTGTTATTCTAGATTAGTGGCTCACTCAGTGTTGTTATTCTAGATTAGTGGCTCACTCAGTGCAGTGTTGTGATTCTAGATTAGTGGCTCACTCAGTGCAGTGTTGTGATTCTAGATTAGTGGTTCTCTCAGTGATGTGATTCTAGATTAGTGGTTCTCTCAGTGTTGTGTTTCTAGATTAGTGGTTCTCTCAGTGTTGTGATTCTAGATTAGTGGTTCTCTCAGTGATGTGATTCTAGATTAGTGGTTCTCTCAGTGTTGTGATTCTCGATTAGTGGTTCTCTCGGTGTTGTGATTCTAGATTAGTGGTTCTCTCAGTGTTGTGATTCTAGATTAGTGGTTCTCTCAGTGTTGTGATTCTAGATTAGTGGTTCTCTCAGTGTTGTGATTCTAGATTAGTGATTCTCTTGGTGTTGTGATTCTAGATTAGTGGTTCTCTCAGTGTTGTGATTCTAGATTAGTGGTTCTCTCACTCAGTGTTGTGAAATGTTATTAGTCGTTCTCTCAGTGTTTAAATTCTAGATAGTGGTTCTCACTCAGTGTTGAGATTACAGAGTTGTGATTCTCAGTGTTATGATTCTAGATTAGTGGTTCTCTCAGTGATGTGATTCTAGATTAGTGGTTCTCTCAGTGTGTGTTTCTAGATTAGTGGTTCTCTCAGTGTTGTGATTCTAGATTAGTGGTTCTCTCGGTGATGTGATTCTAGATTAGTGGTTCTCTTGGTGTTGTGATTCTCGATTAGTGGTTCTCTCGGTGTTGTGATTCTAGATTAGTGGTTCTCTCAGTGTTGTGATTCTAGATTAGTGGTTCTCTCAGTGTTGTGATTCTAGATTAGTGGTTCTCTCAGTGTTGTGATTCTAGATTAGTGATTCTCTGGTGTTGTGATTCTAGATTAGTGGTTCTCTCGGTGTTGTGATTCTAGATTAGTGGTTCTCTCTGTGTTGTGATTCTAGACTTGTGGTTCTCTCCGTGTTGTGATTCTAGACTTGTGGTTCTCACTTATTGAGATTTTTTTTTTTTTTTGTTGTTTTTTGTTTTTTTTTGTTTTTGTTGTGTGTTCGCTCGCTTTGAACTCAAGCGTAGTCCATACATGTGGAACTACTTCTAGTGCACTGGGCAGATTTTTGCATGTGGATGTCTCTCGCTATCAGCATCAGGGAAACCCACTCTGACTTCACAGATATTCTAGACTAGTAATTCTCATAAAATTGTTTATCTTATTTATCTTATACACAATATCACAGCATGGAATTCTGAGATAAGTAGCACATTTTTTACCATTTTTCTCATTTTTTTCTCCATTTTTCTCATCCTGTTCTTATGCCTTAATTTAGTCACTGTAGTCTGTAGTCACTGCTTATTTGTATTTTGTGTATGTATTTGTTTGCTGATGAAAGCTAGACGCTGCAAGGTCCTATATTTTCTGTAATTGTGTTCTGTATAGCTGCATTACTTTGTGTTATTTAATATTGTTGACATTTCCACAGCTTTACCGCTGTTCCATTAATTGTATTTATAATTTTAGGATTAACATAAAGAGTCTGAAAAATGAAATTAAGAATCACCATTATTGCGCTCAGTTCCCATGTTGCAGGTTCCAATGGCTGCATAATTTAACTTCTGCCTATATTTTCCTTTGTTTTCCTTTACATGCTGAGTATCATCCAGACTCGATGCTTACTGTCCCCATCCCTGTTGAATTAACCCCTCCAGATGTGGGTCCTTTGAAACCTGAAGGGCTCAGTAATATAATTAATTTCTATGCAAAAGCTCTGTTACAATTTCATATGTATCATCATCATGCGCCATGCTGATAAGCATGGGCGGTCATGTTTTGCCATCTCACTCGATCACCAGAGTCATGGATCAGCTCTGTGTTCTTGTCTCGACCATGCCACATGGCTAAGCCATCCAGGTATTTACTTCTCTGCGTTCCCTTTATTCACTTTCACTTCCCCTCAGTCTCGCCAGTTATCACCAAATTCTCCAATTGATTTCTTCTCATAACATGACCAAAAACCTTGTGACTGTCCACGTCTAATTTCTCTAATCAGTTTACGATTTTCATTTATTTCTTGTAGGACTTGGTCATTGGTTTTTCTGTCTGCATATATGTATATACATAATGCTGTTCTATGGCAAACACACTGAAAACTGCCTGATGGTGAGGATAGGAACACTCATTTAAATTTTCCTTTATTTACTGTTTTCATTGTGACTGCAAACAAAACAAAAAGATAGCACCAACATGTGATACAATAATAGAAGGGAAAATACTTCACAAAGTTCATCTCATCTCATCCTGTACCATGCGGTGTCAAGTTTAAGCATAAACAGCGGGAGAGTGCCCGCTTATGGGCTTCATATATCGAAATTCCCATAGGCTCAGTTATTCCCTCTGTCCATCATTTACATGGTCGGCCGCTTCTTCTGGTTCTGTTTGGTCTGTACACCATTGCTTGTTGTGGTAAATTGTTAGTTGGTAGCCTAGTTATATGGCCAAAACATTTCACTTAACTAAATTAATACATTCAAAAGCCTAGGGGTAATCATAACACCAGTTGAAAGATGTGCAATAGAGATCAAAAGCAAAAGCTACATTTCAAAAGATGAAAAGTATCTCATGGAATAAGTCACTATTATTGAATGTTAGAGAGATAGAGTATTGTAATATTATATAGAACCTGTTCTGCTCTATGGCAGTGAATCGTGGAACGTGAACAGACAAATTAGGTAAAGCTTGGAGGCAACAGAGATGTGGTTTTCGAGATGTATATTGTAAATACCTTAGACTGCCAGAGTAACAAATGACGATTGCCTGGAAAAAGCTAATAAAAGTAGACCATTTTATAAAAAATATAAGCCTGGTTTTTTGGTCGTATCATGAGAAGAAAGGCATTGGAAAACATTGTGATGACTGGCGAGATGAACAGGAGAAGGCAAACCTAGAGAAAATGACGCTGTATGGATTAGGGTGGTGGCATTGAAGATCGTCATCAATAGAATTATCCAGAGCACCAAGGACTGAAATCTGTGGAGATGCTTTAATGCCTGCACCAGTTGAGAGTACATAAAGATGATGATGATAGTACCTGCATGGGCCAGCATCATCATCACATACAAAATTAATTTGTTATGACTCCTGTATGTTTTAATCCCAATAGTGTGGCCCTAAAAATGTATGTGCAGAATTGAGTTCTGCACCATACAGACAAAGATTGACTTGATGATGTTTTCTCTTGCAGTGCCTGTCAGGTAGTTCAGATGGCACTATCAGGCTTTGGTCACTGGGCCAGCAGAGATGTGTTGCCACCTTCAGAGTGCATGATGAGGGAGTTTGGGCCTTACAGGTAAATATCTTTCTTATTTTAAAACATCTTCAGCCTTTTTTTTTCTTTATAATCTTTTAACTCATTCAGTCCCAGTAGATAATCATCATCATGTCAATAACTATGAGCATTCATGGTTTACCATCTCACGCTGTTTTCATTTGTTGCTTGAAAAACTTTCTCATTCTCATAGAGAACACTCAACATCTTACAGAACACTCCACGCCTCAGAGAACACTCCACGTGTTAGAGAACATTACATATTGGAGAACACTCCACATGCAGACACATTCAGAACACCATACCTTAGGGAACACTCCACACCCTAGAGACCACGCTATATTTTAGTGAACACGCCACATCTTAGAGAACACTCCACATCTTAGAGCATCTGATGTTATTGACCTTTGGTCCATTGACTCGCCTGAACCACACATCCGGTTCATTCCATCCACTGATAGTCATCAAAAATGTCGGTCGCTCAAGACGTATTCAGCCAAACAAGGATACAGATAAGTAACCTTAATATTTTCATGAAGTGTTTTCATGTAGTTGTGTGTTTGTTCTGTACTGATGAAGGTTTTAGCTGCAATGTCCATTTTGTTTCTTGTAATCGTGTTCTAGTAGAGCTCACAATCTACTTCTTGTCTTTTGGTGATTCATTCACATCTTAGATAACACTCTACGTCTTAGAGAACATCCCATGTCTTAGAAAACACTATATTTTAGTGAATGAATTACCAAAATACGATAAGTAGATTGTGAGCTTTACTAGAACACGATTACAAGAAACAAAATGAACGTTGCGGCCAAAGCCTTCGTCAGTACAGAACAAAACAACACAGACACCAAACTAATAAAATAATCACTACATAGAAAATACAGAGGTTACTTAGCTGAATCCTGTCTCGGCGAAATGTCTAATGTATTTTAGTGAACACTCCACGTCTTAAAGAACACGCCACATCATAGAGAACATAGGATGTATAGAGACCACTTCACACCGAAGAGAACACTCCACATTTCAAAGAAAGCTTTGGTCAGATTCTTGTATTTTTCCTTCACAGGCAAATGAAGCTTTCTCTGTAGTGTTTTCTGGTGGTAGAGACCGACGAGTATGGGCAACAGATATCAGATTGCCAGACAACAGAGAATTGATATGTGAGGAGAAAAGTCCAGTGTTGAAGGTTAGTTACATTTCCATTGCTAAGTTCAGTTTCTGTGTAGTTATCTATGAGTTCTATCTGTATCCAACCAGATTGTGATGGGGTAGTTAGCATCAGTACACTGTGATATATTGCTGAGGGAGATAAAGTGCATGTGGGCATGGGAGATGGAGTTTATACAGACATGCCCCTAGTTCTTTAACATAATTTCTGTGAACCAGTAACCAATATCTTTGAGTTGAATGAAATTATTCTTTCAGTTCCCAAAACTTCACCATTGTGTAATTTAGTTTCATATAAAATGATTTTGTGATTCAGAGTAAACAGTATGCTACCACTGTGGATGATTGTGCTTGATAATAAAGAATAGCAGGTGTTGAACTGGCATGAAGAGAGAATGCAACCCTAACTTATTCCCCTTTGACCTCAGATCTGTTTAATGTTTCACCAGCTTCTCTGACAGCTGATTATTGTTCATGGTACAATATTTTAATTCAGTGATGTCTATCATGATGTTCCACAATTACTTATTTTGAAAACAGTTTTGTAGGCTGCAAGACATGTATGATGATTTACCACTGCATTTCTCAGAGACATCTCCCATATTGAAGATATGGTGCCGGGTTCCTCTGCCCTGTCTGAAACATGCCTGTACTTCTTATAATTCATATTCTAACTTCCCTTAAATCCTCTTCATAAATAAACAGATTAACATAGGAAAATAAATCACTACAAGCTAGAGGTGCTGCTTACACATATTGTTGTTGCTGGAAATCTGCAAGAGTTAACTAACTGAGATTCAACAAAAGAAAACGTATTTCTTATTCAAAGATATGTGTTTTATTTCTTGGTCTCTAAGAATTGATATCATAGCACTCCGGGCAAACCCATAGATGCTCCGTCTTCCCCAGCAAATGTCAGAAGGTGAAGATGCCAATTGCTGCAGTAACACTGGTTGTAAACCAATTCATCCTTTAGTACATCCCTCCAGCTTGAACCACATTTAAATCCATCATGTATCCATAAATATCTTGTTTCATCTGTTTTTGTATCCTCAACTAACAGTCATTCTTTATTCAAATAAATGTATTTATAAATATGTTCTGTTATTGGTGTTTTGCTATAGTAAATTAAAAGATAATTTCAGTATACAGGTTTTTTTTTTATTTATGCATGAATACTTGGCTTCTTCTCTATTATCCTGGTGTGTTGACTCTCTTCATTGTTTTTTGTAAGTAAAGTTTGAGAACAATTAGGTTATTGGGCAATGTTGCCCTTTTGCCTCTGATTCATGGAAACCTGGTTCTGTTCACTGTGTGGATAAGATATAAGGAAAATTATGGTATCTCTTCCCCCCCCCCCCCCCCCCCCTTGTCCTAGGGTTGTGGATCTTGGACATCTAGTCTTCTTGGACAAGGGTGAAAAGCTCAAAGGACCCATGTCATCATCATTAAATATCCCTTGGCAGTTGGAAATGAAAAGGCCATGGCAACATTTAAAAATTATCCCAGACAAGCGCCGCCCCCCCCCCCCCCCCCCCCCCCCCCCCCCCCCCCAGTCTGTTAGATGTGAAGAAGGAAGAGATCGTGTTGACAGGATACTGAAGTAGTCGCTCCTGTTTGATCGTGTTAATCAATTCAAACTGCGTAACATTCATGAACCTTGAAGCAATGACAGGACAACGGTTGTTTCGCAAAACAACATTTCTCTTCTTATTAAATGATTCACATTGTTTCACAGGATCATGCAATCATGCGACGAACATACTATTACTAAACTGATTCACAATGATACCACTACTACTACTACTACTAACACATCAGTGGGAATATATAGTTTGTCATTGCCAAACTCTTGCTTCTGAATTGTGCATCTGCAACGACGGTCTCCGCTCGAGTGACATTTTTCTCCAACTGTTCTTTCACTTCTGTGCGTAATTGGCCCAAAGCGCTTTGTGCAACCAAACACAACAAGAGCTAACTTTTGGCTCTTGACATTAAACCTACCTACAAAAAAGAAATATAACACGAGTGACTAGTATAGACAAGTTTGAATCCTTGCCATTACTGCAGAGTTTGTGCATTGTGCTGAGATTCTCGTTGTGTGATCTACGGGTGTAGATTAGAGCATATTATGGATATATCCATATGTGGTGTAATTGTTCCAAAACCAAACCAGGCCCTCTTGCATGTCTGAAGGGCTGCATCCATTCACTTTCATGCATACATGACAAAATAACAATAACATGCAACTATTTATACCAGGTGTGCATAAAATTCATGTTGTTTTATCTCAGCTGGAGCTGGTAGAATCTCCACAACCAAACATTTGGGTGTCTACTACAGACTCAACTGTAAAAAACTGGGTAAGACATTCCTGTTGGACTTCAATTATGTTTATGTAGTTAATTATTTTTCTTAATTTTTGTAAATACTCACTGGCACCTTGCCATCCTGACAGACGATGATTTGTTAATTGTGCTTCAAACAATGGCATAATAACTTCTCCATAGCACAAAGCCTGGGCTGAATTGTAGAAACCATGTGTTTTCCCATGCAGCATGATCCCTCTCTCAGCCTGCCTAATTTACTCCATAGAAAAAGTAACACTAATAAATCTGGAACAAGACAAGCTGCAGAAGCTTCTGGATCGGCAAAGCAATGCTCTAACTGTCCGCCTGTCGGAGCTTCGATCCTAGACCAGTTGCTGACCAAGGCTTAGGGCCTGGTCTGCCCTGCCATGACATTGTTTTTAGTCACACCAGGATACAGGTTTACCCTCCCAGTTGCACTGGTTTGCTTGAAGCCATTGGCACATGTGGGCTGTCAGGTTTGGTGAGCACTGCCCAATTTCAGCGCAAAAGAAAGCAGGTAGTACTTCTTCTCCTGCGTGCACCCGGAATGTTGTTTTGGACGTAATTGTGTTGTGTCTGTTTACAGCAAAGCTGCAATATTTGCACCTTTCGGCCAACACATCCGACTTCTTCAGGCATTTGTTGACCGGGTTAACCTTTCCATGGTAGCACTATCTACACATATGGTAGCTCAGTCATATCTGACTAATACCTGACTAAACAGTCTAATGGACTAGTTGTAAATATTGTAAATAATAAGCGGAACAGGCCAAGCTAAAGCTGGAGACAATTTGAAAAGTATCTTATGTAATAAATCACTTTCACCGGATGTCAGAAGGAGAGTGCTGAAATGTTATATCAAACCTGTTATTCTGTATGGCATTGAACGAATAAATTAGGGCAAACTTGGAAGCAGCAGGGATATCATTCTTGAGACTGCTGTTTTGAATACCTTCAACAGCCTGAGTAACTAACAACTGTTTCCTGGAAGATGCTCATGAAATTCGAACATAATACGCATTGAGAAAGAAGCAAAGAGCATTATTTATTTATATTACTTGCTAATCAAAACCATAGGGAAAGGGGAAATTAAATTTATGGGGCATTTCAACAGAAAAGATTGAATGAAGACATTAGCTTTATGTGGGAAAATCCTAGACAAAGAGGCAGATGAAGACAGAGAAATATCTATGTGGAAAGCTAGAACATTTAGCAAGAAATCAAAACAAGCAATACCAAGTTGATCAAATTATCACTTGGATAAGCAATACCAAGTTCATCAAATTATCACTTGGTAGAGAGGATTGGAGAGTCCAGATTGCCAATGTCTGCTCTAGAAGAAGAATGGTAAGTACAGTCAGACATGACACGTCGACACATTGACTTTTACAGTGACCGTTAACTGGTACATACGAAGAGTAGCCAGTCACACATGACATGTTGAAACTGATCATCATCATGTGCCACGCTGATAAGCGTGGGCTGTCATGTCTCGCCATCTCACTTGATCACCAGAGTCGTGGATCAGCTCAGTGTTCTTGTCTCGACCCTGTCCATGCTTCACATCCATATAAAAGCACAGGTTCCATGTAGCACCTCAACACTGTTTCTCACTGCAAATGACATCTTTTTATTGGTCAGTATGTTTTCCATCTTGCAGAAGGTTACCTTCGCCATGGCGATTCTTGTTCTAATCTCTTCAAGACATTTCCCATCAGATGTTGTGACTTTTCTGAGATAATTGTACCAGTTCACTTCTTCTTCTTCTTCAGCGTTCCGAGCCATTGAGTTTCTTTACTGCAGATACAATCCGTCTCCATTTGTCTCTCTGGTGGACCTTCTCTTGCCAGTCGTTGATTCCAAGTGCTTGTAGGTCTGTACATGTATTATCTCTCCACCGTCTTCTTGGTCTACCTCGGGGTCTACGGTCATTTATTTCCTGAGTGTAAGCGAGTTTTGTTTCCCTATTATCTTCCATTCTTTCTATATGCCCCAGCTATTGTAGTCTATTAGCCTTCATGATACCAGTGATTAGCGGGGACTTAAACAGATCATAAATGTCTTTGTTACTTCTTCTTTTCCACTCTCCACTTTGTGTATCCCTAATGGGTCCAAAGATGCATCTTAAAACTTTGTTCTCAAAGGTTTGTAACAAGGCTTTGTCTCCTTTCGTTGTACTCCAGGTTTCAGAGCCATACAGCACAACTGGTCTGATCAGTGTTTTGTATATTGTGATTTTGGTGTTACGAGATAGCGCATTTGATTTTAGTAGATGTTGTAGTGCATAGTATATCTTATTTCCAGAATTGATTCTAGTTTGCATTTCTTCCCTAATGATGTTAGAGCAGTTAAAGATTTTACCCAGGTATTTGTGTGTTTCCGTTTTTTTAATGGTCATTTTATCTATTTGTATGTGGCCAGAGTTTTTAGCCATTCCGTCCCTTGAAATTACCATATATTCTGTCTTATCTTGGTTGATAACCAGCCCCATCTGTTGGGCTTTTTCCTTTAAATGAGTCAATATTTCTAATGTCTTTTGTTCATTTTCCCCTATAATATCTATATCATCTGCATAACCAAGCAGCTTGGATGTTCCTCCAATATCACATTCCTCCTTTACCTTTCTTGCAACTTTCTCTAGAGCCAGATTGAAGAGTAGCGGCGATAGTGCATCACCCTGTTTCAAGCCAGATGTTATTTGGAAAAGGTCTGATTTCCTGCCTTTATTTGTTACTTACCAGTTCACTTGCTTAAGAATATTCCCATCTACTTGTTATATTACACTGTGGTATTTCATTCTTCCTAGTAATTGGTTACATGTTAACTGGTACATGTGACAGATTGACTGGTACGCATGACATATTGACAGGTGCACATAACATGTTGACTAGTACACATGAAGAATAGTCAGTCACAATATTGGTACACATGAAGAATAGTCAGTCATTCTGACTGGTACACGTACGAATATCCCGGTCACACATTATTGGTATTCAATGGTACACATGAGTGGTAGCCAGTCACAAGTGACTCGTACACATGACACGTTAACTTGTATGCATGAAGAATAGCCAGTCATACATGACTGGTACACATGAAAAATAGCCAGTGACACATTGCTGGTACACATGAGGCACAGCCAGTCACATTTGACGCAACTGGTACGCAGAAAGAACAACCAGTAACACTTAATGTATTATTTGGGACAGAGTTAACAACTTGTAGTAAATGTGCTGATGCCATTTATACATTCCATCCGACAGCCAGTCAAAGTGCCCAATAGTCGTTCATCAGGAGATTATGATAATGACAGATGGAAGACTTCTCCTGTCTTTTCACAACCAAACATGGTAATAAAAGGTATGTTTTTCATGCATATACAGGTACCCATACATTTATAAATACTTAAGGCACGTTTTATTATTTTTATGTCTAAGGTATGTTTGTTTTTATAATGGGGCATATTTAATACATATCTAGTATACGTTTTGTAAGGAGTAACAGTATACCTATCAGAAGAGAAGTAAGACACTTCCTTCCATCTGCCAACCTATGGAGACACAAGGAGGAGTACACTTTGAGGCCTCCTTTCCACCCAAATAAGTGTAGTGTGAAACCATGTCAGCATGTGATGGTTTGAGCTTGATAGTTGCTGACAGATAGTAGTTGTTTATGATCTCTAGTTTATGATGGTATTCAGATCTGTTTATAGAGACAATAAGTGTGGCCATTGACCAGCATGGTCACTGCCAACAAGGGGACGCAGAGGTGTTTCCAAGGCACCAGGGCCGGGTTATATACTGGCCAAGACCTATTGACGCGTCCACGTCGAGCGTCCTGGGCAACAGGACCCTTCGGGGTCCTGGCTAAAGTCAATAGGATCGCCGATTCCTCCGAAGTCGGAGAGTGTCTGCCTGTACGGCGAGGAACCACCAGTCTGCACACCAATAAGCCAGACATGGGACAACGGATACTCACGCAAAACTCAGGTCCTGTATGACATCAACTGATGTTGGACAACAGGATGCCTTCATCCGACATACAGGACTTCGCGTTGGAGCTCAAGCCAACGAACACAAGCAAGCAAGCACTGCCAACAAGGAAAACAATGACAGACTGCTTTCTTGTTTTCTTTGTTTGTTGTTGTTGTTGTTGTTGTTGTTGTTGCATATCCCTTACTGGACGTTGCAGTCAACATCAGCATTTTTCATCTGCTGTTGATGAAATGCTTTCTTTACAGATGCCTAAAAGCAATATCATTCAGAGAAGTCTAAAAAATATAATAAAGTAGACAAGAGTACTGGAGAGGTGGAGAAGAGAATACCACATTGTAGATGAAATAAAGATGAGATAGATAATTTACAGGTGACAGCAACTGAGGCAGAACATTTGGCTTATAGAGAACGAACGAACGAACAAACTTATTTTCAAAGGTTAAGAATTGGGCATGCAGGCCCATCTAACATTCTGCACTTTTATCACTCTCTTTCATACATTATTTCATCCATACATCATTTGAGGCTAACTGAAAACAACAACAATATAAAAGATATGCATTATAAAGGCATGGGGAAAGTGCAAAAATCCTTACTATGAGGGGAAGTCAATAAGTAAGTCACAAATGGCTGTAGAAAGATAACTAACTATAATAACAACTTGAAACCAGATTATTTTTATACATACCTTGTACCTTTATTTCTCAACAGAATTTCCACCATCATTGAAACTTATCCCATCATTTTATAAGTCCTCCCAAACTAGCTGCAGAGAACTGCATGCTCTGTTTTCTAAACCACTTTTTCACTTCACATTCAACTTCGGCATCATTCGCAAAATGTCTCCCACTATGGTGGGTTTTCAGTGGACCAGAAAGGTGAAAATCGCTAGGGGCTAAGTCGGGGCTGTAAGGTGAATGTTCCAGAACTTCCCACCTTAGTTAATTTTCTGAGTTAATCGAGCCGTATGTGGTCTGGCATTGTCATGAAGAAGCAACATTCCTCTAGTCAGCAGTTCTGGACGTTTTCTTCGAATTGCATCATGAAGCATCAATAGAACTTCACAGTACGATTCAGAATTCACATTGTCACCTTTCTTCTTGAAATTCATCTCCTCCACCTGCTGCACAAATGCTTCTGTTGCAATCTCAACAGGACAATCAGATCGGATTTCATCAACAATTTTAGTGTCCTTGAGAAAATTGTTCTACCCAGCTATGCACCACTTTACGGGACAAACATTTGTCAGCATAAACAGGAAGCATTTCCTTATGAATGTCCTTTGCAGGCAGTCCTTTTGCCCACAAAAAACGCACAACAGCACGTTGCTCTTTGTTTGCACACTTCATAAGTACAATCACCATTTTGTTTATGCGCATGTGCATGAGACACCTAGCGCCACCTGACGAACGGAATTATAAAGTTTGATGTTGCTGTCACCTAATGACACCTGTAGAAAACACCAACTACATTTACCTGCCATCCCACAGAACTGTGTGACTTACTTATTCACTTGCCCTCGTATTTGATTCAGTAATATTAATGAATGATGTGGCAATTGTTATCAGCTATGAGGAATATACTGGTCTACCAAAAGGGGACTGACTGGCTATTATACTAGGGTTTCATTATTATTATTTTTATTATATATTTTATTATTTAGAGAAATGGCAAGGCTGTTATGGTGGCATGGTTCTGCACAGGACAGGCCACTGGATGATGATGATGTTTTATATATATTAAGGATATTAACACATTCTAAAAGATGTTGGGGGAAGTCAGAAAACTATTGTAATATATACAAAAATGTCTGCTGTCTTGGTTTAGTCACTCACAATATGAGGATTGGTGGTGTCTCATCTCATCTCATCATGTTTCCTCCTATACCTTGCCGTGTTGAGGTGAAGCTTAAACAGCGGGAGAGTGCCCGTTTATGGACTTTATATAACGAGATTCCCCATGGGCTCTGTTTTCCCTCTGTCCATCATTGACATGGTCGGCCTCTTCTTCTGGTTCCATTTGGGGGTGTACGCTGGTGGAACTGCTGGCAAAAACCTGCCATGCATGTCGTGAGAGGCAACCAAGAATGATTGGTGTGAGACTGGCTGCCACATCCCGTAGAACATGTTACCTGCAAAACCCAACCAATCATGAACAAGTCTATAAATAGCTTGGGATGAGTTGGTGGAGGACCTATGCGCCATTGGGAGATAAAATGCAAAGGAAGAAAATAGAATATCTGCACTAAGCAAAGAAGTGATCTCTTGTTCAAGATGTCTGTAGATGTGGCAGTCGGTGACTACTATGCCAAACCGCAGTGATGCTTCCAGAAGAGCATTTAGAAAATATGTTTCTTTCACCGACTCGTCGCAAGTAATTGGAGATAATGGATGTTAAAGTCGTCGTGACATTCACTTGTTAACAAACTCTGTTGCAGGTGATCCCAGCATCAGGCAGTACCACGTTCTGAATGACAAGAGACACATCTTGACCAAAGACACTGATGACAATGTTGTTCTGTGGGATGTTCTTACAGTAAGTACTACTATCATCATGTCTAGTACATGTGACTTATGAGGTGACCGGGAGTCTCCATGGTGAAGTGGTTACGCCGCTTGCCTCACGTTCCGAAGGTTGTGGGTTTGATTCCAGGCTATGACATTCGGTTCATGGGTGCAATTTTCCTGGTGGGCGTCGCTGGAGCTATGAAATTTGTGCTCTGTGCGATGCTTCAGCATGCGGAAATAGACCAAGCCATATGGGATTAAACCTGGTGCAAAGAAGTCAGTCCTCTTGACTTTTCATCCCTTTTTAATGATGTCGCCATCTGTATACTCCTACTGTGATATTATGTGGTTCATCTGCACTGTGATGCCACCTACAGGACACTCCTGACACCCTAAGCATTAAAGGTTGTTCAATTTCCACAAACCTGGAGGCATAGTTAGTATGTGGTGCTAGCCACATATTTTGATAGACTAATGTGCACTCGGTAGGGGATACGGTCAACTTCACACCAGCCAGCTTTTGCTTCCCAGGACAGTTCCTGTAACCCACTTTAAGCTGGGTCCACCTGGAAACCTCAGTCCATTTTTTAATCCACCTTGATTGGGATTCGAACACATGACCTATTGCTTGTCGTAATTACTTATCTTTATGCATTCTAATTGTCTCAGTAATTTCCTCTTTCTTTTCCCTGTGTTTAGGCTAGGAAAGTTCAAGACTATCAGAAAGCAGACTTTGATGAAATTGTGAAGAAACATTTCAAGATGGTGTTTGTTCCTAACTGGTTCTCAGTGGATCTGAAGACTGGGGTAAGTATTTCTTCTCATTGCTCCCAAACTTCACCCTGTTATCTTATTCTGCAATATGTTGCTCTTTTTTTATTATTATTTTTATATGAGTATGGTGATGGTTACTATTGTTGTTATTTTTATTATCATCTTCATTATTATTACTGCTTTTATTAGTAAAACAAGTAATTGATTTGGTACATTTGTCAGGTATGGGTATGACTTTTAATTCTTTATTTATGTGTGTCTTCTTCTTTTTCTTCTTTTCTTCTTCTTCTTCTTTTCAACTCTCAATGCAGCATAGGTCATCAACCTATTCAGGCCACACCTTCTGTGGACTTGTTCATTATTGGTGTAGCTAATCTCACACCAACCCTCCTTAGTGGCTCTTAAGACATGCATGAGAAGTTACAGTATTGCTGTCCTTTGTTTCCTTAACTCAGAAGAGATTTCTATTCTTGCTGTTTCATATAACAGTATCATGAAAAGGGAGGCCACCATGGCTGAATATGCTCTTAAACTTCCAGTTTGCTGATGCGGAGGTAGCAGGTTCAACACCCACACCGGTCAGTTGGACTAAAATGTTGACCCTTCGTCCTTGACTTGGGGACAAAAAATACAAGCACCTCCGAAGTCGGAGTGGGGTCAACTGTTGGCAAGGGACACTGTTAATAGGGAATGCACTAAAAAAAAAAAAAATCTTTCACCTCCCCTCCTTTTCATTTTTAAACTTTGAAGTAAATTCAGTTTCATGGCCTGGAACATACATCTGCTCAACAACAGTACTGGCTCTAGAGGTTATGGTGAACCAGTATCACCCATGCCTGTAGGAACATTGAAGAAGGAAATGAATAATGGAGGTGAACATAACACATATTATGTTCTCAGTTTTTTCAAATCTGATTTGTAAATAAGCAATGATTATTTATCACTGTTTAATATGCCATTTGTAATTCTAGGGTTGTGTTTTCTGAAAGTAATTGTCATAAAAATGAACTTCACATGCTTTTAAATTATGTGAAGTTTGTTTCCACATTTTATTTCACAGCTTCTGACAATTCATTTGGAAGAAACGGATTGTTTTGCTGCCTGGATGTCCATGAAAGACTTGGGTCTAGAACTTCCACCAGATGCCCCGGAAACAAAAAGTAAGAATTGGCCTTTTAAGATTAATGCATTCGTGGATAATGATTGGTTTCCCCTAAAGGGAACATACTGATGATATTAATACAATTAGTTCAACTGCAGTAAAGGTATGAAAATGTAAACAATATGAAAACATGAATTATAGAGCAGCTTTACAAAACCTGCTGTGTGGTGAGGGGGTTACAGATCCAATTTGTAATTCTGCATACTGCACTCGAAACACAGCTGCAGGCTATTTGGCAGCAGACTGCCTTGCATTGGTCTTCATAAAATGGTATGTGTGCCTGTCATTCAGAACACAGTGGCATACTATTGAATACAAACTTGCCAAGAAATAAACATCAAAAAATTCTGGGGTTGACTGCAACATCTTGTAAAGGATATGCAACTAAAAAAATTTTTTTACAAAACACTATTACAGAAAACAAAGGGCATTGCAGCAACAAGCCTTCATTAGCAAACACATACAAGAAAACGCAACACTTAAACCAGGGAGATGACACTACAGTGACTATGTTAACTAACAGAATAAAATGAATGGAAACATGGGGGGAATGTGTGTTACTTATCTCAGAGTCCCAGAATGTGAAATAACAGTGGATGGTGACAGTGGTTAGTTTATATTGCCAGCGGTAGGTGAATGTATGGTCATGTGGAGGATGTATGGTCGTGTAGAGGAAGGAGATGGTAACAGTCCAGTGAACACTCCAGATAAAGGCTTAGGGGAGGGGGAAGTGTGTATGAAGATGGGAAGAAGGGGATGGAGATGGAAAGAGTCCACTAAATACTCTAGTTAAATGTGTAGGAGAGGGAGAAATGTGCATGAAGATGGGAGGAAGGGGATGGAGATGGAAAGAGTCCAGTTAACACTCCAGGTAAATGTGCAGGGGAGGTAAGCACTCTGGGTAAATGTGTAGAGGAGGGAGAGGTGTGCATGAAGATGAGAGGAACGGGATGGAGATGGAAAGAGTCCAGTAAACACTCCAGGTAAATGTGTAGGGAGGGAGAAGTGCATGAAGATGGGAGGAAGGAGATGGAGATGGAAAGAGTCCAGTAAACACTCCAGGTAACTGTTTAGGGGAGAGGGAGGTGTGCATGAAGATGGGAGGAAGGGGATGGAGATGGAAAGAGTCCAGTAAACACTCCAGGTAAATGTGTAGGGAGGGAGAAGTGCATGAAGATGGGAGGAAGAAGATGGAGATGGAAAGAGTCCAGTAAACACTCCAGGTAACTAGGGGAGGGAGAAGTGCATGAAGATGGGAGGAAGGGGATGGAGATGGAAAGAGTCCAGTAAACACTCCAGGTAACTGTTTAGGGGAGAGGGAGGTGTGCATGAAGATGGGAGGAAGGGGATGGAGATGGAAAGAGTCCAGTAAACACTCCAGGTAAATGTGTAGGGAGGGAGAAGTGCATGAAGATGGGAGGAAGAAGATGGAGATGGAAAGAGTCCAGTAAACACTCCAGGTAACTGTGTTGGGGAGGGAGGTGTGCATGAAGATGGGAGGAAGGGGATGGAGATGGAAAGAGTCCAGTAAACACTCCAGATAAATGTGTAGGAGCAGGGAGAGGTGTGCGTGAAGATGGGAGGAAGGCATAGAAAGCTAGAAAAAGTGGAGTAAGTTATTGTGTATTCAGTACAGTATTGGCTACTGGAGTTGTTGATGCTGCTTACTAAAATTGTAAAATGTTATTTCACTGCCATTTTCTTTTTGATTCTTCCTCATGAAGCCAACATTGGCACCACGTTACTTCAAGCTTTGTTGGACCATTGGCCGAGATGCCATCCAGAGGATGTCCAAGGTAATATCTGACACAATTTTTAGTGTTGTCATGTTATAAATTCATGATAGGTTACAGTATTACTATTCTTGACCTTCCCTTATGACATGCATGGTAGGTTACAGTATTACTATTCTTGACCTTCCCTTATGACATGCATGGTAGGTTACAGTATTACTATTCTTGACCTTCCCTTATGACATGCATGGTAGGTTACAACATTACTATTCTTGACCTCCCTTATACCTTGTGCAATGTTTTATAGAGGTCTCTATATGGAAAGAAGACCAATCTATATGGGATAGAACCAGGTGCAATGAAGTCAATTATCTTGTCTTTAAACCCTTTTGTATGATTACCATTGTGTGTCCTACTCTAGCACTCTGGTCGTTAATAAACCTGCTCACTCATTACCTCATACTTCTGCATGACCCAGATAAATAACAAAACCTTCAACATATAGAGACAGAAATGATACAAAAATTACATTAAGACAATGTTGTTATGTAAACGTGTTGTAAAAGTGAAAGAAGCAGAATAAAGTGACGTGTAATGTACTTAACCACTTGACCAAACTACCCCTTGCTTTCTTATATCTTTAGATCCAGACATAGAGAAGCCACCCATCCAGCCACATTTTACAGTACCTGGGCATACACCTGTGATATTCAGGTATGAGTTCTGTCACATTTGATGTCACATTTCACCAGTTATCTTCCATGTCATGACATTTGCAGCTGCTCTGATACTGTAGCAATGTCTTTTTATTGAGAATGCTTTCCATTGGGCATTGAAATTTGTTGATGATAAAACGCCTAAAAATCTTTAGAGGGAACATTACCAACTTATGCCTAATCTCTACCAGTATGTATGTGTTGTGTTGAATCATGACTTGTAAGTACAAAAGTAAAGTACCTATATTTGTAAAGACCAGTAGGCCGGCAGGTGAGTGTCTAGCCACTATGCCACTGCAGCTTTTTCATGACCTGGATACAACCTAATATGCCTATCGGCAGATGTGAAGTTCCAGGACCAGCCTTGAATGCCACTCTGATTGGTTAGTTTTGAGAGGGGAAGGAGAACTCTGCAACACACTAACACAATCCAAATGAAGATAGTACTTTGAGAGGTGATGATGGTACTTTTGTATCTGGTTGAGAGGTGATGATGGTACTTTTGTATCTGGTTGAGAGGTGATGATGGTACTTTTGTATCTGGTTGAGAGGTGATGATGGTACTTTTGTACCTGGTTGAGAGGTGAAGATAGTACTTTTGTACCTGGTTGAGAGGTGAAGATGGTACTTTTGTACCTGGTTGAGAGATGAAGATAGTACTTTTGTACCTGGTTGAGAGGTGAAAATGGTACTTTTATACCTGGTTAAGAGGTGAGGTGCTTTTGTACCTGGTTGAGAGGTGAAGATGGTACTTTTGTATCTGGTTGAGAGGTGAAGATGGTACTTTTGTACCTGGTTGAGAGGTGAAGATGGTACTTTTGTACCTGGTTGAGAGGTGAAAATTGGTACTTCTGTGCTTGGTCGAGAGGTGAAGATAGTACTTTTTTACCTGGTCAAGAGGTGAAGATAGTTATGTACCTAGTCCAGATGGGAAGATAGTAGTTCTGTACTTGCTCGAGATCAAAATCTACATCAACCTCACTCTGACAGATGTAGGCCTTTTCTGAGGCACTGGTAATCTTAACGCTATTGCACTGGACTTTAGAGAGTTAAAGCTCAGACTTCCAGAGCATTCTCAAACAAAAGAACATTGAACATTGTGTTTGGTTTATTGCAGAAAGTACACTTTTCCTAGTGTTATTTGCTTCTTTATTTTCCTACTTGCCTTGATGTTCTTGTCATTGAGAGAAAGTTTAAGATTATGTTTTATTGATAAACTTCTTGAGTTTCATTCTGCTATTTTGACATTTTCATCCTTTTTGTTTTCTATTGAGAGCTTTTGCTGAGGGGTAATGAATGAGAAATGTTGAAATACATTAAACTATAACCCAATCATGTGTATAGTATTTTATGTAGGGCTACCAAGATTGAAGCATCAACACTCAAAAGTTAGCTATCATAGTACTTCATGTAGGGCTACCATGATGGAAGCATCAGCCCTCAAAGAAGTGACTTGTTGTGCTCGCTCCTTTATGTTACTGAGATAAGAATCATATGTCTCTGAATAGACAGATTCATTTAAAGTTTGGCATAAAAATTAATGACTAGATAGAAAGATGGTTATATGGTACAGTGACACCCACCATTTGATGTGAGCACATGTTAATATTTGAGTAATAAGAGATGACTTCTGGTTTCAGTGAGGTGGGAGGACGGACATTATTCAGGCTACTTGCAAGGGATGCTGGAGGAGAAACTGAGCAGATGCTCTTGAAGGA
Source organism: Cepaea hortensis (assembly GCA_963921405.1). NCBI lineage: Eukaryota > Metazoa > Mollusca > Gastropoda > Stylommatophora > Helicidae > Cepaea > Cepaea hortensis. The sequence goes on along the minus strand of OY992887.1, from coordinate 29,081,844 downwards.
GACAGTGCCTCCATGGGTGCTGGATGTCATTGTGTTTGTGAGTAATTTTGTCTTGGGTTTTAGATGTCATTGTGTTTGAGAATACTTTTGTTTTGGGTTTTAGATGTCATTGTGTTTGAGAATACTTTTGACTTGGGTTTTGGATGTCATTGTCTTTGAGAGTACTTTTGTCTTGGGTTTTGGATGTCATTGTCTTTGAGAGTACTTTTTTGTCTTGGGTTTTGGATGTCATTGTCTTTGATAGTACTCTTGTCTTGAATGTTGCATGTTATAATGAGTGTTATGAGTATTATTATGAGTACTGGATGTCACAATGTGAGTACTACTATCGTAGATGTCAGATGTCACTATGTTAGTGAGTATTATTGTCTTGGGTACTGGATGTCACTATGTTAGTGAGCACTAATGTCCTGGATGTTGGGTGTCGCTATGTTTGTGAGTACTATTGTCTTGGGTACTGGATGTCACTATGTTTGTGAGTACTTCTGTCCTGGATGTTGGGTGTCACTATGTTAGTGAGCACTACTGTCCTGGATGTTGGGTGTCGCTATGTTTGTGAGTACTATTGTCTTGGGTACTGGATGTCACTATGTTTGTGAGTACTTCTGTCCTGGATGTTGGATGTCACTATGTTTGTGAGTACTATTGTCTTGAGTACTGGATGTCACTATGTTTGTGAGTACTTCTGTCCTGGATGTTGGGTGTCACTATGTTTGTGAGTACTTCTGTCCTGGATGTTGGGTGTCACTATGTTTGTTAGTACTATTGTCTTGGGTACTGGATGTCACTATGTTTGTGAGTACTTCTGTCCTGGATGTTGGGTGTCACTATGTTTGTGAGTACTTCTGTCCTGGATGTTGGGTGTCACTATGTTTGTGAGTACTTCTGTCCTGGATGTTGGGTGTCACTATGTTTGTTAGTACTATTGTCTTGGGTACTGGATGTCACTATGTTTGTGAGTACTTCTGTCCTGGATGTTGGGTGTCATTATGTTTGTGAGTACTATTGTCTTGGGTACTGGGTGTCACTATGTTTGTGAGTACTTCTGTCCTGGATGTTGGGTGTCACTATGTTTGTGAGTACTATTGTCCTGGGTACTGGATGTCACAATGTTTGTGAGTACTTATGTCCTGGATGTTGGGTGTCACTATGTTTGTGAGTACTTCAGTCCTGGATTTTGGGTATCACTATGTTTGTGAGTACTATTGTCTTGGGTACTGGGTGTCACTATGTTTGTGAGTACTTCTGTCCTGGATGTTGGGTGTCACTATGTTTGTGAGTACTTCTGTCCCGGATATTGGGTGTCACTATGTTTGTGAGTACTATTGTCCTGGGTACTGGATGTCACTATGTTTGTGAGTACTTCTGTCCTGGATGTTGGGTGTCACTATGTTTGTGAGTACTTCTGTCCTGGATCTTGGGTGTCACTATGGTTGTGAGTACTTTTGTCTTGAATTTAGATGTCACAATGTGAGTACTTATGTGTGTACTATGTGATGTTGGTTGTCACTATGGTTGTGAGTACTTTTGTCTTGGATGTTGGATGTCACTGTATGAGTACTTCTGTCTTGTGTGTTAGATGTCACCATGTGGGTATTTTTGCCTTGGTGTCAGAATTAACTATGTGAGTACTTTTGTCTTGGGTACTAGATGTCACTATATGAGTACTTTTGTCTTGGGTACTGGATGTCATTATGTTTGTGAGTACTTCGGTCTTGAGTATTGGGTGTAACTATGTTTGTGAGTACTTTTGTCTTGGATGTTGGATGTCACTATGTTTGTGAGTACTTTTGTCTTGTGTACTGGATGTCACTATGTTTGTGAGTACTTTTGTTTTGAGTATTGGGTGTCACTATGTTTGTGAGTACTTTTGTCTTGAGTATTGGGTGTCACTATGTTTGTGAGTACTTTTGTCTTGAGTATTGGGTGTCACTATGTTTGTGAGTACTTTTGTCTTGAGTATTGGGTGTCACTATGTTTGTGAGTACTTTTGTCTTGAGTATTGAGTGTCACTATGTTTGTGAGTACTTTTGTCTTGAGTACTGGGTGTCACTATGTATGTGAGTACTTTTGTCTTGAGTATTGGATGTCACTATGTTTGTGAGTACTTTTGTCTTGAGTATTGGGTGTCACTATGTTTGTGAGTACTTTTGTCTTGAGTATTGGGTGTCACTATGTTTGTGAGTACTTTTGTCTTGTTACTGGATGTCACTATGTTTGTGAGTACTTTTGTCTTGTGTACTGGATGTCACTATGTTTGTGAGTACTTTTGTCTTGTGTAGTGGATGTCACTATGTTTGTGAGTACTTTTGTCTTGTGTACTGGATGTCACTATGTTTGTGAGTACTTTTGTCTTGTGTACTGGATGTCACTATGTTTGTGAGTATGTTTTTCTTGTGTACCAGATGTCACTATGTTTATGAGTGCTTCTAACCTTCATGCTGAGAGTCATTGTGTTTGTAAGCACTTGTGTTCTGGATGTTAATAGTTTGGTTTTCTGCAACATAAACTCCTTTCTGTGGAAATGTACTTGTTACCAGATTCGGAACAGTGTGTACAGTTAACAATTTAAGGACTGTTTTTCTACATACCTTGAGGCATATTGGGCGTACGGTGTTAGCCCCATACTCGTATCAACCAGTTGACACTCAAAGGCAATATCACATTGGCCACCTTTACTTTCCAATTCATTTTCTGGTACCCATTTCAAGTTAGGAGTCTAGGACAAAATCCCCTTGATACAGATGTGAACCCATGACTACTGTGCTTGCAGGCAAGAGTGCTAGCCACTGCACTACCACAACTCCCAACTTAGTGTTGAACACAGTTTCTTGAATTGCCAGTGGTAACAGTTACAGTTACATAATTGCTCAACATGGCATGCATGTCTGTCTGGAATATCTGTTGCTACACCAGATAACAAGTACATGAAACTATTGACTAGCTGCTCCATTAGTTTAACAGTTAGAAAATTGCGCTGACAATGGTGTGATCACGGTTGTATGAGGGTTTGATGGCTCAGCTCACCATTCACTAATGGAGGGAAAGATTGGACGCCTATTCCTCCATGCGCCCAGGCCTGAAATATGTGGTGGTCCTAACATTTGACACACCCACAACGGGCTCCTGCTACAGGGCTTGTTTTGACTATTGCCCGTAGTGACTACTGTGACAGTACCCTAGTGGTGAGTGCACTTGCTTTCCTGGTCAACCCAGCCTCAAATGTGCACCAGGAAATGAAGATGACCAGTGTGACAGTGACCACATCGTCCATGCAATGCTGATTGGTCTGTACAAATATGGGGCAGCTCCATCATCAAATACCTCCTTGAGACAGGGAAAGGGTCCTTTATTTACACCTTAGTGTAGAAGGGGAGAGTCACAGGATGATGGGATTCATTGTGAACCCAGTGAACATAGAATTCACAGTGTTGACCATTTATTCACTGGAGAATAATATCCTTTTTTTTTTTTTTTGGTTCACTCGCTTTGAACACAGGTGTAGCCCATACACATGATACTACTTCTTTTGCACCAGACAGATTTTTGCTTGTTATTTACCTTTCCCTATTACCGGTGTCGCCCACCATCATGTGAACCCGCTCCAACTTCTCAGGTACTTGTAATTGACCCCAAGTCAACATTTTAGTCCAGCTGACCAGTTTAGGGGGTTGAACCAGCTACCACAACATTAGGAGCAAGTGCTCTTATTTATTCGGCGAAGCTGACCTCCTTAGTATTTGTTATGTTTCATTGTACATTTTGTTTTGCAGAAAGAGCTGCCCAAACTGAACAAGTTGCCCTTTTTCTTACAACCGCATCCAAGTACGGGGATAAAACCAGTGAAAAAGTGAGCTTTCAGCATTTCTCTGTATCACTCACGTAACATTTCTCTGTATCACTTGCTTAACATTTCTCTGTATCATTTACTTAACATTGACTGCATCACTCACTTAACATTTCTCTGTATCACTCGCTTAACATTTCTCTGTGTCATTTATTTATAATTGACTGCATCACTCACTTAACATTTCTCTGTATCATTTATTTATAATTGACTGCATCACTCACTTAACATTTCTCTGTACCATTTACTTAACATTGACTGCATCACTCACTTAACATTTCTCTGTATCATTTATTTATAATTGACTGTATCACTCGCTTGACATTTCTCTGTATGATTTACTTAACATTGACTGTGTCACTCACTTAACATTTCTCTGTACCATTTACTTAACATTTCTCTGTATCATTTGCTTAACATTGACTGTATCACTCACTTAACATTTCTCTGTATCATTTACTTAACATTGACTGTATCAATGTCAGATACATTTGCCTAAATTTGCCTCACTTAACATTTCTCTGTGTCATTTATTTATAATTGACTGCATCACTCACTTAACATTTCTCTGTATCATTTATTTATAATTGACTGCATCACTCACTTAACATTTCTCTGTACCATTTACTTAACATTGACTGCATCACTCACTTAACATTTCTCTGTATCATTTATTTATAATTGACTGCATCACTCACTTAACATTTCTCTGTACCATTTACTTAACATTGACTGCATCACTCACTTAACATTTCTCTGTATCATTTATTTATAATTGACTGTATCACTCGCTTGACATTTCTCTGTACGATTTACTTAACATTGACTGTGTCACTCACTTAACATTTCTCTGTACCATTTACTTAACATTGACTGTATCACTCACTTAACATTTCTCTGTATCACTCACTTAGCATTTCTCTGTATCACTCACTTAACATTTCTCTGTATCATTTACTTATAATTGACTGTATCACTCCCTTAACATTTCTCTGTATCACTGACTTAACATTTCTCTGTATCACTCACTTAACATTTCTCTGTATCACTCGCTTAACACTTCTCTGTATCATTTACTTAAATTTGCCTGTATCACTCACTTAACATTTCTCTGTATCACTCGCTTAACATTTCTCTGTATCACTTGCTTAACATTTCTCTGTATCACTCGCTTAATACTTCTCTGTATCATTTACTTAAATTTGCCTGTATCACTCACTTAACATTTCTCTGTATCACTCGCTTAACATTTCTCTGTATCACTTGCTTAACATTTCTCTGTATCACTCGCTTAATACTTCTCTGTATCATTTACTTAAAATTGACTGTATCACTCACTTAACATTTCTCTGTATCACTTGCTTAACATTTCTCTGTATCACTCACTTAACATTTCTCTGTATCACTTGCTTAACATTTCTCTGTATCACTCGCTTAACACCTCTCTGTATCATTTACTTAAATTTGCCTGTATCACTCACTTAACATTTCTCTGTATCATTTACTTAACATTGACTGTATCACTCACTTAACATTTCTCTGTATCACTCACTTAGCATTTCTCTGTATCACTCACTTAACATTTCTCTGTATCATTTACTTATAATTGACTGTATCACTCCCTTAACATTTCTCTGTATCACTGACTTAACATTTCTCTGTATCACTCACTTAACATTTCTCTGTATCACTCGCTTAACACTTCTCTGTATCATTTACTTAAATTTGCCTGTATCACTCACTTAACATTTCTCTGTATCACTCGCTTAACATTTCTCTGTATCACTTGCTTAACATTTCTCTGTATCACTCGCTTAATACTTCTCTGTATCATTTACTTAAATTTGCCTGTATCACTCACTTAACATTTCTCTGTATCACTCGCTTAACATTTCTCTGTATCACTTGCTTAACATTTCTCTGTATCACTCGCTTAATACTTCTCTGTATCATTTACTTAAAATTGACTGTATCACTCACTTAACATTTCTCTGTATCACTTGCTTAACATTTCTCTGTATCACTCACTTAACATTTCTCTGTATCACTTGCTTAACATTTCTCTGTATCACTCGCTTAACACCTCTCTGTATCATTTACTTAAATTTGCCTGTATCACTCACTTAACATTTCTCTGTATCACTCGCTTAACATTTCTCTGTATCACTTGCTTAACATTTCTCTGTATCACTCGCTTAATACTTCTCTGTATCATTTACTTAAATTTGCCTGTATCACTCACTTAACATTTCTCTGTATCACTCACTTAACATTTCTCTGTATCACTCACTTAACATTTCTCTGTATCACTCGCTTAACATTTCTCTGTATCACTTGCTTAACATTTCTCTGTATCACTCGCTTAATACTTCTCTGTATCATTTACTTAAAATTGACTGTTTCACTCACTTAACATTTCTCTGTGTCACTGACGTAACATTTCTCTGTATCACTGACTTAACATTTCTCTGTATCACTCACTTAACATTTCTCTGTATCACTGACTTAACATTTCTCTGTATCACTCGCTTAACATTTCTCTGTATCACTTGCTTAACATTTCTCTTTATCACTCACTTAACATTTCTCTATATCGCTCACTTAAAATTTCTGTGTATCACTCACTCTCTAGTGATGTGCACTCATTTGTTTGCTGGCAAGTTTTCTGTACACAATATTAGACTTTCTAGAAGTGAGGGTATTTAAAACAGTGGTTAACAGAGGGATGTATTTGTGTTGTCTTTCCTCTGGAGTAAACTAGGAAAGCCTGAGAGAGTGATCATGCTGCATTAGCAACAGATGGTCTCTACAATTCAGCCCAGGCTTTGTGCTATGGAGATGTATAACTCTATCCCTGGTCTCTGCAATGGGTTGTAGTTATTGTGCCTTTTTTGAAGCACAGTGTAACCAACTTTCTTCTTGTAAGACGGTAAGATGCCAGTATAACAGAGGTAGAAAACACTGGATGAGTTGGCAGGGCAGCATGGAGATGATCAGTGGTTGAGATATTGTGATGACAGCCCTTTGTGGTGGAACATGCTCATATGAGTCACCGAACATGGCACACAGTGATGAGTTGAAGAAATTACACTTGTTAGCTTTTCACTTGAAGAGACTTTAAATATTGTGTGGGTCAAGGCATTGTTTTGGTCATTACACTCACTGGCCACAACAGTGGACTCTGTATGAATCTTCAGTGGTGGCAGGATTTGTTTTACTTTGTGAAGCATCATATTAAGAAGAACTTGGAGACACTGGTTATGTGGTTCTGAGGCAAATGTTGTGGGTGTGCTTGGACATGTCAGAGTAACTAACAGTGATTGTCTGGAAATGGCTAATGAAAGTGCAATATTATTAACAGCTATAAGAAAGATAAAAACAATGTTCTATAGTCACATAATGAGAAAAGAAGCATTGAAAAGTACTGTGACAATAGGAAAGATCAGCAGCAGAAGAGCAATGATGCTGGATGGCGTCAGACGGTGGCATGGAGGAGTAACATCATAGAACCAATCTAGAACACCTTGGACCAAGATCTGTGGAGAGACATGAATGCCTTTGTCAATTTGCAGGGCACATGATGATAGAGCTCCAGGAATGTAGTGGCTTGTACTCTGGTAGTCATAAGTTCAAACCCCTCCAAGGGGTAGAATGTTTTCTTGAGATAGTGCTGGGGTGTCTCAGCATCATAAAATGGGTCTGGGGTTATCCAACCTCATAAAATGAAAGGGTTCTGAGAGTTAAGTCAGCTGGTGTAATTATGACAGCATGAATTATCATGTAGGGGTGTGTTGGTGTAATGGTTAGGATGTTGTGCTGATAGTACAGTGGCATGAGTGGTCGGACAAGGGTTCAGTCTCAGCTCTCACTGGTCGTTCTATTCAGGATAGACAGGCCACCTAGACCTCCATACACTCAGGTATACATAGAAGCAGAGGAAGAGGCCGGCCACGTAAACGATGGATGCAGGGAATATCGATACATGAGTCCATGGGAATATCGATACATGAAGCCCATAAGCGGACACTCTCCCACTGTTTATACTTCACCTCGACACCACAAGGTACAAGAGGAACATGATGAGATGATGAGATGAGACTCAGGCCTACAAACATGTGATGGTCCTAACACTTGACATGCCTACAGTAGGTCCCTACTACGGGACTGTAAATAAAATTATCAATTGATGAATGTGAGCCCAGCTTATACTACTGCTGAATTACGTGCAAGGGATACTTATTTATGTCTGGCGTATAAGATTAAAACGGATGTTATTACAGCACAAGTACCACTGTTTGTGTTGCCAGCAGGGTTTTTGGAGGGCTGGGTATTAAAGATAAACACAGCAACCACAGTCAGTATGTTGCCATGGTTTATTGCATGGCTTATTTCGCTGCATCTGTCAGGAGCACACTGCAGAGACATGAATAATACTTTAGCTGAAACGTTTAAAACACATAGTCACGGGTATTTTTCACATATGGAGCATTCGTTATCCCCAAGGTAATTTCAAATTTAATACAAAACTCTTTCTCATTGCATAAAATGGGCTGGAACCACCTAATTGCTAAGGCCTAACTCAATCAATCATGTGCCATGCCGGAAAGCGTGGGCGGTCATGACTCGCCATTTCACTCGATCACCGGAGTCATGGATCAGTTCAGTGTTCCTGTCTCGTCCATGCATGTGGCCAAGCCATCCAGGTATTTTCCTCTCTGTCTTCCTCTTGGTCTGTTCCCTTCGATCTTGCCAGTTGTCACTAAGTTCTCCAATCCATTTCTTCTCATAACATGTCCAAATAATTTTCACTGCCTACATCTAATTTCTCTAGTCAATTTATGAGTTTCATTTTCTCCTGTAGTACTTGGTCATTGGTTTTTCTATCTGTCCATGGTATTCTTTGCATTTTCCTCAGAAACCACATTACATTTCTGCAGCCATCAGATGTTTTTTAGCTTGTCCAAGTTTCACATCCATACAAAAGAACAGGCTCTATGTATCCCCTCAACACTCTTTCTCGTTTCAGTTGACATCTTTTTATTGGTCAGAATGTTTTTCATCTTGCTAAAGGCTACTTTCGCCATGGCAATTCTTGTTCTAATCTCTTCAAGGCATCTCCCATCAGATGTTATGACTGTTCCGAGATAATTGAACCGATTCGCTTGTTGATGAATATTCCCATTTACTTGTATATTACATTGTGGTACTTCGTTCTTCCTAGTGACGACCATAACCTGTGTCTTCCTACAATTTAATTCTAACTCTAGCTGCTCATTGTGTACAACAACCGCATCTACTAATTGTTGCAGATCCTGTGCATTGTCTGTAATCAATACTGTATCATCTGCATATCTAATGTTATTGATGGTTCGTCCTCCAATGCTGATTCCATTTATATCTTCTACATTTCTGAAAATATTTTCACTGTACAGGTAAAAAAGATCTGGAGACATTACACATCCCTGCCTAACACCTCTCTTGACAGGTTGATATTGTCTCACTTCATTATCAATCCTTATGGCAGCTTGTTGTTTCCAATATATGTTTTTTATAAGTAATGTCTTTCCCATCAATTTGTAGATCTGCAAGCATATCCACCATGTTGACTCTATCAAAAGCTTTTGTGTAGTCAATAAAGCAAAGATGTATTTCCTTGTTTACTTCTATAGCATGTTCAATAACTGTTCGCAGCATATACACAGCATTTACTGAACCCTTTCCTTCTACAAACCCAGTTGTAATTTCTTCCTCACTCTTTGCATGATAATTCATAGCAAAATCTTTGTGATGTGACTCATTATACTAATTGTTCTATGTTGATCACATTCCAAGGCTCCTGATTTCTTTGGAATTGCAATAAATACAGAGTTACGTAATTCAGAAGGTATATCTCCAGTATCATATAATGTGTTCAGCAGTCTGGTGACTTTATTTAGTCCATATTCTTCTAAAGTTTTAATCATTTCTATTGCTTTGTTATCTGCACCAGGAAGCCTTGCCAGCTTTCATATGCTTCAGAGTATTTCGAACCTCCATCTTCAAAATTGGTGGTCCTTCATTATTAAATCTAATATACTGTTCCTCTCTGTTATCCTCATAAAGGTTTTTCACATAATCTGTCCATACATGTATAATTTGATCTTTTTCTATTATGATTTTGCCATCTTTAGTTTTTAGACAGCCTGTTGATGTACTTGTTCTTTTATTAGTAAGTTCCTGAATTCTTTTGTGCACTAATTTGGTATTTTGACTGTTGTGTTGTTTTTCAATTTCTAAGCACTTTTCCTCAAGCCATGATTCTTTTGCCTCCTTACATAATATTCTGACTTGTCTGTGGATTTCTTCATATTTGGCAGAATTATGTTTGTTGAGTCTTCTAGTTTCCATTAGGTGTAAAATGTCTTCAGTCATCCATTTCTTATGACCCACCTTTAATTTTGGAATAGTTGATTCTGCAGCCAAACTGATTAAATTCTTCAACATTTCCCATTGATCATCCACATTCTGGAATAGGATCTCTAGATCAGACAATATTTCAAATCTGTTCTGTACTTCTATGTTGAATTTGTTTTGTATTTCCTTGTCATTACGTAATGTACACAAATCATATTTAGTTTTTCCTGTTATATACTTGACTTTCTTCAACTTTATCCTCAATGCTCCTGTAAGTAATCTGTGGTCATTATAACAATCAGCACTGGGAACTGTTTTTGCTATTGTTAACGCATTTCTAAATCTTCTGCTAATTAGAATATAGTCAATCTGGTTTCTAATCCTGCTATCAGGACTCCTCCATGTTCATAATCTTCTAGGGTGTTGCTTAAACCAGCTGTTTCCTACAATCATTTCCTGTTCTTTTGCCCACTCTACGAGTCTATCCTTTCATTTCTCTCTCCTAAACCTTAGTTTCCTAGTGTGTATCTATCACCTTGATTTCCTACCTTTGCATTGAAGTCCCCTAATATGATGTTTATTTCTGAATTTTTACATTTCTTTAAGGCAGACTCTATGTCATTATAAAATTCCTCTACACTATCTTCACTGGATTCTCCTGTTGGGGCATATACTTGAATAACATTTATGTTTTTTTTAAAAATGTCATTTACTGCCAATCTAGTACCTTGGGGTCTTTGAGCCTGAGGAATAAAGGCCGCCTGGCTAGTGCAGTCGCCGCGAACTGTGCAGGTTAGGATATTTTTTTTGCTCCCGACAGAAAAAAATCCCACACCTTACCGATGGGGAAAAAAGGTCTTCCACTTAATTTAACTAGTAGAACTCTGTCCGACACGGTCCAATATCCTTGAACAGATTTTGATGTTTTCCGGTCCAAAATAATTGCCACTCCCCTTTGTCGATCTTCACCTCCAGAATAAATAATCTTAAAATCTTCATCTATCTTGATGCCTGCTTCTATCCATCTCGTTTCGCACATCCCTAAAATATTATTTTTTTTCTCTTTCCAGTTCTTGTTTTATGTTCTCTAATTTGTCGTCATCGTTTAAGGTTCTAACATTCCATGTTGCTAATTTTAATGTCTCTGTCCTTGTCTTGCGATGATCAGTCTTTAGGCGAATCATAATGTACTAGACACTTTTAAAGAGGTAGTTTGCCATTGCTTTCCTCTATGGCAGTGACCATACTGGCCAGATGACCGCAACCATTGTCTCTCGAAAGAGATCCTCTGCCTGCCGTCGCCTAACTATATGTGAGCAATCATTTATCCTTCGTTAAATACAGTATACGAAACACTGTTTCTTTGTTTATGTTATGACCATAGTTTATGAGGGGTTTTTCTGTTTCAGGGACCGCTTGTCTGCAAGTGATATGATAAATGTCAGAAAGGTCATAGAGCACGTGTATGAGAAGGTTTTGGGTCAGGGTTCAGATGCAGGGTCGCAGGCAGCCAACAGCAACAGCCATGAAAAAGAGGCTGAAAAAGAGGAGGAACCATCATCGTGTGCAGCTGAAGAGAGGGTGGAGCTCCTGTGTAATGATGTGGTAAAGAACATTGTTAGTCTCATTCATTCATTCAGTAGCATGTTCTTTGCTGAACTTTGCTCTCGTAACAACCTTCCAGAAAACTTCTCGGTCATGAGCAAGATGTTCTGCGTCCGATACACCCATCTGGAGATTATCTGCCACATCCTGTACTCATCTTCTCTTTGGTCTTCCTCATTTTCTATTCCCCAGCATATACCCCTCCATGATTGTTCTCTCCAAACTTTCATGATGTTTCAAGTGACCAAAATATTTCAGTTATCTTTGTTTGTCTTTAGTAGCCAACCTTCTTCAATATTCAATTCTTGTCATATGGATTCATTTGTTCTTTTCTGTATCCAAGATATTCTTAGAACTCGTCTATAACATTTATATTCAAAGGCATTTATGCGCTGTTCAGCTTGTTTAGTAAGTGTCCAGGTCTCAGAGGAGTATGTTGCAATGAGAAAGATGCATGCTCTTAAAAAACTAATTTTTGTAGTTCTATCTGTCCCCCTCTACAATTTATTCAGTTGTTTTAGCTTCTGAAGAGTAATAGATATTTGTCTTTTAATTTCCTTCATTGTGTCACCGTTGTTGGTAATTAATGACCCAAGATATTCAAAATGTTCCACCACCTCCAATGTTTCCTCATTAATATATATTTCTGTTAGTCTCCTGCTTGTAAAGAATTAATGACAGTTTTAGTTGTTAATGTAGTTCATTCATAGAGTGTGTTAATTTATTCATTCATAGTGTCTGTGCTCCTGTTAATTTTTTTCATTTATAAAGTTCTGTTAATTTATTAATTCATAGTGTGTTAATGTGTCTACGAAGAATTCTTGGTATTAAGTGGCAAGACAAAATCACAAATACTGAAGTATTGGAAAGATCAGGTTGTGTGACGGTTTATTCCATGCTCAGTCTTCGTAGACTTAGATGGATAGGACACGTTAGGAGGATGGATGATGGTAGAATACCAAAGGACATCTTCTTTTGGTGAATTACAGATGGATAAGAGATCTAAGGGTCGGCCTCTACTACGATACAAAGATTGTGTAAGCGGGACATGATTGATACAGGCAATGATAATGCACATTGGGAGCAAGTCGCCGCTGAACGTGTTGTATGGAGGGCAAACATCAGAAATGGAATAAAGACAAAGGAGAAATTATTGCAGATAAGTCACACAGCGAGCGTGTGAGACCTAAGATGGTGCATGATGGTGGAAATGACCACGTCTTCACATGCACTCACTGCGAATGTACATTTACAGCGCGAATTAGCCTTATCAGTCACATTCGCTACCGCCATGGGTAAAAGTTATTATGCCAGTTGAAGCACAAACTATCGTCTGTCAAGACGGCAAGGTGCCAATGTGTGAATGTGTTAATGTATCAATTCTTAGAGCATGTTCTGTTGTTAATGTATACATTCATAGAGTGCTTCTCTCAAACAGTGTCAGTGCATTGGAGCGGGTAATTCTGTCTGTTGGTTGGTAAACCCTTTAGAAGACTATACGTGAAGTCCTAAGTCAAATGTATTGGCCTTGAGCCATGAAAAGGGCTCTATCAGAGTCAGGTTGGCGTAGAGACAGGAACTGTGTCACAGGGCTGTCCTTCCCATCTCCCAGTGACCTCGATTCTTCATTATTATCATCATTATAAGACATTAGCATGGTTGAATGGATAAGAGCTCTCTCTCTTAAACTTCCGGTGTGCTGATGCTGAGGTAGCGGGTTCAACCCCTACACCGGTCAGCTGGACTAACATGTTGACTTCTCGTCCTTGACTTGGGGACATAAAATACAACTACCTCTGAAGTCGGAGTGGGTTCGCCTGATGGCGAGGGATACTGGTAATAGTGAAAGCTAATCCACACACAAAAATCAGTCCAGTGCACCAGTAGTAGCATGAGTATGGACAACGCTTGAGTTCAAAGCGAGCGAACAAAATTTAAAAAAAAAATTATTTAAATTGTCTTCTCATACAGTGCAGTGTAGGTCCGCATGGCCGAATGGATAAGAGCGGTGTTCTTAAACAGTCTGCTGATGCCGAGGTTAGCGGTTCAAGCCCTACACTGGACAGCTGGACTAAAATGTTGACCTGTCGTCCTTGACTTGGGGACATAAATTACAATTACCTCTGAAGTTGGAGTGGTCCGCCTCATGGCAAGGGACACTCTTAATAGGGAAAGCTAACCCACACGCAAAGTTAAGTCCATCACTACTATAAAAATAGTGTGTATGGACTACGCTTGATTTCAAAGCGAGCAAGCGAGAAAAACAATATATTGTGCAGTTTGTCATAAAAGCACACACCTACTTCTCAAACTTGGTATTGTTAGACACTCCTTCAGATTTGTTACAATGTGTCTTTATGCACTTCTGCTGCTGCTGCCTTTTATCCCCAACTGAGCATAGGCACTCAACCTACTTACTCCAAGACTTGTTCAAGATTGCTTTTTTGTAGCTAAAGTTCTCTACAAGATGAGCTGACCATTCCCAGGGCAACCCTCCTTGGTCATCTCTTATGGCATGCATGGCAGCTTACAGTGTTTCATTCGGGAGTCTCTGTGGCGAAGTGGTCAAGCCGTTTGCCTCGTGCTCCGAAGGTTGTGGGTTCAATTCCGGGCCGCACTCTTCGGTTTACAAGTTAAATGATTCGGAGACTCCTGTGGGTCGTCGCTAAAAGCTACGGAGTTCGTGCTTTGTGCGATGCTTTCCATGCTGCGGAAAGGGACCGAGCCATATGGGATAAAACCCGGTGCAATGAAGTCAACCCTGTCAACTTTTAAGCGACTTTTTTAAAGTGTTTCATTATGAACCCAGATAACACATGGTCACTTTAAGCACTCTTTTTATTGTAATGTTTACTTAAATGTTACATGTAGATTGTTAACCCCCAGTTTTGATAAGTCATGCAGTGATATTATCAGATCCACTTCTTTTATCGTTACTTGTTGTTAGTTTAGATATTCTGTCGAGACACCAATATTTCAAGCAGTATAACCAGTCGTCAACTCATTGCAATGCATTCCCTTCTAGGTGTTGGATCCAAACATGGACTTGAGAACTGTCCGCCATTTTATCTGGAAACAGACAGGGGACCTTACTCTACACTACAGGCCTCTATCCAAGAAAGACTACCCTTCATTCTCCAAATATTCAGCTATGACATCATCGGAAACAGGATGAGAATCAGGAACTGGAAAGTGGCCATCAGTGTATGACAGTTGGATTTTCTGTTTGTGTGCATGATGATGATGAGAGTTCATGTGGCAGCCTGTGTACTCTATGCTTTTAGAGTAAGTGGCCCCTTCCATCGTACATGTGCCAGTGTTGTCCAAGGATTTTCTAAGGATTTTAGAAACTCGCACATTAACCTGTGAACCCTTTTCCCCTCTGACCTTTGGTTATCCTGCACCAGAGTTCTTGAAGGTAAAAATCACAGATTGTGTGTCACTTTACCACGTGTATAATCATCATGTTGTTTGTAATGTCATCAAATGAATAATCCTAATTGAAAGTCTTTAATAATATTAAATTAATTATATAAACAATACTATACTTAGTTTTCCGCATCTGGTAGAAAAGTCATTTCTTTTGTTTGTCTTATCTATTGGCAAATTTGCACAGACAATTTAGCTCAGTATTTCAATAAATCTTCGCTAAGGGGCACATACTTTTTTAGTTTGGTTTTGGTAAATAGTCACTTTTATTGCTCCATAAGTGCTCCAGTCTCATATCATAGCTCATACAAAGAGAATCTCAGCACAGTACACAAACACTTTAGCACTGATCCAAATGTGTGTGTGTACCAGAGTCGTACATAATCCCATGTTTCTGTGATATGGAATTGTGGGAAAGTTGGAGACAATGAAATTGTGGTTTGTGATAAGGATTTGAGAATGTCGTGGACAGAGAAAAACAAACACTGAGGTGTTGATAACTGCAGATGTTACAAGATTTCTCATCAAAACCTTCAGGAAAAGACACGGAATTTAAAGGACATATCAACAGAAGAGATGGATTCCAGAAATACATTAGTCTGATGTGGGAGAATCCTGGGCAAGAGAGTCGAAGGGAGACGGGTTTAGATGGCTTTATAAGCATGAAATGTATGGGCCATATCAACAGAAGAGGTGGATTAGAGGAAAAAAAATATGGGCAAATCATGGGCAAGAAGGTCAGAGGGAGACGGATGTAGAAAGCTTCGACAGCTATATAAGCAAATATAAACAAATTGATTTATTTGGTTGTTTCGGGATTTGAGATTTAAATATTGAGCACAACCCACCACTGGCAACGCTGATCGTATTCTGGTATGAACCTAAGGCCTATCCACGTCAATGTGGAAGCACTAGACTCGAGTTTCGCTCTCGTTTGAGCTCGTCAGTAGTGCATATCCTTGACCGGACCCAGAAACAAACCCCGGATCACTGGCATATGAAGCGGGTGTGTAAACACTAGACCATGCGGCACATGCTGGACACGGCCAAATTTGGTCAAGGATATGCACTACTGACGAGCTCAAACGAGAGCGAAACTCGAGTCTAGTGCTTCCACATTGACGTGGATAGGTCTTAGGTTCATACTAGATTACGATCAGCGTTGCCAGTGGTGGGTTGCGCTCAATATTTAAATATAAGTAACATTGACTTGTTAAAATAACAAGTGACAGGTTTGGAGAGAGGTTTGGAGTGCCTGCTCCAGACAAGTCATGTCAAGAAGGTATGCTGGCTACTTCGCTAATGAGTTAAAAATAAACACAGAGGTAAATGAAGCGCACACCTTGAAGCGTATTGGGTAAATGGTGTTAGCCCCGTAATTGTATAGACTAATGGGCTACACAACGGGTGATATGGCCTAGATCTTGCCGGAAGCCTTTCCTTCCCACAACATTCCCTAATTCTCATGTTGGGCCGGGACCACCTGGGAGTCGGTGTCAGTTGTTTAAAACATCACCCCCTCCATGGGATTCCACACATTGTTACTGGGCTGACACACAAAGGTGAAGCCACTGTGTTACTGTGACAGTTCACAATGTAGCCAACTACATTCTATCCACTGTGTTACTGTAACAGTTCACAATGTAGCCAGCTACATTCTATCCACTGTGTTACTGTAACAGTTCACAATGTAGCCAACTACATTCTAGCCACTGTGTTGTGACAGTTCACAATGTAGCTAACTACATTCTATCCACTGTGTTACTGTAACAGTTCACAATGTAGCCAACTAGTTTCTATCCACTGTGTTACTGTAACAGTTCACAATGTAGCAAGCTACATTCTATCCACTGTGTTACTGTAACAGTTCACAATGTAGCCAACTACATTCTATCCACTGTGTTACTGTAACAGTTCACAATGTAGCCAGCTACATTCTATCCACTGTGTTACTGTAATAGTTCACAATGTAGCCAGCTACATTCTATCCACTGTGTTACTGTAACAGTTCACAATGTAGCCAACTACATTCTATCCACTGTGTTACTGTAACAGTTCACAATGTAGCCAACTACATTTTAGCCACTGTGTTACTGTTACAGTTCACAATGTAGCCAACTACATTCTAGCCACTGTGTTACTGTTACGGTTCACAATGTAGCCAACTACATTCTAGCCACTGTGTTGTGACAGTTCACAATGTAGCCAGCTACATTCTATCCACTGTGTTACTGTGACAGTTCACAATGTAGCCAACTACATTCTATCCACTGTGTTACTGTAACAGTTCACAATGTAGCCAACTACATTTTAGCCACTGTGTTACTGTTACAGTTCACAATGTAGCCAACTACATTCTAGCCACTGTGTTACTGTTACGGTTCACAATGTAGCCAACTACATTCTAGCCACTGTGTTGTGACAGTTCACAATGTAACCAACTACATTCTATCCATTGTGTTACTGTAACAGTTCACAATGTAGCCAGCTAAATTCTATCCACTGTGTTACTGTAACAGTTCACAATGTAGCCAGCTACATTCTATCCACTGTGTTACTGTAACAGTTCACAATGTAGCCAACTACATTCTAGCCACTGTGTTACTGTTACGGTTCACAATGTAGCCAACTACATTTTAGCCACTTTGTTACTGTAACAGTTCACAATGTAGCCAACTACATTCTAGCCACTGTGTTACTGTAACAGTTCACAATGTAGCCAACTACATTCTAGCCACTGTGTTACTGTAACAGTTCACAATGTAGCCAACTACATTCTATCCACTGTGTTACTGTAACAGTTCACAATGTAGCCAACTACATTCTAGCCACTGTGTTACTGTTACAGTTCACAATGTAGCCAACTACATTCTATCCACTGTGTTACTGTAACAGTTCACAATGTAGCCAACTACATTCTATCCACTGTGTTGTAACAGTTCACAATGTAGCCAACTACATTCTAGCCACTGTGTTACTGTTACAGTTCACAATGTAGCCAACTACATTCTATCCACTGTGTTACTGTAACAGTTCACAATGTAGCCAGCTACATTCTATCCACTGTGTTACTGTAACAGTTCACAGTGTAGCCAACTACATTCTAGCCACCGTGTTACTGTTATGGTTCACAATGTAGCCAACTACATTTTAGCCACTGTGTTGTGACAGTTCACAATGTAGCCAACTACATTCTAGCCACTGTGTTACTGTTACAGTTCACAGTGTAGCCAACTACATTCTAGCCACTGATAGTACAACAGTTCACAATGTAGCCAACTACATTCTAGCCACTGTGTTACTGTTACAGTTCACAGTGTAGCCAACTACATTCTAGCCACTGTGTTACTGTAACAGTTCACAATGTAGCCAACTACATTCTAGCCACCGTAATAGTACAACAGTTCACAGTGTAGCCAACTACATTCTAGCCACCGTAATAGTACAACAGTTCACAGTGTAGCCAACTACATTCTAGCCACTGATAGTACAACAGTTCACAGTGTAGCCAACTACATTCTAGCCACCGTAATAGTACAACAGTTCACAGTGTAGCCAACTACATTCTAGCCACTGATAGTACAACAGTTCACAATGTAGCCAACTACATTCTAGCCACCGTAATAGTACAACAGTTCACAGTGTAGCCAACTACATTCTAGCCACTGTACTACTGTAACAGTTCACAATGTAGCCAACTACATTTTAGCCACTGTGCTACTGTAACAGTTCACAATGTAGCCAACTACATTCTATCCACTGTAACAGTTCACAATGTAGCCAACTACATTCTAGCCACTGTGTTGTAACAGTTCACAATGTAGCCAACTACATTCTAGCCACTGTGTTGGGACAGTTCACAATGTAGCCAACTACATTCTAGCCACTGTGTTGTACCAGTTCACAATGTAGCCAACTACATTCTAGCCACTGTGTTACTGTAACAGTTCACAATGTAGCCAGCTACATTCTATCCACTGTGTTACTGTAACAGTTCACCATGTAGCCAGCTACATTCTATCCACTGTGTTATTGTTACAGTTCACAATGTAGCCAACTACATTCTATCCACTGTGTTGTAACAGTTCACAATGTAGCCAACTACATTCTATCCACTGTGTTACTGTTACAGTTCACAATGTAGCCAACTACATTCTAGCCACTGTAACAGTTCATAATGTAGCCAACTACATTCTAGCCACTGTAACAGTTCATAATGTAGCCAACTACATTCTATCCACTGTAACAGTTCACAATGTAGCCAACTACATTCTATCCACTGTGTTACTGTAACAGTTCACCATGTAGCCAGCTACATTCTATCCACTGTGTTACTGTAACAGTTCACAATGTAGCCAACTACATTCTATCCACTGTGTTACTGTTACAGTTCACAATGTAGCCAACTACATTCTAGCCACTGTGTTGTAACAGTTCACAATGTAGCCAACTACATTCTAGCCACTGTGTTGGGACAGTTCACAATGTAGCCATCTACATTCTAGCCACTGTGTTGTAACAGTTCACAATGTAGCCAACTACATTCTAGCCACTGTGTTACTGTAACAGTTCACAATGTAGCCAGCTACATTCTATCCACTGTGTTACTGTAACAGTTCACCATGTAGCCAGCTACATTCTATCCACTGTGTTATTGTTACAGTTCACAATGTAGCCAACTACATTCTATCCACTGTGTTGTAACAGTTCACAATGTAGCCAACTACATTCTATCCACTGTGTTACTGTTACAGTTCACAATGTAGCCAACTACATTCTAGCCACTGTAACAGTTCATAATGTAGCCAACTACATTCTAGCCACTGTAACAGTTCATAATGTAGCCAACTACATTCTATCCACTGTAACAGTTCACAATGTAGCCAACTACATTCTATCCACAATGTAGCCACAATCTGGCCACAATGTAGCCAACTACATTTTAGCCACTGTGCTACTGTAACAGTTCAGAATGTAGCCAACTACATTCTATCCACTGTAACAGTTCAGAATGTAGCCAACTACATTCTATCCACTATGCTGCTGTAACAGTTCACAATATACCAGCTACATTCTAGCACTGTGCTACTGTAACAGTTCACAATATACCAGCTACATTCTAGCACTGTGCTACTGTAACAGTTCACAATATACCAGCTACATTCTAGCACTGTGCTACTGTAACAGTTCACAAAATACCAGCTGCATTCTAGCTACTGTGATAGTTCACCATAAACAAAATAAGTGCTGCATCCTTTGTGATGAATGCGCAGTTCACACTTGTAACCTGAATATAACAATAAAATGGATTGAACTGCAGCACAGCTATTAAACTACAATAAATAAATCAACAAATATTTCACCATAAAGGATGAGCTTGACAAGCACATAATCACAGACAGAATGGACAGAACCCAGCCACAATGTCCTCTCTGTCAAGTGTGCATGTGTTCTTACAGAGTTGATTCTTGTCCACCTTCATTTTTGTTCGTATTCATTATCTTGATGTGAAATCTGTGCATTCTTCTTCAAGACCTCGGCAGGTTTCTCATTGACTTCAGCTAGACGGTTGGTTGAACCACAATAAACCAGCAATGTATTTATATATGTGTGTAAATATATGTGTATATATGTATTTGTTACAGAGAGATAAAGCGGGGCTAGGACACAGTGGTGTAGTCATCAAATGAATAGTTTTCATCACCATCATCAAGTGCCATGCCAGCTGGCATAGATGTTCATGTCTTTGAGCATATCTAAGTCTTTGGTAGTATTACATTATAAATAGTATTCGGGCACTTTATAACCTGCATCACAATGACAAAATACTAGTAGTAAAAATGTTGTGCTACACAATATGGTGTCAATTGTTAACATGAGGCTCGCCAAACCTGACACCCTCTCATTGTGGAACTGCAGAGGAACACACTTGGGAGGGTGAAATACAACCTAAAGACTAAATGTCATGTAGGGTAGACCAGGCCCTAAGCCTTGGTCGGCAACTGGTCTAGGATGGAAGCTCCAACAGGTGGATAGTTAGAACATTGATTATGTGGTTGTTTCGGGATTTAAAAGTTAGAACATTGCTTTGCTGATCCAGCAGTTTGTCTTGTTCAGATTTATTGGTGTTGCCATTCCTCTGGAGTAAACTAGGCAGGCTGAGAGAGGGATTATGCTGCATGGACAACAGATGGTCTCTATAATTCATTCGCCAGGCTTTGTGCTATGGAGAGGTATAACCAAATCCCCAGCCATACATTGTAAACATTGTAAATATTATGCTTTCTTTTGTTGCACAATTAACAAACTTATCATCTGTCAAGGTGGCAGTGAGTGAGTGTTATGTTTTGTTTTATAATCATATATAACTAGTTATACACAATTAATGTATGACACTAATAGTTGCCTTAGTCATGGTGGCATGTCAGGTTTTGTGTAGATGAACAAATCAGTGTTATATCCTTTGCAGGATGTTGCATTGAACCTCAGGCAGATTTAATAGGCAACTATTCATTCAGTAGTTTGCCATTGCTATCTGAATAAGTCAGTGCTCAAGTCCAACTTAACGCCGGTGTAGGGGTTGAACGCCCTACCCTACCTCGCCATTAGCACAGCGGAAGTTTAAGAGCTAGTACTCTTATCCTTCCAATGAAATATTTACTGTCATTTTGTGAAATGGGGGGGGGGGGGGAGAGACCCGGTTAGATTTTTTAAGTACAGGGGCAGCATTCTGCTGACTCAATTACACATCTGAAAAGAGAGAGGCAGGTAAACGGAAAGGAGAGATAATTTTATCTGTTGCCTGATTTTGGCATTATGTTAATAATTAGCATTCATATGAAACAGTGCTTACAATCAGAAAATAATCATTTTTATTACAATTTTTTTAGTTTATTACAATTAGAAACTAATTTGTTAATGTGCATATGACCCAAAAAAAACGCCATAAGCTGACCACATACTTGTTTTATCTAAGGACAACTGTTAGTGACATGAATATCTTTTTCATAGCTGATTCAGTTTGAGTTCACTGTCTTGTCTAGATTGTTATTGCAATGCTCTCATTACTGTTATTTCAGTGCTCATCACACATTTTGATTTGTCCCTCCTACGTTATGTCATGACTTATGCAAAATTACCACCATACTGAAGTGTTTGAGATGTTCATCCTTTCAGTAATTATATTTAATGAAACACAAATCTATGATCATGTTGATGTGGGGGAAGGGGGCGGTCTGTTCAGTGTATTAATCGAATGTTTGTAAGTTTTCATGAAGACTTGTGGTTAGGAGTTTGTCCTGTGTAATCATGTAAAGCTATAGGACAAACCAAGAAATTGCTCACAGTAAATACTGGATGTCTTTTGTGTTAATTGACAATAAAATAAAAATATTGATAAACATAAGGGTTCAAATTTTGTTACCAGTTATTACCATCATCATCATAAAGTGTCATGTGTCTCAATGTCTTTTGATCTTAAACAGTAGTAACAACTGGAGTGCTTTATTTAAATACCATGATGAAATGCTGTAAGAATCTTATCTATGTTTACAATGTGGCAAAACATGATTTCTTCAATTAGAGTGTACGTAGCCTACTTAAGTTACTTTCTTCTGGTGATTCTGCTTTTTTTTTCCCCATTATACAACTCTCGTTTATGTATCTCTTTAACATAGCTGATACTGGTTTAGGGGCATTGAATGTGTTGCACTTCCGTGACATACCAAGTCCAGGGTTCAACATCAGCAGCAGACAATGTGGAAGCAGTCAGTCTTGCATTGAGCCTTAGCCATTTAGAAAGCAGTGGCAAACTCATCATCATCCAGTGCCTTGCTGGATGGTGTTGGCAATGATGCCTCTCCACAAATTGTAATCTCTGATGGCATGGATTGCTTGCTTGTGTTCGCTGGCTGTGAACTCCAGCGCAAGGTCCTGTATGTTGGATGAAGACATCCTGTTGTCCAATATCAGTGTGATGTCATACCAGATTGAGGTTTGCGTGAGTACCCATTGTCCCATGTCTGGCTTATTGGTATGCAGACTGGTGGTTCCTCGCCGTGCAGGCAGATACTCTCCGACTTTGGAAGAATCAGCGATCCTACTATGTTAGCCAGGACCCCGAAGGGACTTTTTGCCCAGGACGTGTTAGTAGGTCTTGGCCAGTATAGAACCTGGCCCTGGTGCCTTGGAAACACCTCTGCGCCCCACGGCTTGGATGAATTTTTTTGTAAAATCCCTTCCATTCCATGACACAAGATTGTCAAGAATTTTCTCACGCTGTCTTCCTCTATCTCTCAGCTGTCCTCAAAATGTCCAGATTGCTCATTTTGGCCGTCTAATTAATTGTCAGCATTCTTCTATACATCCTCTTATTTGGTAGTTAACTTTGTACTGTTCATTTAACCAATTTCCTTTTGCTTTTATATTTTTTGTCTTGTCACGTATCTTTCCACACATTTAATGGTTTATATGATTATAGCTTTCTATTTCTGTTCTACATCCAGATTGCCAGAATCTGATGCATTTGCTCACTTGCGCCAAATATTAATTATTCTGACCGCACAGTGCACACAATTATCAGTGCACGCTATGTTAAGAAAAGTGCCCTATAAGGGAAAAGTTTAGACGCCTAATATGAAATATTCCTAACTTTACACACATGCTTTCCTGGTTTCAGCATGAAGCCCAAATTGGTTGGTTGACAGATTATTCTCACTGAACTATTTAGTCCATAGATGCTCAGATCCCTTCCTCAGTATCTCCCTTAGTGTGTGATGGCATCAGTTCTGTATTGGTTGACTGCTCTTCTTTGGCTCCCTACAAAGTGATCTAGTCTGGATCTCACCCCTTTTGACTTGATTGCAGTCCTCCATTTCTCCATCCTATCTGCACTGTTGAGCCCATGAGCTCCTCACATGTAGAACAGACCTATCTGTGTAAATGACCACCTCACCCTCAGAAGAATGTTCAAGTATTGAGACCTGAACATTTAGCCTTCACAACTACTGGGTTTTATTGTCTGCTGTTCCTAATCAACTGGATCAACAACAACACAGTTGTAAACAGCACACAAACAAAAACAACACACTGGATTGACAACAACACTGCTGTAAAAAACACGAACACAAAAACGACCAGCAGGAAGATTATGGTATATTTCAATATATGACAGCATAATATGAATTGGTATTTTTCAGTGAATGCTTGAGCAAGCTCAGGCTTAACATAAAACAATGAGTAATAACAAAAAAAAGGTAGAAAATATGACTATTAACATTAGGACAATTCTTTCTCAGGACATTACAGATGGAAAGCTCACATAATCTTATGCCTGTACAATAAGTCTTTCAAACGGAAATAAAACTTGAGAAATTCTGAAGTTGATTCAACAGAAAGGTATGGTCATACTTCAGTATGGCTGATATGATGAAACATATATCTCCTCAGCCTCACCAGGCATGGCATGCACATTATAATAAAAATGATTTTCATTTGTTATCAAACTCTGAAATGCACCAGCTATAACTGTGTTTAGGTTAGACTGGGCTGCAAGTCTCACAGGACATCACTGGCTCATAAATTGAGAGTGGGTTGGTGAGTGTCAGGTCTTTTTGTATCGCTTGTATCTTGTTTCTGGTCACGGCAACACTGGCAGCCCACAATCTCCTACATCCTGGGCTAGGTTCGGATCCACAATTTAGCATGCACAGGAGTTTCAACAGACCAGTAAGTTCTCATAAATGTATTGTAGTTAATGCCATCTTGAATATACTCTCTTGTTTGCTGCACGTGCAAAGAAACATTCTAAACTGACATCACATTGAAGCACATCAATGACTGAAACATGACTATAGTGAATGAGTTTTGGTGCTAGATAAAATTATGATGGTCGTTATCTTTACAAAGTCAGATATACAGAAGAATGTGCTCCATTCCCTGCTGCACTCTATCACATATACACAGAAGAAACATAATGAAAACATGTTGAAGCATATACTCAGGATAGTAATGAATGAAACATTACTATACTCATATCTAACTCCATGAAAACGCTACAGATAATCACAAATGGCCATCTTCATGCTGAACTGACAGATAGCATTTGGCAGTCATACTTGACATCACTCGCCCAGACATACAAACCCAGACATACCAGCATGACGAGTCATGAATGTGCGGAGCAGCTGACAAATAATGCACCGATACAAGCAGGAAGAAGCATGGACAAGCCGATATCCTCAATGTTATACTGACTCAGCCGAAGAGCCTCTGATGACAGCTTGACTCCAAGGCCTGGGAGTGAAACCTGGCCAAGCACACCTGCCATAATTGGGGGCTGAGATGGCCGCTGCATCGCAGCATTGAGCACGCATGTAAATGTGCAGTGACATTGTCATTACACAAAGCATAACATAAAACAAAATAACAAGACAAACAGTTGGTATCAGGGAATTGTCGGAAGGCAGTGATTGTGGGTAATCAAATATACAGACATGAACACTCAGCCTGTCAGTGTGAGGGACCTGAATGCTAAAGACATATCACAATATCAGTACTCTTCAGCATGCTGCTGTCTCTGTAGTTTGTTTTCGTCAGGAAGTGAATGCCAACTCCCAGCAAATATCCCTACTGAAGTTATCCGTGACAGGATCGCCAGATGGCACTGGGTAGGGCTTACATTGAGAAAACCTGGTCATGGTGGAACTAGAAAGTCTATAACCAACAGGACCAACGAAATGGGGACCTATAAACAGAGAATCAGAGAACTGAATAATATGAGGAGACGTGGTGGCAGCTGAAATAGATAACAGATAGGACAGCTTGGCACGAGTTGGTTGAGGGCTACGTTCCATTGGGGAAAATAAGGTAAAAGAAGACTAGATCTAAAGTAGACTTGTGCTGTGAACATGAAATTAATAGAGTAGAATGTGGATACAGAGAGAAGCCTAACTGAATTCACATTGTTTGTGGTTGGTTAAGACAGGTGGTTTCAGATAGAGTTGGGACTTGACGAGCATTTGAGAAAGACTGAATGTTAGCGTGTACTATTAAAATATGAAATGTCCAACTGCAGGACAGGACCCCTAGGGTTTCTGCTATGAAATGTTCTGGGACCGAATGAGTTAAAACTTGCAAGAATATTTTTTAAACTAAAACAAATTTAACACATAAAAAAAAACAGCCACCTCACTTCAACTCTTGTAATAACCCTGAAACTAACCTGACAATATTTAAATGAGCTTAAGTCATTTGAATTCTATAAGACCAGCTTTTACCCCATGTTGCATGATCATCTGTCAAGTATGAAGCAACAAGTATTCATTTATCTGCCACACAGATTAAAATAAATCGTTATCGTCTGGTGCGTCCAAGTCTGTGTACTGTATCAGCGGTCTGGGGTCCGAGCGACGAAATGGTCGAGTTACACCTCCAAAATTTCTTCTGAAAGTGTCTGGAACTGGCCGGGTTTCTCTTACATTGAATGGACTTTGTGGATACACTGAAAATACAATACAGCTCATGTAGACAGACATTATGACAAGTACAGATAATTAAACAGAACATTTAATACAATTCATGTAGTCTAAAATAGAAACTGAGAAAAGTAAAGATAACAGAACATCAATATAGCCTATGTAGTTTCAACAGACAAGCTGAAAAATATCTAATGGCTGTGGAAATGTGGTTTCTAAGGCAAATGCAAATACCATGGATAGACAGAAAAACCAATGACCAAGTCCTACAAGAAACAAATGAAAACTGCAAACTGATCAGAGAAATTAGACGTAGACAGTCACAATTTTTTGGACATGTTGTGAGAGGAGATAAATTGGTGTACTTGGTGACAACGGGTAAGATTAGGGAAAAAGAATAAGGAGAAAGCAGAGAAGTAAATAACTGGATGGCTTAACCACACGGTATGGTCGAAACAAGAACACACACCTGATCCATGACTCTGGTGATCGTGTGAGATGACGAAACATGACCACCCATGCTTATCGGCATGGCACATGGTGATGATGATGAGTTTGCAACAGAAACTAAGAAAATTAAAGATAAAAAACAGAACATCAATACAGCCCATGTAGTTTACAACAGAAACTAAGAACAAGTAAAGAAACAGGAAGTAAAAATTAGCTTGTGCATCCTACAACAAAAACTATGAAAGGTAAAGACAGATTGACAATAGCACAATTTTTTAAAATGCAAACATAGGGCACAATATAAACTATGGAAAATAAAGACTGATCAATTGATGATCCAATACAGCTTTTGTATCCTACAACAGAAACTATGCAAGGCAAAGAAAAATAAACTGATAATTTAAACAAACCAGCTCGTAGTCTAGAATAGAAACCATTAAAAGTGATGACAGTTAAACTGAAATAAAATACAGTTCCTCCGCCCTACAAGAAAAACTAAGAAAATCAAAGACATCCACTGAAGCACACCAGAAAACAGGTCTGATAAAAATACCAACAATGCTGGAGTTTGCGGACAGACTGCAATTCCAACAGTTTGTCTTTTGAGGTCTGAAACCTTTAAAATGGAGAAATGCTCCCACATGGGAAGCACTAATCTACAGTTGATCTATGATCTTATAGCTTCTATTCTATGAGAACTAGAGCATGCAGCAGAGTCTCAATAAGAGACCATTCTAATCATACAATTATAAACACAACAGTACCTACAAGTAAAGAATTTGTATTTCATGTACATAGACATTAAATGTGCAATCATTTTTATTTTTTTTTGCATATCCCTTACAGGACGTTGTAGTCAACATCAGCATTTTTTCAGCTGCTGTAGATGTACTAGGCAAGATTACGCTCAGTATTTTGCCATTGCTTTCTGAGCGGCCGGCTCCATACCCCGTAAGTTACCAACGCGGCGAGAACCGCTACCAATTCTCGCACAGGTTACGTTATTCACGAGAATATATAGGATTATGAGAAAGGCCAGGGAGACCGGTGCAATAAATTACCTGTATGTTTTATGTATTCCAATGACAGAAAAGAAATTCTATTCCTATTTTTAATTTGTACAAAATGTGCCTTAGGCACACGGTACAGACCCACATATGTATAGGCGGCATGGTGCCTGGTGAGTGATGTAGTCTGTACCACTTTGGCTGCCTGTATTTACCAACACATGGTACCTGGCAAGTGATGTAGTTGTACCACTTTGGCTGCCTGTATTTGCCAACACATGGTACCTGGCAAGTGATGTAGTTGTACCACTTTGGCTGCCTGTATTTGCCAACACACTGCACCTGGTGAGTGATGTAGTCTGTACCACTTCGGCTGCCTGTATTTGCCAACACACGGCACCTGGTGAGTGATGTAGTCTGTACCACTTTGGCTGCCTGTATTTGCCAACACATGGTACCTGGCAAGTGATGTAGTTGTACCACTTTGGCTGCCTGTATTTGCCAACACATGGTACCCAATGAATGATGAAGTCTGTCCCACATTTGAATCAGCCTGATGTGGAAGGAACCCAAAACTGACAGGCCAGGTGTCTAGCCACCACACGACTGCAGCTCCCGAAGACACTTGAGTATTCTAAACATCCAATATGTGCATTCCTCTTTCTTTTTTCTTTTTTTTTTGAGTGACAAGTAAAAGAAATCAAACATAAAAGACTAAATAAGATCTAAAATATGAAGTGAAAAAAATAAAACACGTAGCTTTACATGATGAACTCAAAATAACTTGTGCAAGAACCAGAAGGTATCACATGTCCCTCCACTGATCTGTTGGGTAGCGAGATCCGATACCCTGTGTTCTCAAATAAAGGTGATAAACAGGAAACCCCAGGCACAGGTTGAGCATGTCCAAAATCTCATGACAGTTGGAAATGACAAAGACTTCTAAGGCCAGTGGCCTGGCTAAATGATTAGGGAAGAAAACCGACTTGAACGTAAATCAAACCTGTTATCGTGGATGGAATCTGACTAGAAGCTGCCTTATTGAAAGAAATGCATGTTGAATTTGGACATACTGACCTGAAAAGGTATACCCAGGTGAGATGCACTCCCCTCCAAAGAGTAACAAAGAAGGAAAAACATTTTTTAACGTTTATATTTTTAAAATTTATTGAAGTAAACAAATGTTTCAGGCCCTAAATTGAAGATTCTTCAGTGACCGGTTTTTAAAAAAAAAAAGACTGCACAAGGATGCATGTGACTGTCTGATGCTCCAGCTGCTCCCTTCATCTGCCATATGGATACTTGTCAGGGCAATGGCCAATCCTCAAAATTAGGGACTTTGTTCAATGCAACAAGGGATGTGGTTTGCAATCAGACATGCTAAAGTGGGAGTTCCTTGTGGAGACAGCTTGGTTCTGTCTGCACACTGAGGCAACTAACTATGAGCAGCCAAAACCACAGAATCTCCATTATGACCCAGTTTCTAGGAAGAATTGAAAAATGGGGCGGATCAATGATGAGTTATTGCTGGAATCCAAATAAATCTAAACATGTGTCAGTGTGTGCATGTGCATTTTTGCAAATGTATACAAAGGTATGAATGGGTGTGTGTGTGTGTGTGTGTGTCGATAAACAGATTCACCTGTCCACACTTATGTTTCTCAGACTTATAATTCCGCATTAATCAGATTACAGTTAAGTATTTTTTCTTTCTTGATAATTGGTAAAGACTGGTCAAAATGCTTCGTCTACACCTGGATGTTTATTCCCCTTTTGTTAAACCGTCTTGGTATGCTATGTTTATTCACTTGTTGAAGCAATACTGAGCAATCCCTGTGCAACTGAGGTCTTGTTATGCACCTGGCCTCAGAAAATGGTGACGATAGAGCTAATTAGGATAGTTCCCCCTACAAACTCTACAGCACAAGATGAGCAACTAAGTCATTAAGAGACCATCTTGTGCATTGACAAGCAGTGCAGGCGTCTGCACAGATCTGTGTTACAGGCAAGAAGATTGTATTCATGGCATCAGGTTCTGTCCCTTATGTCTTCTGTCTGCCCAGCGACCTGCAAAGTGTGGTACAGAGCATGAACTATGCTGCTCTAGTGAACACCCCTGAGGTCTCTGAAAAAACTGCACTCACAAACCAAATGACAGTCTTAAAATGAACCAATTGAGTCTTAAAATGAATCTATTAAGTCTTAAGATCAACCAAATGACAGTCTCATAATGAACCAAATAACAATCTTAAAATGAACCAAATGACAGTCTGAAAATGAACCAACTGAATCTGAAAATGAACCAAATGACAGTCTGAAGCAACTACCCTCTGAGCATGAGGTACACAGCTTGACCACTTCAACGTGGGGAGACACCCCCCTCCTCCCCCTTTCAATCCAGGTCTTTAAGAGAGGAAAATAAAACACAAGCATTAATCCCTACAACCACTTACCATTGCTGCCTCCACTCCCATATACTGGGGGTCTGACTGCCCCAAATGTCCCCAAAACTCCTGGAGAGATGTAGGTGCCATAAGGATCAACGCGTTGTCCGATGGGAGGAGTTTGCTGTGGTGGGGGTGCAGGTGCCGGCGGAGGCTTTGGTTTGCTGCTGGGATGTTCAGGCAGTGATGGACGTTTGGGGTCCAGGAGGTAGTTGTTAAAGAACTTTACCTGCAAATACACAAACAGTAACTGCCGTTAGAAGAAAACTATCAAATTGACCAGACGACAGACACATCACAGATTCAGTCAAATGCAGCTACCATTATGATGTGATTAAAAACTGCTAAAAATAACATGAATATTAATTCACTGTAGCAGTCACAATATAAACAAAACAATGAACACTCCCCATCATCCTCTTCTTGTGTACCATGTGTGATCAGCTACTGCCTGCACCAGGTACTCATGGTGTGTTATATTCAGTCAGTCCATAAGTGTGGCGTTGCTTGTCATATCTGTCCACAACCATCGGTCCCTTGTACTGTCAATCATTTCTGATGTTCCTCCATGCCATAATGTCAAACTGCCCAGCCTCTTCTCTCTGTCTCTTCCCACCCCCCCAGCAACTTTCACATTGTCCCAACATACCCCACCTTCCCCGTCTTCTTCCTAAAGAGTTTGGACTGTTTTTCTGACACTAGCAACCAGTTTTCTTCGTGAGTTAACTTCTTTCAATCAACCTTCATTACACAGTTCCTCTGTCCCCAGTCACTCAATGCTAAACTCCAACAATAAACCTTCATTACACAGTTCCTCTGTCCATGGTGTTCCCAGTCACTCAATGCTAAACTCCAACAAGGTAGAACAACACATGACACCAGGCTTCACTATATACCACTATTTAACCCACATGAACCGCTGTGACTGACCTCAGCTCAACAGTCGACCCAGCCCAAAAACTGTAACAGATAAATTACTTGGAAAGTAAAGGTGGCCACATCACCCCTCTAATGCCAACTAGTTTATAAAAAACATGGGGCTAGCATAATATGCCCAATAAGGGTGTAAAAAGTGTCCTCGACTTGACTATACACCCAATACACATCCAGATCTGTAGAAGGGGCCTTTGATTTTACTTTTACATTTTTGGGGGGTTTTCTTTTCACAATTTATGATATTACTTTTTTTTTTTTTTTAGAATTAACGATATTACTTTTTTCCCCTAAGAATTACGCAATATTACTTTTTTGTTTTTTAAGAATTAACAATATAAATTTTTAAAAGAATTTATTACTTTTTTTTTAATTAGCAATATTACTTTTTCAAAAATAGAATTAAAGATATTACTTTTTTAGTTTACAAAAATTATATGATAAACTTTAAAAATAGATGGTCTGAAGAGATAGTCATATCAACCCTGAAGATGAGTGTATACGTCACCCTCCTTTGCAATACCTGTCATGGGCCATCTCAAGCTTAATCAATGATTAAATAACGAGTCAAACCTCTTGCTTGACTTCCTCGATCTTCTCCTGCTGTTTGTTGAAAATATGCTTGCGAACAAAGTCAGGTCCCTTGAACTTCTTCCCTGACAACGGACACAACCACTTGTCCTTGGATAATTCTTGTGTGTTTGACTGCACAAATTTTTCCACTTCTGTACTTCAGAGTTAAGGATCATGCATGTACCAAAGTATGAACAGGCCAAATGAGACAAAAAGATATGCTAAGATGCCGTGGAGATAAAATATTTTATTTCATTTTTTTATTGCCATGTCCTTTGGCATTTGGATACTGTCATTCAGTTCATGGGTGCAAATTTCTCTGGGACTATTGTGAGTCGTTACTGAAGCTAAGGAGTTTGTGCTTTATGGGATAATTTCTGCAGACCACCCAGCGGAAATAGATCAGGCCTTATGGGATACAACCTGGTGCAATGAAGTGGATCCTCTCACCTTTAGGTCTGTTTCTTTCCTATATTGTCAATTCCATTATGCAATCAAGATCTTTCTTGTTCATTTTTGTGTTAATAGATTATAAACATGCACACAGAATAAGAATTATGATGTTTTAATTATGATAATCACATTAAAATATCTTATATGTGTGAGGTTACAACCAGTAATAGCACTTTTGCTCTGCAGAAGAACCTGACTGGACTGACTATCAGTTGTATAACGGTAGACTAATGTGCAGGAAATATGAAAGACAAAAGACAACACTAACCAAACATATGAAGCAACAAAAGACATTACTAACCAAACATATGAACCATTGTATTGAATCTACAACAGAGGAAAACATGTCAAGGACAGATAGTCGTGAAAGAAAGATGAACAACATAAGAAACAAAAACAGTAACCAAACATGAAACAATTTAAAAGAACATCCCCTGAAACAAATCAAGTGCTTCCAGTGTGGCAAATCAGAAGAGGAGATTGAAAATAGATGCAATAAGGCAAACCAACTCAATGAACAAATGGCTCCAATACTAAAAAACAAACACATATCACCAGATATTTAAAAAGCACTCTAAAGCACAATCTTCCTACGAAATCTATGCTACCAATGCCAAACCTGAACAATGACAGAAAAAGAGAATTACAACAATGGAAATGAGAATGGAAATGAGAATAGAAATGTATAAAGAAGAGAGAAAATCAGAAATGAAGAAATCAGGACTATAGTGGGGGTTACTGCACTGTTAGATTTCATTAAAAAGCAAGTTAAATGGTTTGGCGTTATCCCAAGGCTACCAACTAACAATATGCCACAACAAGCAATGATGTACAGACCAAATGGAACCAGAAGAAGAGGCTTACTATGTAAACAATGGACAGGGAATTGTAATACATGAAGCCCATAAACAGGCATTCTCTCGCTGTTTGTGCTTCACCTCGACACCTCAAGGTACAAGAGGAACAAGGTTAGATGAGACTGCAGAAAACATGTTAATGATCAGGTTGGGTAGAGTCACTCTGTGTGTGTGTGCACGTCTCTCTCTCTCTCTCCCTCCCTCATCATTCTGCTGATATATTACAAAATAATCCACACAGACCAGACCATAGAATGAACCGAGCCTGTAAAACCAGAGGCAGTTGTCGCAACTTCTAACCTCCTGCACAACTACACGCCAGGAGATATGAAAGTAATTTTTTTTTAAATGAAATTCCCAATAAAACATTGGGAAGCATGATTAAATTACAGGAGTGATTAAACAAACATCCACTATCTAAAATAAAAACAAAACGCCACATATCTCAACCATAAACCACAAAGACTGAACAAGATGTGACATATTTCAGCAACGATATTAACAGCAATGGCTTCATGAAAAGGATATGCATCTGGGTCTTTCTTGCCGAGCTGTATGGCTTCAGTATCTGCAATCTGGCGAGTGGCTTCCATAAACGGCTTGATCTTTTTCTCAAAGTTGTTGATCCAATCATTAACTACAGAAAATGAGAATCAATGAATTATATAAGCTAGAACTACACTGCTAGAAAACATCCTTAGAGAACTGTCATCAAATAGAATGAAAATACTGACATCATATCAAATCTAGTAAGTGTAAGTCAGTAAAGGAAGCTGTTCACTCTTTAAGGTATACTGGGCATACTGTGCTAGACCTATATATATGTACAGACCAATCGACACGCTGTGGGTGATGATGTCAGCATCTTGTCAGCTGCCTTTACTGCCCAAGACATTCTTGGTAGCCATTTTTGGGCTTTGGGGGACCATGTCTATATGATAAGTTCCTAATTTGTCAAGCTGTGGATCGAACCCATAACCTCCTGGTTCGCGGGCGAGTGTCCAGCCAATACATTACTGAGGCTGAATCTGAGATGTGACTTCCATGAACGGTTTAATCTTTTTCTCAAAGTTGCTGATACAATCATTAACTACAGAAAATGAGAATCCATGAGTTATATAAACAATCCACTGCTAGAAAACATTCTTAGAATACTGTCATCAAACAATGAAAATCAAATCTAAATCTCAGATAAATGACTCACAAGCAGCATGTCTTGAAAATGTATACAACTGCGGCCATATTAAATTCAAAATGACTTAGAAAGAACAGTAATGAAATCATGGTTCCTAGAAGAAGAGGAATGGGTCAACTAAAACAGTGAAAACATATTAAAGAGGCAGGAATAAGCATGATTCCCCCATCCTGTGGCCCGTGATGAGATCAATGTTTTGCAAAGGACCTGTCACATGATAATGATTACATTTAGAATCGTCAACAACAACAAAACTGTCATCTACTGCCTCTAGTATCTTGCGGTGTGGGACAGGCAGGGTCTTAAACCTGAGAATTAGGGCCGTCTGACTAGTGCAGTAACCACGAACTGTGCAGGTTAGGGTTTTTCTTTTTTCCCCTGACAGAAAAAAATCCACACCTTATTGAGGATTTGAGTCTGGGTCTCCCAAAGGAGAACTGGCATTCTAGCCACTCCGCCAGGTGCTCTTCTTTTATTGAGAAAGGATTTATAAAGCTTCATTTTAATCTTACTTTTGATTTAATATCGGTCGTGACAAGCTTTACTTAACACTGTTGTAATAATGGTTGCAAACTTTAGTTCTTAAAATAACAAATCCTATTCTCTATGATTAATCTAACTCTGCAGTATGAAGCAAAGCACCATGTAATCAACTGTTACTCCAGACACATACACTTACGAACTTTTTCTGTCACAAAGAGTTGTCACTTTGAATAACAAATATATTGACCGCTAAGGGTTAACATAATAACTGTCCATTAGAATGAGGATCGGCAACAATGGGCAAGGACAGGAGTTGACTTAATGACATGAACAGAGAACTGGTGTCGTCAGCTGGCATACGCCGAGAGAAATCATGAAGAGAGGATCAGAGCACTTGTGGATTGAATGATTTTAGGTGCAGTGAGGATAATCTGTCAACTAGCTAATAGCATGGGAAAGAGAGAAACAAAAATTAAGTTCTTGTGCAATAAAACAGGTACATGACTTCACTGTAAACTGGGGAAGAAAACAATTATGTTCAGACCACAACAAAAAGGTGTGTCCTTGTATGCAAGAAAGCCCAAACAGTAACTCCGATGAGATCACCAAAGGCCCAAATGACTTTTATGTTAAAAATGATTTTGTTATGTCATGTCTTTTTTTTAGAAGGGCGAGGAAGGGCAAAACATACAGAGAGAAAAAGAGTTAGACAGAGAGAGAGACAGACCAGGCAGTGATTACGGCTTTTTGTCTGGTGTTAGCAACATTATGCATAATTTTATTTTTTGATATATGTATACAGAGTGTGTGATGTCAGATGGTGGGTGATGATGAAAATGACCATGTGTTCACAATCATCCACTGTGAACGAACATTTACCTTGCAAATTGGCATGATCAGTCACATGTACTACCATCATGGGTTGCAATTATTATGCTTTTTTTAAGCACAGTAATGGTAGTTTTTTTTTTTTTTAAGTGCACGGACACACACAAATGTTTACATAACCTAAACATCTTAAAAGCCTATGGGACAGACAGTATAGAACATACGATAAATGACACCTTACCTTCATTCTGTGGAATTTTAGAGCTTGGAGGGCTGCCTCTGGCGTGCATGATACCACACCTGTGTGGCATCTCATCTTCATTGGGGTACTCATTGGCACTGTAGTAGTCAATGGAATGGACCAACCTCAAGTAGAGAATCATACGATCCAAAGCCTGAAACAAAAACATGAGGCAAATGTAGCTGGCCGGCTCTGGTAGACTTGTATGCTAGTTAATTATTAATACAAAATAATGGGCTAGGCTTATGGAAGAAGATAAACCATTGTTCACTAAAGAGTGCTCTGTATGAAGCAGAACCTAAAGTATAAACTAATATTTTATATTCACTACGATGGGTGCAGGATGTGGCGGATATCTCCAGATGGGTGTATCGGACGCGGGACATCTTGCTTGTGATCAAGGCGTTTTCCAGAAGGTGGAGCGGGGCATGGGAGCGAGGTTCTGCAAAGGACATGCTAGTGAATGAATGAATTACTATACTATATATCAGCCTCATCACACAATAACAGAGACAACTATACATCAGCCACATCACATGACAATGCAGACTATATATTAATTAGCCTTATCCATGATAACAGACAACTATATATCAGCCTTGTCACATGATAACAGACAACTATATATCAGCCTCATCACACGATAACATAGACAACGATATACCAGCCCCGTCATATGATGACAACGTAGACAAATATACATCAACCACATCATATGATATCACAGACCACTATGACCAGCCTCATCATAAGACAGAAAAGGGATGCAAATGAACATTTCAAATTCCAGATTCTACAAGCACAACACATACCCTGATCAAGGACTCATCTTTTTCCACAGTCACCTCTGGATTGACATCCTTCTTTTCTTCAGTCATTTCACCTATAGGATGAAAATCAGCATGCATTAATCATCAACAGATTAGCATTAATCATCAACAGAGTAGCATTAATCCTCAACAGAATGTCATTATTGATAAACGCATTAGCATTATTCAATGACGCATTAGCATTATTCATTAATACATTAGCATTCACTGACTCATTAGTATTATTCATCAATGCATTAGCATTCATTGACTCTTTAGCATTATTCATCAATGCATTAGCATTCATTGACTCATTAACATTCATTAGCTCATTAACATTCATTAACTCTTTAGCATTATTCATCAACAGATTGGAATTATTCATCAATGCATTAGCATTCATTACTGCCATAACTGTGATGCAGAAATCCAGGCAATCAAGATAACAACAGAGAAATTACTCTGTTATTCACTCTGTCCATGATTTGTACATGGTCAGCCTCTTATTCTGGTTCTGTTTGGTTGGTAAATTATTGCTTATTGTGGTATACTGTTAGTTGGTAGCCTAGTTAAGCGACATTCATTAACTCATCAGCATTATTCATAAACAGATTGGAATTATTCATCAATGCATTAGCATTATTCATTGACAGTCTGTGACATATGTTTTTTAAATGCTTCTAACACAACCCGTTTCCCCATGTACCTCAAAAACCTGTTGTACATACTGTTTTACTTAATTGGGATAATTTATTCCCTTTTGCTACAATTGATATTATCTTATATTATGTTAGATGGTTGCATATCCTTTATGGGACATTGCAGTCAACGCCAGCATTTTTTGGCTGTTTTGTGATTTCTAGGCAAGTAGTTCAGTAGTTTGCCATTGCTTTCTGAATGACCAGCACTCATACCATTTTGTAAAAAACAACACAAGGAGGTCTTCTGCCAAATCTCCCGCAGCTGCGTTCGTAACCCTTTCACCACAGAGCTATAATAAACACACTTAAAATAGCCTTAGCTAATAATAATAATAACAAATTACAAAAGTCCTCAGCTGGAGTTATGAAGGAACAAAAGACAACATGGAATTGATTTTTAGATAACATTCCGTGTTTCAATTACCACCCGATGTTCAGGTCAAATATTCAAATAAGTCCTTTCTAGAATGCTGATCTCATCAAATCCTGGGGGAAAGGCTATATATTCTTCACTAGTTCCTCAGCATCAAAACATTTTTTTTTATACATAGGGCATCTTGAATCTTTTCTTTTTGATCCATTGTATACTTTTTTTAAAAACAGTAAATTAAATGGTTTGGCCATATAACAAGGCTACCAACTAACAATATACCACAATAAGCAATAATGTACCGACAAAACAGAACCAGAATAAGAGACTGACGTGTACAAATCATGAACAGAGTGAATAACAGAATCGATGGAAATCACAATATATGAAGCCCGTGAGCAGCCACTCTCCCAATGTTAATGCTTCACCTCGACACTGCAAGGTACAAGAGGAACAAGATGAGATGAGGAGATGTATTCTAAGGATTTTCGCGCAGCTTCTAAGTCCAAAAGCCTTGATTTTGCTGCTCTAGCTTCCGCGTCCATTTTCTCACTTGTGACTGACCCTGTGAAGCTGACCAATTCCACTTCTGGTGTTCGTATATGTACTCTTTGATTTTCTTCTGTTATTCTTGTGGAACATTATTACTGTAATATATGTTTGTCATGTTATTGGCTGGTTTTATTCCTTTATCACTTGAAATTTGACTATAACTGCAATGTTATCTCTTGTATGAATTTAACTGTATGTTTAGCGAGACGTTGATCTTACGCAGGCTAGTCTAGTTCAGAAAGTAGTGTCCATAGTACTGGCAATTTCCCAGACAGGAGGGTTTCAAGTACTGATTTTGCATCTGTCAATAGCACCACAGGTTGAGTACCATGGTTGGTATTTAGTAATTTCTCTGTTGCTATCTTGATTGCCTGGATTTCTGCATCACAGTTATGGCAGTACTTTCCTGTCGGTACTCTGGCTGTATCCCTAGCATTATTTGGGGCAGGTTTCATATAAAAGATGGCATTATAAAAAGTGTCCTTTACATTTTCAAAACACTGAAATGAAAGATACTAACCAATAAGTTCGTCCTCCTCAAAGCTGCCTTCTTCAACCAAAAAGTCTGTGATATTCTTCAAAACTGGGTTCTTTGAGACAAAGCCAAACTGAGGCTGGTAACAGGATAATGAAACAAGAAACAGTTAAGTTTATGAACATAGATGAACAAATCCAATTAGCCTTAACTACACATACATCTATCAATTCATCAAAAATTATATGCTTTCAGCCTTTTAATGAACACATCATCAAAATAATCATCCATGCATCAACACACCTACAACAAATAGGTAGCTCCCATTCACCAGTTAATGTTTACTTACCTCTTTGAATTTACCATTTTCATTAATGATAATATTTTTTAAAATTATTTCACAAGTCCAATAAATAATCTGTGAGAAAAACATTATAAAAGCAAAGACAATTCCCCTGTCAAATGGTATAGAAACTGTCCCTACATACTCATGAACATATACAATTCAGAGAGCTTTCAGGAGCAATCAGCTAGACTTGTATTTATTCAACAAGTTTTGGTAAGTCACAACCTACCGATTTGTTGAATATGCGGTCTGCTGACAGGTAAGCTTAAATTACAGCAGGCGCTAACCTGTACGTTGCCTGTGTATTATCAGAATCCATAAATGAAGCAGAGGAGCAAACAATGCATTCAAAAGAGCTAAGAAGGGCTGGCGTAAGACTGACTATCACATACCGTACAAAACTTGAGCTGCAAAACCCAACCCATTATGAACAAGTCTACAAAGAGCTAGAAATGGTTTGGTCGAGAACCCAAACTCCATTGGCAGATGAAAGCAGTAGACGGAAACTAACCTAGTGTGCATGTATTTCACAAACATGAACCACCACCACCCCCCCCCACCACCCCCCCCCCCCCCAAATTCCTTGGCATCTAGGCATATTGGGGATCTGGTGCTTAGTTCACATTTTATACACCAAACGACACTTGATGGATTATTTGTTCTGTATCTGGCAGGCCAAATGACTTCCCAGGACACTGGCTGAAATCCAATCTATTAGTCTGGGTCAACTCGTTTAGCTAGTCCATCTGCTGTGTGATGAATCTACAACTGCCTAGCCAACAGCCAAGTGCACTAGTTCTTATGCTTTTTTTTTCTTTATCCTATTTACAGGACAATGCTGTCAACACCAGCATTTTACTGCTGTTGTTGATGACTTGGCAAGTTTTACATTCAGTCTATTGCCATTGCTTTCTGAACAACCGGGGCCCATACCAACATGTTAAAACCCCAGCGTGACAAGGTCTGCTGCCAAATCGTTTCTAACGCGCGGTGAGCGGCTCACAAATCGCATTCGCAAGTCTTTAGGCCACGGAGACTCCTATGCTACTGCTTACCACATACGTGCTTCAATGAAATACTAAATATATGTTGTGCAAGTACGAATTGTCAAGTTATTAGATGACAAGATTGTGACAACCAGAAAAATCAAGAGAGTAGAAACTGACAGAGCATAAAAATGCTGACTGGATTAGTGGCGTGGAAAACCATGTGTGGTATCCATCTTTTATATTCTGGTCAAGTCATGTCTTTTTTCAGATACTATTCCTTCCACCAGTGTCCTTTCCAAGCCACTTTCACATTTAATGTGTCTAAGAAATTCAGTCTCAAAGACAAGATACTGTCTATGATCCAGCTTTGGTCAATTCTAAAATCTTGTACAATGTCAGCATTTTTCTTCTCCTTGATCTATATTCTACTAATTGTTCTATAACATTAGAGCACACAAATTTCTTCTGTAGCAATGGCAAAATTGTTGACGACTCACGCCCGCTTGTTGCCACAGGAAAGATGTATGTTCACAGAGCTTTAACATGTGTGCTGGTGTTGTGCCACAGGCTCTCAATACTGCTTAACCTTCGCATTGCTATGGCCAGTCTATGTCTAACTTCTCGTGAACAGTTGGCACTGTCAATGATTATGGAGCCAAGACACTTTCACAGCCTGTGTCGTGTTCAATTTCCTCAGTGTTGAGTGTGACCTTTGGTCAGCATGTAGTTCTCAGAATTTATTTTCAATAATTTGCATGACAACAGGACACAATGCTCACTTCTTTTTCACTGTCCTTTTTCTCTTCCTCTGTCTCCTCCCAAAGACACTGTTTCTTGTCCAGAGTCTGAATGATTCTAGCAGCAATCTTGATGTCATTCCTCATGACCTGTTTGTGTAGAGCGATGCCACTGACTACCCGGATTCTCACTTTCAGCTCCCTGTTCAGTGTTGCACCAAGCTCGCAATCCCTTAGCTGAAATTGTGTTTACAATAGATTTTGAATAATGAAGACACAAATAATAGGTTGCACAAAACAAATATTGCCTGGCATATTTTGCTGTGTTTCAGCAGGTACACACTGCAGAAGTAAAACAAAGCAAAACCATTAACCTTTTAAGATTAAATGTACAACATAGATATTCCCACTGCAATTTAAATTGTCTACCACCATAATTTTAAACTGACCATCATGTCTGTTTATTTACACAACGATGGCTTCGCCATACGAATCGCAGTGGCTTCAGCAAAACATTCGTTCATTTTGTGCGTTAAACAACACTGAAACACATTTTCTCTACCAATAATGTAACCAGATTCCAACATGTGGCATGCTATTGCAATAGCAACACCATCCCGCTATCCATTGTGTAACACACCCATAGCAAAACATCCAGGCAATCTATTGCGATATTAACACATTGCTTTAAAATAATGTCAAAATCAAAGCAAACATACACATTAAACTCTTCAACTTGAATCACACATGCACACACTTTCAGCACACATTCTTTATTGTCTAGTTAATCAGGTAATGGTTTTAGTGTGCAGAGACACATAATGTCTTCTATCTTGTAATCCCTCATTGGAGCATAGGCCCTCCAGCATCTCATACCATGATATTTTGTAGTTCTTTCCATATCTCTCCTACATTATTCATCTCAGGTTTTGTCAACGTTTGTCCTATACAGTGTCTGCAATACTGTCATATTACTGCTGTACAACTGCCAAGCAGAGCATGGCCAAGAAATTAGAGTGTCCATATCAAGGGCCATGGGTTCTGCCTCATGGTAAAGTTCAGGATTTTTATCCATCAGGAGGTGACATTAAATTTCCAGCCTGTACACAGCAATAGTAACTATTCAGACAATTGACCTTTCTTCTTCACAGCCCAGAAAACCCTCCCTGTGGTCACAAGAATTGGTGCAAATTGTGATATGTCTAGTAGTATAATTGCCAGGAAAAAATACAAACTTTACTGACATACTAACAATGATAATAAAAACTCACCTAATACTATCAGGCCATGTAATCAATAAAACAGCTCAAAATAAAAAGAAACACAAATAATACTTATTTTAAAGAAAATATAGCAAAGTTTCATAACACACGCTATTAAAAACTTACTCTAATATTGTTGAGACTCCAGCACACTTCCTTAATGTTACAATCCTTAGAAAATGTCACCCAACCACGCCTGAAGAACCTTCGCTCTGGCTGTGGATCCTGCAGTGCCACACGCATAAATCCCGGAAACTTCCTACATAGCTGCAGATAGAAGGACAAACAACTGATGCAGATTTCCTTCTCAAGGCATTAATGCATACTTATCAAACACAAGTACTGATGATATGCAGAGGTTAGGACTATTTTTTCCCATGACAACAAAACACAAAAGTGATAATTGGTCAGTACAATACTGACTATATTTACTTTAGCAAGTGAATCTATAGTATCCATTTCATAAGGCTGGGTCAACTCTCGAGCCCCACCCCAACTCATTTGGAATATCATGGAAACCACTATAGGGATAGTTAGTGTTATTTTTATCAGTGGATGTTCAACAAAATTGTATTCCTGGTTATTCGCTCATTCAGTCTTCCTCTTCTATACTGGCATACAGCAATACCCCAGTGTCTTCATTCTGGCATCAACATCACATGAGAAATTTCTTAATTGGCTAAATCACAGCCAGTGCAACATCTCATGGGAAAGTGAACTGCAATTGCCAGGGGAGACACCCCAATGACCCCAAGAGCTATGTTGATGGTAGCGCAGCTACTGGTAAGGTCTCCCATGTGGGACATATCAAGGGATGGGAACCAGACGAAGAGACACACAAACCTACTGTCTTGTAGGTAGACTAGGGACAAAAACAGAAAGTGTTCTACAAAAACAGTCTAGGATGTGAGTTGGTCACCCCACCTCATATTTTCTGAGCTAGAGCAGGGAAAGGAGAGTCCTGCAACACAGCCCCTGCGGAGATGGTACCAGGTGGAATTAGAAGTCTCTAAACCAACCACAACCCAACAGTCCTTGTGGAGATGGTACCAGGTGGAATTAAAGGTCTCTAAACCAACCACAACCCAACAGTCCTTGTGGAGATGGTACCAGGTGGAATTAAAGGTCTCTAAACCAACCACAGCCCAACAGTCCTTGTGGAGATGGTACCAGGTGGAATTAAAGGTCTCTAAACCAACCACAGCCCAACAGTCCTTGTGGAGATGGTATCAGGTGGAATTAAAGGTCTCTAAACCAACCACAACCCAACAGTCCTTGTGGAGATGGTACCAGGTGGAATTAAAGGTCTCTAAACCAACCACAGCCCAACAGTCCTTGTGGAGATGGTACCAGGTGGAATTAAAGGTCTCTAAACCAACCACAGCCCAACAGTCCTTGTGGAGATGGTACCAGGTGGAATTAAAGGTCTCTAAACCAACCACAACCCAACAGTCCTTGTGGAGATGGTACCAGGTGGAATGAAAGGTCTCTAAACCAACCACAACCCAACATTCCTTGTGGAGATGGTACCAGGTGGAATTAAAGGTCTCTAAACCAACCACAACCCAACAGTCCTTGTGGAGATGGTACCAGGTGGAATTAAACGTCTCTAAACCAACCACAACCCAACAGTCCTTGTAGAGATGGTACCAGGTGGAATTAAAAGTCTCTAAACCAACCACAACTCAACAGTCCTTGTGGAGATGGTACCAGGTGGAATTAAAAGTCTCTAAACCAACCACAACCCAACAGTCCTTGTGGAGATGGTACCAGGTGGAATTAGAAGTCTTTAAACCAACCACAACCCAACAGTCCTTTTGAGAGCTCAAATGACCTGAACAAATGTCAATGTATTGAACTTAAAAGAGTTAAAACCCAGTCTTCTACAGGAATCACCAACCTAATATCTATCACTGGATTACCTTTTACGTCTAAACCTTTAATCTAAAACAGAGATTATTAAATAGAGATAATAAATAAATATACTTACGCTCTCAACTTCTTGCTTGGTGATGTTTGGAGCCAGGTTTCTCAGAAATATGGAGTTTGTTTGATGTAGCGGTCTTGGTCTTTGTTCTGTCTCCTCGTTGTTCTTTTCCTTATTCTGATCAGCAGTGTTATCTTTTTCTAAACTTGTCTTCTCCTCCACTGAAAATACATAATTTTGTGTTCAATGTTATGCAC
The DNA here is from genome assembly GCA_963921405.1 of Cepaea hortensis. Classification (NCBI taxonomy): domain Eukaryota; kingdom Metazoa; phylum Mollusca; class Gastropoda; order Stylommatophora; family Helicidae; genus Cepaea; species Cepaea hortensis. The sequence goes on along the minus strand of OY992887.1, from coordinate 29,037,207 downwards.
CTCACACTACACCACATTAAAATCTATTTTCAATTGTTTGGTAAGTGTGTCTACAGCAGATGGTGAAACTGAGCAAAATAAATCAGAGCAAAAACAAAAGTATGAAATGGAAGTAAATGAAGAGAATAAACTTAGTAAAATTCTCCCCTTGAAAAATGACACTGTCCGTATCTGAATGGTTGTCTCCAGGATTAAATGGACGGTGAAACTACGCTATAGTTTTAACATTCAAAGGGGGTTCAATACACCCATAGTTTGGATACCTTAAAGTGTTGAAGTTCGTGCATTATTCAACAATGTACTCTTAACCATTTGAAGCTTTGACAATATCCGCCCTGTGCTGAGATACCAATTTATAAGATAAAAGTTAAACTTGCCATTCAATTCTCTACAACTGTAATTTGACAACAACTAAAGGTTAATTATCAAGTTTACAAACTTTGGGACATTACACATTAACTACAAGAGTAACCTTGAGTGTAACAGAAATAGTGCACTTTCATAAACAAACTGCACTCAGGTAATATGGTGAGTGAATAAAGATGTTCACATGACCATCAAGTCAAAATGAACTCTGAACTTCTTATTCTGCCATATATCCTCCAATAGACATAGGTGCTCAATCACCTCATTCCAAGCCCTTCTAGCCTTTACCATCTCTTGTAGTGCCTTCCACATATTAACTACCCCTGCCTAACAGGTTACTTGTGTCACAAGAAGACAGCCCGTATTCTTCTGGGACGTCATAAGAAGGGCAAAGCTGGAGTACGTTGTGACAACCGGAAAGTCAGATAGGAAGAGGGCCGTGGGGAGACAGAGATAAGATGCTAGACAGTTTGGCATTATAGCATGGAATATATTTGATATCAGGAATGATTGGCACTACACTAAACAGAAGGCTGTGGACAGACAAGATAACCGACACCACACGGCATGGACTATAAAAAGAATATCAGAGACAGAAATCAACAGAGGGACCAATTGCTGGCTTGTTTGTCAAAGTGGCACAGAAGGCCTCAGCGACGGATTGGATCGAGAACAGAAGTCTGTGGGAAAACATGCTCATCTAAGCCACCTGGCATGGCACAGGATTCATTATGTCAAGACATATGTTTGTGAGGGAGCGACAGTAACATTGTGGCTAGCGTGCTTCCTGCCTGTCTGTGGTGTGTGTCCGAATGGCGTATTTTTTTAACTGTCCTGGGCTCCCAGGTTGACCCAGCCTATAACTGGCACCATGAAATTGTCCTGGCCATGATCTTGACCACACGACCCTTAGAGTGTCGGTCCATACAAATATGAGGCTAACTCCAAGTGCCCAATACATGTCATGGCATGTTAACCAGTCTTTTACTTAGCTACTTCTGTCATCTTGCAAGTTACCACATCTTGAATCTACAGTTAACAAGGCCATAAACTTAAACCCACAACACCCAACAATAAAAGTCGTCATCAAAAAGAGATGAAAGTGGTAACTCCAATTAACAAGCAGACACCAATATGCCTGTATGAAAACATGTCTTGTGGTTTACCTTCAGCAATGGGAGAGTCATTTTCTGGCTTGGCTGAATCTGTATCTTGACGATCTAAATCAACCTCCAAGCCTGAAAAATTAAAATAGTAATGTCAAATTATTGAATAACAAAGATTTCATTTAGCTGAGAAAAATAAACTTGTTGCAAACACACCAAAGACCCGCATTATTACTCATTTTGGGAGTACACATCTATCTAATGGGAAATAGTTAAAAAGAATAAATAAAAATAAGCTAAAAATAAGCACCCTTAAAAATTAAACTAGTTTTTTTTTTTTAAAGAATCATTTTGACGTGCAAACACCAAAATGAAGAAAACAAAAATACATCACAGGAATGGACTACCTCAATAAAAATGCATTCGACATATGTTTATGTAGCCATAAGTTAATTACTATGAACAATTGACAATGATTTAATAACTGAAAAAGGTCAGCATGCCCAAATAGATAAAAAGCGTTTGTTCTTAAACACCTGGTGTGCTGATGCTGTGGTAGGGGTTTCAACCACTACACCAGTCAGTTGAACTAAAATGTTGACTTCTTGTCCTTGACTTGAGTACATAAATTACAAGTTTCTCTGAAGTCAGAGTGGGTTTACCTAATGGTGAGGGATACTGATAATAGGGAAAGCTAATCTACACGCAAAATTCAGTTCAGTGCTATTAGAAGTAGTGTGTATGGACTATGGATACGTTTAAAGTAAGCAAGCACAAAACAAAACACAAGCAACAAAAAACTAACTGACAAGAAAGGACGAGAGCATCATTTTCAGGCTTGGAACGCAACATATCACTTAATATGCACTGAAAAAGATTCCAGTCATAGCTCTCTGGAGTGTCTGCTTTATACACATGAAAAGACTTTCAAACAGTGGTTATTTCATTGTCTGACTATTGCAGTTTTCCAACAAAGTCGATAAAAAAGTATATATGGAACAACAACACAATAGCTGAAGAACATTTGCGTATATGGCTACACAGAATTGAGCAGAAGGGCAGAAGTCAGAGCATTGCTATATCAATAACAACAACAACAACAACAATAACAATGATCAAGTTCACTCACTGAAGGGAGTTTTCTTTGTGGGGAAAACAAATCAAAGATATCAGAGAATGTTCACAATAATTAAAATAAAACCATGTTGTGCTGTCAGCCCAGGACAGAGTTGACATCTTTAAAGTAAGTAGCAAAAATGACCTTGCAGAAAGAACAAAAGACCAGATATAATGTGTCAGCCACTTGAATAACACGAACAAGTGAAAGATGGAATCATAATATTTGGAGGGAATCATTGGACTCAGCCAACATCATAGAGTTGGGTGCTCTTTGCCCATTATACAAGGTTAGATGAAACTTAGAGCAGCATGCAGTCTAGAAACACACACCCTTTCTTCTCACAAAGAAGTAATTCAATATCTGATAGAAATTATCAATAGAATTCAGGAGAAGGCTGTAAGAGTTGAGTTTTCTTACAATCTTACCAACTGGAAAAGTAATGAGAAACATTAATGTTGTCTTTGTGGAGGTATATGCCTCAAATTATTTTCGTTTTTGTGCCAGGACTTGATGGTGTCAAGGGAAATGAAACAGTAGATGCTTTGATTGGTTCTGCAGGTATGAGGGTCCATCAACTGGCCGAGTGGGAACCTAAAATGTCTTTAAATATTTTGGTGAAACTGTTGATTTTGATGACATGCGGCAAATAATGGCCTGGCTCCTGCAAGGTGTTGCGAGACCTGAAGACTGTCGGGAACATAAGAAAACTTTCAAACTAACACCATATCTATAAGATCAGCCATAACAAACCTGTAGAAATTTGGAGAAGAGATCCAAGCATCTATAGGCTTGTCTGGTGTGCAATGATGATAGTCCATTTTAATCATGTGATTTACCATGTGGTTCTATATCACAGTTAGGTATGCAATTATCTAGGTCACTATTTAAAAAAAAAAAAGACTGTTAATTGTGACACATGGACATAAGTAGACAAGTCGAGAAATAGTTGATGGCAGCGGAAATGTAGGTATTTGTGAAACACGTGGTCAAGATTTTCTGCATAATATGGGAAGAAACAAACCTGAAAAACTTAATGACACCTGACAACCTTAATGTAAAAACAGCAAAAAGAAGCCAAAGAGATAAATTTCTTTTTAAAAAAACCTTGACGTAATCTGGATAAGAATATAAACCTCATCCAAGACTGAGATACCCAATCATGACTGTCTACATTTATAGGCGTGGCACTTGATGACGATGGTATTTGTGACAATTTACGAGGCTCTTCATATTTAGGTCACTAACCAAAAGACTCACCTGGTGGCGCTGGTTCCGTGTCAGAATCCGAGTCTGACCCTGTGTCACTGTCACTCTCATAGCTGTAGTCAGACTGTTTGCGTAAACTTTTCTTATTTCTTCTTTGTGCCTGTTAGAAGGAACATAATTCATGAACGTTTTTTTTTAAACTTACATTTAGAAGGTGAAATGAAGACAGATATACTTGCATTTACACAGTTAAATGATTAATAAACATTTAGAGTATGGAAAAAAGATAAATAAACACTAACATTTAGAAGGGACTGACTGACTAGCACCTTGCTGTCTTGGCAGACGATAGTTTGTAAAATGGGGTTCTATAACATCTCTCTATAACACAAAGCCTGGGCTGAATTTAGAGACCATGCGTTTAGAATGGAAGAAACACTAACATTTAGAGGAGGGAAAAAAGATAGATAAACACTAACATTTAGAGGAGGGGAAAAAGATAAATAAACACCAACATTTAGGAGGGAAAAAAGATAAATATACACTAACATTTAGAAGGGAAGAGATTAATAAACACTAACATTCCGAGCACTCAAACTTCCGACTCGCCGACGGTGAGATAGATGGCTTACCCCTTACAACGGCATTAAGTTGGACTTAAACATTTATTTTTTGCTCAGAAAGCAATGGCAAACTACTGAGCCTAGAAAATCAACTTGGGGTTAATCACAACGTCCTGCAAAGGACATGAAACATATTTTAAAACATTTAGAGGGGAGAAAAGATAAACAAATACTAACATTTAGAGGGGAGAAAAGATTACCAAATATTAACATTTAGAGGGGAGAAAAGATTAACAAATACTAAAATTTAGAGGGGAGAAAAGGTTAACAAATACTAACATTTAGGGGGGAGAAAAGGTTAACAAATACTAACATTTAGAGGGCAGAAAAGATTAACAAATACCAACATTTAGAGGAGAGAAAAGATTAACAAATACCAACATTTAGAGGAGAGGAAAGATTACCAAATAAATACCAACATTTAGAGGAGAGAAAAGGTTAACAAATACTAACATTTAGAGGGGAGAAAAGGTTAACAAATACTAACATTTAGAGGGGAGAAAAGGTTAACAAATACTAACATTTAGAGGGGAGAAAAGGTTAACAAATACTAACATTTAGAGGGCAGAAAAGATTAACAAATACCAACATTTAGAGGAGAGGAAAGATTACCAAATAAATACCAACATTTAGAGGAGAGAAAAGGTTAACAAATACTAACATTTAGAGGGGAGAAAAGGTTAACAAATACTAACATTTAGGGGGGAGAAAAGGTTAACAAATACCAACATTTAGAGGAGAGAAAAGGTTAACAAATACCAACATTTAGAGGAGAGAAAAGGTTAACAAATACCAACATTTAGAGGGGAGAAAAGGTTAACAAATACCAACATTTAGAGGAGAAAAAGGTTAACAAATACCAACATTTAGAGGGGAGAAAAGGTTAATAAATACTAACATTTAGAGGGGAGAAAAGGTTAACAAATACCAACATTTAGAGGGGAGAAAAGATTAATAAATACTAACATTTAGAGGAGAGAAAAGGATAACAAATACTAACATTTAGAGGAGAGAAAAGGTTAACAAATACCAACATTTAGAGGAGAAAAAGGTTAACAAATACCAACATTTAGAGGAGAGAAAAGGATAACAAATACTAACATTTAGAGGAGAGAAAAGGATAACAAATACTAACATTTAGAGGGGAGAAAAGATCAATATTAACATTTAAAAGGAGGAAAATAAATAAACACAAACAATGGTGTGCCTCTCTTCTCATCTCTTTCTTATATTTGCATATAAGATTGTTCTCCGGGCCGCTTCCTTTGGTTTACGAGTGAAATTTTTCAGAGACTCCTGTGGGTCGTCGCTAGAGCTACGGAGTTCGTACTTTGTGCAACGCTTTCCGCGCTGTGGAAAGAGGCCGAGCCATATGAGATAAAACCCGGTGAAATAAAGTCGACCCTGTCGACTTTTAATTGTACTTATATTAGCTTTTTTTAATGTGGCAATTGTTTTTAGTTACTCTGGCTGCCAAGGCATTTGCAATATTTGTTACAAACACCACATCTCCACTGCTCCTCAGCTCTTCTAAATCTGCTGCCACACAGCAGTACAGGTTGATATAATATTTCAGTGCTCGTGTGTTGGCATTCAATGAAAGTGTCTTACATATTGAAATGCAGCTTTCACTTGGTATGTTCTGCTCTTATTCATACATCTTTCATCTGATCTAGCCAGTAAATTATATGATGGTAAGAATGATTTCACATCACATTTCTAAGACCCTACATGCTACAGTATGGTGCCACTCTTGATTTGACAAAGATTTAGCCATGTGTCTCACTAAACTAATTTAATCAATAAAGTATAAACTGATAATAAATTCCACTTCTTGCAGTCAAACCAGGCAACTCAGAACAACACCCTGTACCAATTTCATTATCTGAATTTTACCTCGGCTTCTGCGGCAGCTGCTTCTTGTTGCTTTTGATATTCCATGGCTTTTCTCTGTAATTCTTCTTGCTCTGGGCTAATAGTCATCTCTAGTGGTGACTGAAATAACATTGATCACGGTGTGAATGTAAATATCAGCTATTGCCAGTGAAACATTTTATATGAACGGCATTAATGTTTAATGGAAAGCAGCTCTGAAGTATGCAAAACATAAAGACCTACTTTCAAATAAAAAGTATGCAAATGCAAAAGTATTCCCAGGCAGACAGTTGCACTAATGTTCTAAAGATCCAATGTTATATTCTGGCAGTAAATTACGTATGAGACAGACACCAATGTTCTAAGATCACATTATCTTATGGTAGTATATTATATATTAGATGGACACTAATGTGAGGTCAGCATAGCTGAAAGAATAAGTGCTTGCTCTCAAACATCCAGTGTGCTGATGGTGAGGTAGCGGGATCAATCCCTACACGTCAATTAAACTAAAAAGCCAACTTCTAATTCTTGAATTGGGGATGTAAATTACTTAAGTACCTCAGAAGTTGGAGTGGATTCACCTGATGGCGAGAGGCACTGGTAGTAGGGAAAGCTAATCCACACACAAAAATCAGTAGTAGTGGCACATGTATGGACTATGCTTCAGTTCAGCCAGCAAACGCAAGCCGAAAAGGTATGCAAGTAATAACATATGAACGAGTGCACTGTGTGGTGTAAGCAAATGTCAGTAAACAAAATGACCCGTTCGCACTTTGAGGCATACTGGGATGTAGTAGCCCATTTTTTTAAAAAAGATCTGGCACTTGACGGATGATGTGGCCAATATCACGCCAGCTGCCTTCCCAGAGCATTCCTTGGCGTATATTTAAGACTAGATCTACCTGAGAGTCCAGGCGTATTAACAAATGGCACGAAAGTGATGGGGATTTGAACGCATCACCACTGTGCATGACCGCAGCCGTGTAATGAGGCTGCCTTAAATCCCACAGAAAACTTAAAACATAAGGGCTCCTTCAGCCTCCTCCCCCACACTCTCCTGCAAATGTGAGATGATTTAACATATATAATAAAAGCGACAGCAAGAACCTAAAGAACATCCTGCCTGTTTCTTACAGCAGCCCTAAAGGAAACAAAGAATAGCAACATTGTAACCTGCCATGCATGTTGTAAGAGGCAACTAAGGAGGTTTGGCGTGCGGTTGGCTACCTCATCCAATAGAAAACTTTTGCTGCAAAATCTAACTAATCCTAATAGTCTACACAGAGCTTGCTGGAAGTTGCCTGAGCGCCTGTGCCCCAATGGTGATATTGAGGGTGGCAGAGAGGGGGGAGGAGGAGGAGGAGGAGGAGGAAAAAGCTTGCTTCTGTAATTATATTCCTGTGATGATGCCCTGATAGATGTGAGATTTGTGTGATTATGCAGTCTAGTGAGTGTCTGTGTATATACATATTGGGTATAGACATTAGGCTAAAGTTGAAAACACTTAAAATCTTACATCTTTTGTTTCCTTAGATATTTTCTCCTCCTCAGCATGTTTTTCACTAGTATCTTTCTTTTCTCTGAGGAAAGCAATAACATACCTTTAGTTTAGTCATGAATACATATATTCATTTAGGTGCAGTTTATTTCATGAATCCAACAAAAGAAAACAAAAAGTATTATAAGACCGGCTGCACTTGCGGAGAATATTTATGCAGAGTGTGTTACAATTATATGCAACCAAACAATACAAAACTAACATTAGACTGCAAGTACATCCACTCATGTGCTATTAAAGCACTTTGTGGAAGTGTATTATGCCAATATTTTCACAGCTCCATTGGCACGAGAGGGACAATGTAATCAGTACTTCACTGACTGCCTTTCCCAGAGAAATTTGTTATCTATCACATTTCACATTGCATATTTGAAGTGAACAATTCAGACTTTCAAATACACAGACAATTTTTTACAAAATAAAATTTTGACAAAACAGGACAGCTTTATAGTGTATTTATATCTATCTTACATCACACGATTAATAAGTGGTATATCAAAATATTCATTATTATTAATTAAATAAATAACTTCTAAACAACTGTCACGTATAAAACAAAAGCTCACTCATGTCCAGACATGACCACAGACTCTGAGCTCTGCACAGTCTGCTCAGCAGGTTCATCCAAAGGCTTGTCCAGTATAGTCAGGTCCAAGTCATTACCACCTTCCAGAAGAATGACCGCTGGAAAGAACATGAACATGTCATCATATAACAGCCACAAAAAGAGATATTTGGATTTACTACAACAAAAGCCTTTGAACAACAAAAATAACTACAAGGGGCACAGATCAACTATTACCCTTGTAAGAGGTGTGATGCCTGTGTTTTACCAGGGCCCTAGAGGGAAGCAAAGAATGGTAACTCTGATCTACCAAGTGTTTCAAGAAAGAACTAACACTGGGACTGGTCACCCCATCCTGTGGAAAACTTAGTTGCAAAATCCAACCAACCACGAACAAGTCTACAGAAAAGAAAGAATATTAATTCAGCCCAACCAAATGAGAGAAGACCCATCCGCTACAGGAGGTATGGCATGATGCTGAGAAAGCTGCAAGGAGCCTGGATTTAAGACCCATTTCTCCTTACCTCAGGTAAGCACCTGGAATGTTAGTACTGCATATAATTGAGAAAGGTGATGGGATGAATGACATTTTCTTTTTTAAAACAAGGAGAGCAGGGGGAGAGAAATAAAATGCAAGAGGATCAATTTGATTGCACCAGGTTTTATCCCATATGGCTAGGTCTCTTTCTGCAAAGTGGCCTGTCAAAGGCATCGCACAGAGCACAAACCCCCAGAAGTCTCTGAGAAAACTGCACTTGTGAATAAAATGACGGAGCCCTTGAATGATGGAGAAATTAAATATTATTAGGTCGGCATTCTAGGATTATGTGAAACAAGATGGCACAGAGCAGGCAAAAAGCTTCTAATCACAGGTGAAACAGTGCTGTTCTTAGGCCATGCAGGGGGAAATCCCCCTCTTGGTAAAGGAGTTGCGGACAGTGTGAGCGGATACATACACCTGCGTGCAACATGTGCCAAGCAGTCCTATCCTTTACTGTCTCTTTCAGCTTCATCCGTGTCTTGCCCATCTTAGATCATATTATATCTCTGTCCCTAATTCTTTAATTCTCTTCTTGTGTTTTAGGCCTCACTTGATTTCATTTGATTGACTATAGGATTTGAAGTTTCGTGTAAAATTCCTTCTGAACTCTTTCATCGATATAATTTGTTGGTCTGTACATCTGGATTAAATTTGTGTTTACTTTACTTTTTTGTTGTCGTTATCTGAAACTCACTGGTTCTCACTCTGTTAGTGCCTCTTTAGAGTGAGAACCAGTGAGTTTCAGATAATGACCAAAAAAAAAAAAGTAAACATGAATTTGATCCAGATGTACAGATCAACAAATTATATAGATGAAAGAGTTCAGAAGGAATTTTACACGAAACTTCAAAGCCTTTAGTCAATCAAAGAACTGGTCAATGCTACTGAAATCAATTGAGGCCTAAAACACAAGAAGAGAATTAGAGACAGAGATATAATATGGTCTAAGATGGGCAAGATGCAGATGAAGCTGAAAGAGACAGTAAAGGATATGACTGCTTGACACATGTTGCGCGCAGGTCTATGGTCCAATGGGAGGTAAAGAGCACCAAAAAAAAAGAATGAATACAAACAATATATCAGAATTTTATTCCATATTGTTAAATTCCCCACAATACAAATTCTACTTATGGGCATCCAGCATTGTGGTTGAGTGCAACTTATATCTAAAGGGATGCCTTCAAAATCTTCTCACGGCTGTGAAGAGCCGCTTCTGCTTTCACTAAAACACCAATAAAACTACCAATAAACACTAGCCACATATCAGATCCTAATGCTGTATGCTTACACACTTACTGGCATCAAGGATTTTGGTCAGTGCATCAGTACACTCTAAATCTACACTGACTCCTTCAAAAAACTTCTTCTCCTTCAAAGCCTCGAACACTTTTCTTCTGGTTTCCAGGGCCATCTTGACAGCAGTCTGTTGTTTATCACGTTCATCTGGGTGATATTTAGCCTTGAACCTGGTGTAATGGGAATTGGAGATAGATGAAGACAAACACAAAATATGTTTACAGCATGAGTACATAAAACATAGTGATACAACGCACACAATAGAAAACAATTAAAGTATAAAGGCTTTGTACTAGTGTATTAATTTCACTTTGAGAAACAAATAGCAGGTATAAATTTACACTACAAGGTTTTCATTTTTACAAATTAATATAACAAAGCAAACTATCTAGACTGGCTACGTTTTTGTGTTATTACACAGCCAACTTTAACATACGGATGTGAATCCTAGACAGTGAGCTAGAAAGATAAACACCCTGGAAGCAACAGAAACATGGTTTTACATATGAACAAGTGATCTGTAAGTGGTCAAGTCACAATGGAAGCTTATATCAGACAGAGGAACAGTCAACATTTGTGGTTATATCAAGAGAAGAGAACTGGAACTTTTAGTGATAAATGGTAAGATTATTGGGAGAAAAACATGGTTTTATATATGAATGTTAAAAATGCCAAGGATGGTCAAACTGAACAAATGTTTTGAGAGTCATCAAGTCACAATATAAGTTTACACCAGACATCAGAAGGAGACATCAATATATATGACCATATCGTGAGAAGAGAATTGGAACTAATGATTGAAAATCTGGGTTTATATGTGAATGTTAAAAATGGTGTAGACAGTCAAATTGAACAAATGTTTTGAAAGGTCAGGTCACAGTGGAAACTTATTTCTAACATCAGAATGAGACAACATCTGATGCCACATTGTGAGAAGTGAAATGAAACTGTTGTGTAATAACAGATAAAATTAATGGAGGGGAAAAAAGAGGAAGACAGCATCCACGCATGGATAGATATCGCACAGATGGCAAGGTATTTTATGACAACCACAATAATGCTTAAACAATTCTAAACTTGCAACTAACAAGTGCCACAATTAGATACTAATATATTTTCCAAAACCAATAATTTTAACTGCAATTAATACATGAAAACTAATTTACAAATATAATTATCCCATTTCATTTTCTAAATATTTACTACGTAGCGTCGAATCACGGCAAAAGAAATTCTTACTCGTAAAACAAAATATCTTAAATAATAACCTTAAAATAACAAAGACAAACAAACAGTTTATGCAGATACCTCAGGACCTGAAGATAAATCCAACTCACTTTTTGTTGCGTGAAATCTCTTTCAAAACATTACATAATGAAAACATTGCACTCAATTTTCTCCACTTGATATGAAAAATCCAGGAAATTGCATAGGCACAGTTTAAATCCATTCCTAACACTTATCTACAACTTTCAGTAACCTACACACTGCATTGTGCGCAGTGTACCCTAACACTAAATTTAGAGTGGGAGGCCCACATCCATCCTTTTCTCCACTGTTGAACAAAAGAAGCAAATTATCACAAAATCATGAACAGCATGTGACTTACTTACTCATCCCTAATACAACGAAGCCAGGTAAACTTTAAGTACTGTATTACACTGATAATGTCTTCCTTTCTTAAATATAACAGTAATACAATAGAACTTATAACCCAGAAATAATTTACCACACTCCTCACATTGTCTGCATATAATACAGCAATACAATGGTGGTGGCGGGGTGGGAAGCTATTGGGTTAGGATGTTCTCATATACCATAAGATGTGCGTTCTAATCACCAGTAAATCTTCTTCATTCATTCACTTGAAATAAATTGTCCATATCCGTACTGTTGTCTCCTGTATAAAATTCCACTGTCTTTTTCCATTCACTCAATGATCTGCAAAGTTTATCCTCCACTGTCAAAAGGTTATGCCTTGGTATGTGGTTGTTGGGTCAGTCTTGGAGCACAACCAGTAAAGCCTGTGGATTTATCTATTATCATCCTCATCTAGTACTTTTCTGTGAAGTTCGGTGGTAACCATCTCCAGTAATTCCTGTCCAGAGCTTTTGTTGCATTTACTGCTAGGCTGTATCCTGATCTTATGTTGTTGATGTCTATTTTTAATTACCTCTAGCTCTTTTGTCCTCCATTTAAGTTTTCAGGAGATTATTTTGTTCGATGTGGTCAACATACATTGTCTTTCTCATTATTATTTCCTTTGGCAGCGTCAGTTTTATACTTAAGTTGTTCTTAAACTTTACTATTTGTATGGTTCTCCATCCAAAGAGAATTGATCTAGACTTCTGAAGACCCACATTTCAAAAGCCTCTATTTTATGCTCCATGTTTTCAGTCAAGGGTCATGTTTCCACTCCATGCTGTGTTGAATACACATAGCATTTGATGAGCATCAATCTTAGTGTCTGTGATGGAAGTTGTTTGAAGTATTGTTTCATGCTGTTACATGTTTGACCTATCAGATGGGAAATACAAATTCACAGCTTATTCACTGTGTCGGGGATGCCTAGTGGCTTTTATTCCAGAGCCTTTATCAAAATGCTTCTGTCTGATACAGCATTATAATGTAATATTAATCACTCACGAATCATGTCTATGTTGTAATGATAGTTTAAAATACGGTCTTAACAACAGGCAATTTTCATGGTAGAAGAAATCTTAACAGCAGATATTGGCACAGGAGTGTCACGTGTCTAAGAATCAGAACATCTTGTGATGAAGTGTCTTGAGGCAAGTCAAAGCAGTTTTTATCATTTCCCTCCCAGTTCTTCACTAATAATCGTAGGCAGAATTTCGCAGCATAAGCACTTGAACAACTCTTCTACCCAGCAATGTTCAGCCAAATGTAACACCATTCAGACATGTTTATTGTCTACATAATATGCTTACAGTTTACTCAAGTCCTTCAAAGGCTGCCTGACATTGTTTTTCAAACAAAGTTAGATTATTCACACAATTCATGTTTGTTTGTACAAATATATGTGTACTAACTCATCAAATGTCCTCTTCCCTAAAGTGTAAGAATGTATTCAGCCTTTAATGTAACTGTTGAGAATGAATGTGTATTGCTTCATGTGCTTGTGTATATATTATATTTTTACCTAGACTAAAAGTACAGCTAACACCTTAAGGACAGATTACAGAGCGGTCTTAAATGTATCCCTTATACAAGGGGCTTCTCATAAGTCTTTAGCCTGATCATGAAGGAATAGGTGAAGAAAATTGAAATTTGGCACCGTGCTTATTCCTTCTCAATGTAGCCACCACCTGAATTTATGCATTTCTGCCATCTCGGCGTGACCTTGAAAAGACCTTCAGAATAAAACAACCTATTTTTCGAACTAAGCCAGTTATCACAAGCCAGTATGACATCTTCGTCACTGACAAAACGATTTCCTTTCAGCTGTGTTTTAAGATTTGGGAAAGGAAAAAAGTCTGATGGAGCCAAATCTGGAGAATATGGTGGGTGTGGAAGAATTTCAATATTCAAATCATTGGCAGTTTGCAGCACAAGCCGTGCTTTATGGGAGAGTGCGTTGTCTTGAAGCAAAGGCAGAATTTATGTACGTGCTATCCCTCGTTTTCCTGTCACAGCCTTTCTTAGTTTGTCATTTTCCATATTCTCGTGTTTATTATGATTTTCTTCACTTTTGCAGCATTTGCATCATTGCACTCTGAGGGCGGTCAACCTGCTCTTGGCAGATCAGCAACTTGGGAACAGCCACACTTAAACTGCAAACACAAATTTTTTACAGAAGCATGCAAAGGACAGACTTCCTCAAACACTGGCTCCATCTCCCTGTGTATTTCTGTAGGTGTTTTTCCCTGTAACATCAAGAATTTTATCACAGTCCTGGCATCTGATTTCTTCATTGTTCTGACAAACCATTGAATGTGCAGATCTGGTCAATATGGTGTGTTGTGCCATGCACCATATCGGGAAAACCAGTTGAGGAGGGAAATTCATAATTCATATGTCCATTACAAATTGAATGAGCTATACATGTGCCAAATTTCAATTCTCTCCACCTATTCCTTCATGGTCAGGCTACAGACTTATGAGAAGCCCCGTGTATACTGCATTTGTTTATGAACATCAAGTAGAATGGTTCTGGCCTCGAAAATTAAGTTTACAGAATACTTTTATAAGAAGGTTTCCTCTCTCTATTATTCAAGTTCAGTGTAGAACATAGCATAAAAGGAGGCATTTTGCACTTCAGTCTTCATCATTATGATACATGAAGTGCGACACATGAGACTGTTCCTCTTGCTGTCCTCAGTGATGTTCAACCACTGATAATCTTCAGTGCCACTTTGTCAAACCATCCAGCATTTTCTCCCTCAATAGTTCTTCCTCTAAAGACTTCAATCTTGCTGGTTGTCACAACCTGAGAGCTCTGTTCTCCTCTCATCATGTGCTGTGTCGATAAGTGTCGGTCACGATTCGCTATCTCGCGCGATCAGAGTCATGGATCAGCTTGGTGTTCTTGTCTGGACCAAAAATCTGTGACTGTTTACGTCTAATTTCTCTAATCAGTTTATGGTTTTAATTTGTTTCTTGTAGGACTTGGTCATTGGTTCCACAACCATCAGATGCTTTTCAGCTTGTCTGTTCATTGTCCACGTTTCACATCCATACAAAAGTACAGGTTCTATGTAGCACTCAACACTCTTTTTCTCATCGCAGATATCTTTTTATTGGTCAGTATGTTTTTCATCTTGCTAAAGGCTACCTTTGCCATGGCAATTCTTGTTCTAATCTCTACAAGGCCATCTCCCATCAGATGTTATGACTGCTCCGAGATAACTGTACCGATTCACTTGTCTAAGAATATTCTTCTCTACATAAACCTATAATTTGTCCTTATCATACAGCAGCGGTTCTCAACCAGTGGGGAATTCCCCCCAAGGGGGAAATTAAGATTATTTCAAGATCGCATTTATACAAGAACCAGTTACTTGATATTGTTTTTCCCTCTAAATTTTACGGTTCTGTACTTCTCACCCTAATGAAATTCGTTTTATAACGCAAGTAGACCCGCAAATCACGTTTTATGTAGATGTCTAGACTTGTTCTAGTATGTGTTTTTAAATTTAGCTTCCATTTTTATGTATACTGTGTGAGGGTGTGTGTGTGTGTGGGGGGGGGGGGGGGGGAGAATTTATAGGGAGGAAATTCAAAGAGGGGGGGGGGGGGGGTGATGTTCTGAATATATGGTTGGGGGGGGGGGGGGGGCATGTGCCAAAAAAGGTTGAGAACCACTGTCATACAGGATATTGCTCATCACATGCTGATCAGAGTGTATGATCACAATTTGCCTTCTCACTCGGTCACCAGTATCATATCAGGTCTGTGTTGTTGTCCCATGTGGTCAACGCACCTGGGTATTTATCGGCGTCATCCTCTTGCTCTTTTGCCCATCAAGTTTGCCAGCTGCCACTAGTTTTAAAGTTTATTTCTCCTCATAATAAAGCCCAAACATCTTGACTGCATACTTTTCACCGATGATGACAACCAACTAACGCAGGGGTACGGGCGGCTGACCGGGAGGACAACCTGAGACTGCACTCGAGTCCTCTGCCTTTGCCTACATCGAGTCCTCATCAAGACATGACCGGGATCAGTTCCAATGAGGACAACACAAGAAACAACCAGCATTTAATAGGGCTGATAGGAAAAGAAGCCAACAAATGAGAGACTGCGGAACCTAATAGGTCCGACTAAGGACCGGTCTTTATCAGGACCAGCATAAGACAATAAGGAAATTATCAGGCAGTACAAAAACTAACCTTATCCGACAACCAGAGCAGAACCAATAAAAACAGTTCAAATTAGGACTAATAGTCCGCGCAACCACGGATCTCAACTCTAACCAATGCTGAGGAGGCAGGTTGAATGAGACCGAATTTGGAATTTTTGTTTTCAAAATGACTGACTGACTGTATACAATATAATTTATTAACCAATCTTGAAGGACTGTCTCAATCATTTTCTGTCTGCCCATGTATTCTAAGCATTTTCCTTTAAAAAATCATATTTCTGTTACCATCGGTTCCTATCAGTTCATTATCCATGTTTCACATGCACACAATAGTTAGGATCTATATGGCACTGTTAACAATTTATCTCCTTGCCAGTGATACCTTTTTGTATTGGTGTGTTTCCTATCTTGCAAAAGGCTTCTTTTGTCATGGTGATCCTTGTTCTAACCTATACATCCTCATCACAATCAAGCGCCAGGCTGATAAGCAAGGGCTGTCATGGTTCAACATCTCACATTATAATGGCCTTGGATCTGGTCTGTGTTTTGGCCCAATTATGCCATGATGTCTGGTCATCCAGGCCTCCATGTCTTCTCTTTGCTTTTCACCATCAATTTTGCCAGTCATCGTGTAGTTGTCCATTTTATTTCTTGTTCTATAAACGACGTCTATCTGGTGTTGTAGCCATTTCTAGAATACAGGATATGGCAGCATTTTAAAACACAACTGTCTAACAGATTAATGTTTTGATAACAATGTTTCCATGAGTCATGCAACATTAAAATAAGCTATGCACATTTCAACCAATCTAAAGACTAATGTAGACATTGACTCACCACTCCTCCTCCTTATGAGCCAAGAAAAACTCATTGATCTGCTGCCGTCTGAAATCCAGTTTATACGCATCAAACAGTTTGATGGCGTCATCTTGTGATATAGTGTCATCCTGCTTATTTAAAAACTGTTTGAAGGTCATCATGGGAGGCTGTGTTGGATAGTCAGGATCTCTGGAGAGGACAAATGATACGTTATAATACTAGAATACTGCTACAATCACTAAGATGTTGGGATGATCACTAGGATGTTGGGATGACCACTAGGATGTTGGGATGACCACTAGGATGCTGGGATGATCACTAGGATGTTGGGATGATCACTAGGATGTTGGGATGATCACTAGGATGTTGGCAGGAGATCAGCAAGGCTGAATGGATAAGAGCGCTTGTTCTTAAACATCTGGTGTGCTGATGCTGGGGTAGCAGGTTCAACCCCTACACCGGTCAGTGTGACTAAAACAGTGACTTCTCATCCTTGACTTGGGGACGTAGATTACAAGTACCCTTGAAACCATAGTGGGTTTGCCTGATGACGAGGGACACTGGTAATAGGGAAAGCTCATCCACATGCAAAGTTCAGTCCAGAGCTACCAAAAGTAGCATGTATGAATTACACTGGAGTTCAAAAGCAAGCGAGTGCAAAATGTAAAATGTTGGCATAATCACTAGAATGTTGACATAATCACTAGGATATTACGATAATCACTAGAATGTTGGTATAATCACTTGGATATTACCATAATCACTATGTTCAATAGTTTGTCACTGCTTTCTAAACTAACACACATACCAATGAAATCAAGGGAAAGCTGTCTGCTAACTAAGATGTCACCATACTCACTAGGATGTTACCATCTCACCAGGATGTTACCATGATCACTAAAATATTACCATAATCACCAGGATGTTACCATGATCACTAAAATGTCACCATAATCCATGGGATGTTATCATAATCCATGGGATGTTATCATAATCCATGGGATGTTATCATAATCCATAGAATGTTACCATAATCACCAAAATTGTTGCATATCTTTTACATACATCGCAGTCAACCCCAGCATTTTTGGCTATATGTGATTTTTTTGAAATGCTTATGGTCAGCATTTTGCCATCGCGTACTGAACGGCCGCCACTCATACCATTTTATAAAAACCCAAAGCAAATCACTCGCAGTTGAGTTTCGAAAGCGATATGAGTGATTATGAACAGCATCCATAACCTCTTCACCACAGAGCCACCAATCATTAGTATGATACAAAAAGGAATAGATCCGTTTTAATTTAGTGAAGTGTATTGGCTGTATGGTGCTAGCCCTGTATTTTTACACCCATCGGCCCTCAGTGCGGTCAATTCATTCAAAGCTGCATGTAATATTCTCTGTGATAATGGCTGTGTACGATATGTACAATTGATTGCACAACTTACACACTGTCTTTGTGTTCTCGAAATGCTGCAGCCTCTGGCGGGCCATTACTGACTTCCATCACTCTGGGGTTCCATCCGGACCTATCTGCCCCAGGAGGTCCACTGCTGACCTGAAAGGGGCTTTCGTACATACCCGGATAGCCTGCCTCGTCCCTGAAAAAGTAGAGCTTTACAATTATATGTGGTAAAATAGTTACAAAGAGAAATAAACATCAAAACTTAGTGACAACTGGCAAACTTAATGGAAAATGAGCAGGGAGATATCAATCAATCAGGTGCCATCTCCACAATGAAGGTTGGCTGCAATGGATCTCCAACACTGTTTGTCTCTCGCCTTGACTGTATATTCTGTCAGGCTGATGTTCGTCCATCTCTTGATGTTATCTTCCCATTTGTATTGTTGTCTACCTCTTGCTCGCTTGCCCTCAACCTTGCCTTCCAGTATGATTTTTATAAGAGTATCATGTCTTTTAATGTGGCCGAAATATTTCACTTGCCTCTTTACTTTTTTTCATCAACTCTCTCTTCATTCCCAGTTTTTCTAGAACCTCTGCATTTGATTGTTTTTGTTTCCATGAAATATGACATATTTGTCTGTATATTCATATCTCCAGGGCTTCTATACGATTTCTAGTTCCAGGGCTTCTATACGATCTAATTACTTGATCAATGTCCAGGCTTCCTCGACATACAGTAGCGTTGAATATAAGTAGCATTTGACAATTCTCATTGTTAATGTGTTAATAATCTCTCTAGATTTTAATACTGATTTCATGCCGCTGAAAGCATTTTTGGCCATTCCTATTCTCGTTTTGATTTCTATTTCACTTCTGCCATCATCTGTTATTATATGTACAAAATAGGAGAAACTTGTTACTTGTTCTAGTATCTGCCCCTTTACTGTGATGTTCATCGATGACCTTTCCTTTTCACTGCTAATTATCATAGTTTTTGTTTTTTGGATGTTAATATCTAAGCCACATTCTGCACTGTGCCTGTTTACTTGTTCCACTAGATCTTGTAACTCTTGCTCACTTTCTGATAGTAACACGGTATCGTCAGCATACCTAAGATTGTTTACGATTCTTCCATTGATGTTAAGTCCAGGCATTTCAACTTGCTTAAAAATTCTTTCTGTGTATATGTTGAAGAGGCTTGGGGACAGTACACATCCTTGTCGTACTCCTCTTTTTATCTCTATAGGCGACGAATAGTTATTTCCGCATCTAATAAGACGCCACTTGTTCCCAGTACAAGTTACTAATGAGTCTGATGTCCTTTCCATCTACTCCTATATCTTGAAGGCATGTAATTAGTCGTTCACTCTATCAAAAGCTTTCTTGTAGTCTATAAAACAAACATATATACTTTAACTTCTATATATTTTTCAATTAACATCCTCAAACAGATAATTGCTTCTCTGGTGCCACTTTACGCAACCCAAATTGTTCTTCAGCTACTTCCTCGTCTATTTTATGTTGGATTCTTTCTTGTATGACCTAGAGTAGTATCTTAGTTATGTGGCTCATCAAGCTAATAGTTCTGTAATTCTAACACTCAACAGCTCTTGGCTTCTTTAGTAGTGTGATGAAAATGGATGTTTTCGAGTCCTTGGGGATGTACCCAGTATTATATATATCATTACATGATTCTGTGATAGTATCAATGCCAAAACTGGATAAGTCTCTGTTGTTATCTGGTGAGGACCTGCAGCTTTTCCTTCTTTCATCTTTTTAATAGCCTTTTCTACTTCAGCCTTTAATATTTTTGGCCCATCTTGAGTACTATACAATGTTGGTCTATTGACCCTGTTGTCCCAGAATAAATCTTCTGTGTACACTGTCCATCTTTTTATTATGTCAGTGTTATTAATTATAATTTCTGAATTTTTTCCTCTGATACAACCGTTTCCTGTTATATTAGTTTTCTTCTTTGTAAATCTTTTTAAATGTTCATGTAATTATTTTAAGTTGTGTTTTATTTCCAGATCCTCATTCCTTGCATTGTTTCTGCAACCACTCTTCTTTGGCAACTCTGCACATGTGATGTATTTCTCTATCTATTAATATATACTCTGAAGTGTTCTTTGCTTTCTTTCTTTGAGTCACTTTACTCAAGATTTCATCGGTTATCCATAATTGTTTTTTTCTTATTTATCTTCACTGGTGAGGTGGTATTTGCAATCTGTATACTGGTTTTTGCCGATCCCCCTGGTCTAGAGATTACACGACTTTCTCCGTAATCCCGTATACTCTTGTAATGTGGCGTGCGCGAGAATCGGTAGCGGTTCTCTCCATGTCTGTAACTTACGGGGTATGTGAGCCAGTTGCTCAGAAAGCAATGGCAATCTACTGAGCATAATCTTGCCAAGAAATCAACAATCAGCTGAAAGATGCTGATGTTGACAGCGCTGTCCTGCAAAGGATATGCGAACAAAAAAACAAAAAACAAAACTGGTTTTTACACTTTTACATTTTGTATTAAATTTATCCTCAGGATTTTCACGTCTATATTGTTCCATACTTTCAACGATTAGCCCATCATATCTATTTTTTACTTCAGCCAGGTATTGCTGACTTATTTCTGGTTGTTTCAATGCTGATATATCTACTTGAGGTGTCTTTGAAGTCCTTATTCCTAGGTTTTTAAGTTTTATTTGTAATTTTAAGACCACAAGATTGTGGTCAGAGTTGATATCAGCACCATTTTTGGCATTTTTAACATTGTTTTCAAATCTATTTCTAATCATAATGTAGTCAATTTGGTTTCTTGTTCTATCTCCAGGGCTTTTCCACGTATACAGTTTCCTAGGGTTATGTTGGAAAAATGTGTTACAAACAATAAGATTGTTTTCTTCACAGAACTGCACCAGTCGGTCTCCTCTGTCGTTTCTGTTTTCCATATCATATTGCCCTACTATCTGCTTATATTTATTGTTTCCAACTTTTGCTTTCATGTCTCCCATGACAATTAGGACCTCTGATGATTTTACAACTTTCAGTGTTTGTTGTAGGTTTTCATAATATTCTTCTAGCTGTTCATCACTATAATCAGTTGTTGGAGCATATGTCTGAAGAATTACTATGTTGAACGGTCTTGCCTTAATTATGAGAAGTATCATCCTATCTTTATGAGTCCAGAATTCACTAATATTTTTCTCTAAATTTTGCTTCACTAAAATTCCTACTCCTCTCTTGTGATGATCTCCTCCTGAGTTAATGAATATGTAATCTTCTCTCCTTATATAACTTGTATCTGTCCATCTTGTTTCAGATATGCCTAAAATATCTAAATTCATGTTTTTTGCTTCGGCAATAAGGTTGTCAAACTTCCCTGCTTGATATAGGGTGCGTACATTCCACATACCAATTCTTCGACTTCGACTTCTTCTACTTTTCAGGTAGGTATTGTCAGAATGCACCCTTTCAAAAGAATTTGGGGTGCATTCGTCATTATGCACTTCCTTATTCACTACAGGAGTTGTCTCTTCCCTGTGAATATTTACAACCCATATCGCTGTTTTCTTGTTGAATTACCATTGCTGTCTTTGGGATATTATGTGGTGAGGTCCCAATCTCTTCCACGATGGCCAGCCATGTTCACTATCGACAAGGAGATAACAAAGAGATAAATATCTGGATGGCTTGGCCAGATGGCATAATGGGACAAGAACATAGACCTGATCCAGGACAGATGATTGTGTGACATGACAAACTACTGTCAACCATGCTAAATGGCATGTCACATGGAACTCAGCCACCAAATACAATAGCTTACACCATTTCAGGTTAAAAGGAATAGCGCCAAAAGAAACCTGTTTGTAATCAATAAGTGTGAGATCACCATAGAGGAATTATGCAGCCCTATTTGCCAGTGTCATCAAGTGAATTTGATGTTAACAAGCATGAATCTTGGATACTAATAGAAAAGAGAAGTCATGGCTGTAGTAGGATCACTAAGATTGAAATGATTCATTGTGTTGGTGTGTAACTTATTTGTACATTATTACTATCACTGTTATTTTCATTTGCCAGATATGTGTTTGCCGGCTTCCTGGCCTAGAGGTTAGCAACTTTTCTCTGTAATCTCGTATACTCTTGTAAGTAACGTGACGACGGTGAGAATCAGCAGTGGTTCGAATCGCGTCAGTAACTTACGGGGTATGTGAGCCGGCCGCTCAGAAAGCAATGGCAAACTACTGAGCGTAATCGTGCCCAAAAAAAATCAACAATCAGCTGAAAGATGCTGATGTTGACAGCGATGTCCTGTAATGGATATGCAAACATTTTATTTATAGATATGTTTGTTGTGAGGCATGCATACAGTGTCTGTGTTTATTACCTCTCACCTTTTCGCAGAAGCCATACATGCCTGTTTTCATTGTGTATGTGTCTTGGGTTTACCATCCTACTCTTATCACCAACAATTCGTAATCCCGCCTACCACGTTCGAAACATGTTCTAAGGCGATTTGGAAGCAGACCACCTCATGTTGGTTTCCATACAATGGTATGAGTGCCATCGTTCAGAAACCACTGGCAAACTACTGAACATAAACTTGCCCAAGGATCATAAACAGTCAAAACATGCTGGAGTTGACTGCTATGTCCAGTAAAGGATGCGCATCTAACTTATCTTTTATCCAGACAGTCTTCAAAGTAGCAGTATGGTATCTCTTTGTTTAGTCCTAACCCTTCAATCTCCCAAATCTGTCAATCCTTTTACAAGCTCAGCACTCTGGACATGACTCTTAGAGTCACTTAAAATGCACACAGGTTCCTTTATTAAAGGCAAAGACATGGAACACGAGACAGTACAAATCTAACTTCAAATATTAGGATGCAAAATAAAAGCTAGCGTCATCAAAAAGTTAAGGAGAAAAATTAAATGTGTGTCTTAACTTGGAAGGTGAACTAGGAGCTTTAGTCAAAACTGCAAGCTACAACCATCCATGGCATGTCACAAGACTCAACAATTTTCTGGCTGTCTTACTATGTCTCTCTTTCCACATATCTTTCCAGTTGCCACAAATGTCCTAGTTTTTGCATAATAATGTGATCAAATAATTATGGCTGCCTCTTTCTAATGTTTGTAATAAGTTGTACTTGTTGTCTTAGCCTCTTTCAAAATTATTACTATTTTTAGCTGTTCAAGAAATGTTCAGTATTTTTATCTCTAAACCTTTTAGGCATATTTTTGCTTATTTAATTATCTGTCCAGGATTCACAGCCATAAGTTAAAACTTGTTCTATCAGTTATCAGTTATCAGTTGGGGTATCTTCGTTGCACTCCGGACATGACCATAGGTGCTCAGATCCTCCCCCCAGCATATGCATCAGCGTCCGGTGGCTAATAGTGCCAGTTCTGTGTTGGTTGACGAGGCACCTCGTTTTCCCAATGTACCTCTCGCGTCTGGCTGTGCCGATTCTTACTCCCAGGTCTTTCATACTGGACAGCGATGTGGAGTCACTGGCGTCAAAATCCTCTGTTCTCGCCATATCTTTAAGGGCGTTAATAACATCGGCACGATCCATGGGCTGGCCATCTACAGGGGGTGCAGAGCCAGCCAGTTTGTCAGCTCGTTCATTTCCCTCGACTCCCGCATGTCCCGGGACGAAGATGAAGGTGACTTTGCGGACAACAGACTTCCGCAGCGACTCAGTCCACTGTCTACGTACAGATCCAGCTTCGACCTTCTGAATCATGCTCATTGAATCACTTAGTACACACACGTTGGTATAATGCTGTGATTCCAGCCATATGAAAGCCTGTGTAACTGCCATCACCTCCATCGTCATGCTGCTCGTGGTCATGGAGTGGGCACCACTGGATTCTTGAACGGTTCGGCCCGCTGAGCGGGCTGTAAATGCCCACGCACTTCTCTGCTGCTTTACAACAGATCCATCTGTATAGATGAGCACTTCGGGGCTATCTGAGTGATCATAGATGAGCGCGTTAACCTCTGCATTGACAGCGGCAGGGTTCTGCTCTCTGCACCGTCTGTCGAGTGTGATAATGCAGGAGAAGGTACACTTAAAAGCTGGAGGCACCGGCACCCATTCCTTGCCGGGGTTGATACTGGTAAGACTGCAGACCTGTCCGACGACATCTTCCGCCCGACCCATCCATGATTTGCCCCTCTTTAGCCTGTCACCCTTTTCTCTGAATACAGCGTCATGCAGAGGGTGCTGCTCATCTGCACTTATTTTTAAGTATGCACGAGCTCTCCAGATCTTGATCCTGTGTTCCATTGTCGGGAAGTCAAGGAGGTATCTCATTGCTACACAGCTGGTGTCTCTCGTGCAGCCCAAAATGATGCGCATGGCTTCGTTTTGTACCTTTTCAAGTCTTCCAATCTGTGTAGGGCTGACAGTGAGGATGGCCAGGGCATACTCGATGCGTGAAAGCACAAGTCCTTGGAACAGAAGTAATAGCAGTCTTTGCTCGATATTGGCACTCGCCATGACTCTCATTGCTGCCAAACCTTTTCGAGCCTTCGTTATGACATAATCGACATGATCTCTGAAGGACAGGCTACGATCAAGCCTCACGCCAAGATATGTCATTGACTGGGTTCTACTCAGAATGCTCCCATCCATTCTTACTGCCGGCAGGTCTGTTTTCACAATATGGTTGTTTAGTGAGAACCATGTAACCGTTGCCTTTGCAGGGTTGACAAGGGCATCGGCATCAGCACACCATGAGGAAATTCGATCTAGTTCGCCCTGCATATAGTTGGCAACCGCCTGTCTATCTCGACCCTGACGATACACGAGTTCTATGCAACATGCAAGAATAAAAACATGCGTTTCTCTAAGAATCAAAGATGTTACACAAATTAATTTTGTCACATCATCATCATGTGTCATGTTGCCACAGATCTATGTCCTTGGTGTTCCTGATCAACTCTGTTGATGATATGTCTGCATCCCACCGCCTCAGTTCATCCACCATCATTTCTCTTAGTCTGTTTCTTCTCCCACTGATCACTGTTTTCCAAAGCCTCTCTTCTCATTATGACCAAACAAAGTTGTTTGTCTCTCTATCTTTTAGTTGTATATAATGTTCTACTTTTATCTGCCTCTTTCAGGCAACCGATGTTAGTTAATATGGCAGTCCAAGATACAAACAACATACAACTTAGGAACCACTTCGATGCTTCCAAGTTCTTCCTAATCTGTTCATCCTTCTTCTTTTGTTTGCTTGAAATTTGTCTATAACTGCAATGTTGTCTTTTGTATTAATTTAACTGCCTCTTTAGTTCACTCAGGTATCCATTGAGTTTATCTTCACCTTTTTTTTTTCTCTAGGCCAGAAGGTCTGTCATATTTTGGGCAGTCTTGGAGTATGTGATCTTCTGTCTGTGGCGCCAATCCACACATGTACATGGTTGAATTGCCATATTCACATGGCTGAATCGCCAATCTTGAATTTTGTACACATGAATATTTGTTCATTCACAATCCATGATTCCCTACCATACAGCAAAACAGGCTCTATACTATCTTTCTGCCATTCAGTGATAATGACTTATTGCATAAGATATTTTTCCTCTTTTGAAATTGAGTTTTTCTTCACAAATTCTATTCATAATCAGTCATAGGTTAAGTATTTCCTCCAAATGAAAATCAATATAAAAGTTCAATTTAATTAAATATTTCATTTGACAGGGAAAAGGCCACCATCCAAGAAAGCATTTTTTGGGGCAATGAATTATTTAATTAAAAACCAAGATTGTTCCGGAAAACCAGGATGCCTGGCAACCCTAATCCAAAACAAATATTATACACAGTAAAGATAAACAGTAGATCAAGAAGTGGTTAACTAGTTTGTGAAAT
The DNA here is from genome assembly GCA_963921405.1 of Cepaea hortensis. Taxonomy (NCBI): domain Eukaryota; kingdom Metazoa; phylum Mollusca; class Gastropoda; order Stylommatophora; family Helicidae; genus Cepaea; species Cepaea hortensis. The sequence continues at coordinate 29,011,019 of OY992887.1, read as the reverse complement.
ATTTGCATATCAGATTGTATTTGTTGTGTCTCTAGGGGATCTAAACCTACTCTTTTTTTTTCAGAAATTCAAAATAATATTTTCCCCCATTGTGAAAGTGAATAATGAAGACACAAACAGCATACTGCACAATTTATTGCCTGGAATATTTCACTTATCTCATCAGGATAAACACTACATGGTAGTCTTTTTACAACTACCATGGTGGCATGGAATGTGTTTTGTTCATTTCAGTTGAAAGGATCCATACACCAATTTATATTTTATTTTTTTTTTCCTACAGTATTTACCTGACGATATTCAGTAAATTATACCAGACCATAAATTTATTGTTTGTGGGTTTGTTTTTTAATTCTGAACTGCCATAAACTGCATTAAGATCTTTCATAACAACTGTCTATTTATAAAGCCGACCATAAATTACAAGTGAGAACACAATAATTACCAGTCTCTTCTCATGCGCTTTGCAGGGTGAGCGGCTGAATCATACCTCCCAGGGCTGTAGCGTTCACGGCGCCGATCTTCATATGGACGTGAGTAAACTTCACGCCGATCTCTCATGTTGCTATTGCCTCGGCCTGACCACATATCACGCCTTACTGCTCCCCTGTTAACAGAAGAAAGCATACTTTTGCTTGTATAGCACTGCCAGCTAATCTTAAACTATGAACATAGAGCGACACCTTACTTATGCATAAAGCATTGGTAATTGTTACTACTTAACTCACAAACAACAAACAAACAATATTTAAAGAAACAGAAATCAGTTTGCAATACTATTATCACAACAAACACAAATGAAGGCAAAGCAAAATGTAGTAAAATAATTTGTGCTGAAAGTTGTCAGACAAAACAACAACAAAACGCATAAATACCAACTCTTCACTGCTGTTATCATGGATATGGTAGTATTTATATTTACTAAAAATGTCAAAGCCCCTATTCAATACAGTAAAACACAAGACATTTCATAATCAGATTTATGTGACTAAACAACTTTACAAAAGAGACACAGAGTTTATGAGTGTGAACTTCATCATTCACACTCAGGCCTTTACATTAATGCCTCTAACAAAAGTAGTAGTCCGTTTCAGGTTAACGACATTCAGTCTTTCAGTCTGTATAGCATAAAGTTCAAAAAGGACAATGTGTGTGGATACCAAGCAGGGACACTTTTATTTCACGGGGACTTAGTGGGCATAATGCTCGAGTCATGCAGGAGCGCAAGGTAATGAAAAAAGCAATATATTAGCAACTAGAGTTCTTGTAGTTGGAACCCACTATGGATACGGCAAACATTTTAAAGACCAATGCTAATGAAGATACAATGACATATGAAACCAACATATGTAAGGATGTGTGAATATGGATTGAAGCATCGGTTTGGCAAGGGAGACATATAAAAGAAAGAATACTGCATAATTACAACTAGCGTGCTACTGAACAATTAGCACCTAACCTTACGTCATTTTCTGTGGGAGCACCTATGGATTTCCCGTATGCTATGAGGCTGATTCTTAAACCAATCAAGATATTCAGAATTTGGTAGCATGAAGTTAATTGATGCCATTTTGTTTAAGTTCACTACTGTCAGTTGGACAGGACTCGCATGACTAGTCATCATGGGGCTATTGCCATGCACACAAAGATCTTATGATGCTATCTTGAACTAGTGATATAGATGACCACTTAAACTGTTGTACCCTGTTCGCAATATAAAAATGATGACCTTATATTGTTTTGAAAGCTGGTGATATGTCTCATTTATCATACAATCAAGGTGGTCTTTATTCCATTTCCTCTTCACAGGTGTTGCTGTTTCATAAGTTGTGTTAAAATCATTTTATTTCAGAGATCCATCCAGCTGTGCAAGTTGATCAGCTTCTTCACTGTCTGGTACGTAGTAATGGACTGGCATCCACTGAATTGACAATTATCAAAACTTTTGGTAAAGTTTTCAAGACAGAAACATATTTAATCCCCATTCCAACCCCTCCCGTAATCAGGTTAAAAAATTTTATTTGTAAAATAAAGTCAAAATATTAGAAATTTTCAAAATAGCTCTCGAATATAGCAACCACAAAATAATGCTCCATAGGAATAAACAATGCAGACTAAATTAAAGAGTGTGCACTATAAATGGTCCACTGAAGGTTAACAAAATAGCAAGATTAACAAAGCTCTACAAGTCATTATTTACTCTCAAAGTGGAAGTACAAACCCACAGACAAAACAAGGAGACAGAGTAGGAATTCTCTTTAAAACAACAGATTCAAAAACTTTCAGACAAGAGTAACTAGTTATGTCCAAACCATTACCCCAGGTAGTAATAGCTGACAGCCGTGTTACCAGGGCCCATCCATCCATGAACAAGTCTAAAGACAAGGAACAAACAACAGCTACCCAGGATGAAAGTGGGCTCGTCTCCTATGATACCATCTCTTTTTTTCTGAACGTATTTTGAGCTTTTATGGCATACTTTACCGCTTTATCTTTCAGTCTTTACAGTAGTAAATTATTACAGGTAAAATATGTCCAAGTCCTACAAAGATATGCTTAAGATATACAGGGAAAAAACTATAAACCAAACAAAATTTGACATATGTGATGAAAAAATCACTGAATACCTGACCAAGCACTGAACGATGAAAGCAAAAACAACTATCAAAATGCATTCAACAGATACAAGATAACATATGATAGATCAATAAACAAAATATAAAGGTGCAAGGGTTCGGTCAGTATGCAAAATATACTTAAACCTGACCCTAACTGCTGCAAAATTAATTAATGTAGTGAAGACTTTGCTCATAAATATGAACAAAAGATTAACATAACAAGTCAAAGTAAAAAAGTAGATCAACAACTTGTATAACTCAAGCAGAAATACTTGGACAGTTAAGTAAACATACAGTACAAACAACAACTGTAAGCTAAACAACGCAAAAATATCAGCATAACAAGAAGGCAACAGTTAAATGACCAGCTGAAGGAAAAATAAATCATGCTAAGTCTCAACCAGGGCAAGAGATTTCCCAAAGCACCAACATTTGTACAAGCTACTGGTAATCTCAAACAGACAACACAAACAAACAAACAAATAACAGAGAGAAAGAGACTACATTATTTAAGAAATCAAAGTTGAACTAAAATATATTAAGAATTATTTGGACATTAAATTCCCGCCAGAAGCGAGCAGCTCATCAAATGAACAGTCGGCATGTACCAACATGGCATTGGCACAGTTAGTCACTGTATGCTGGTGGATCTCTCATGGAGGAGATTAAAGCACCTATCAACATGTCCCATAGTGTAGTGATGATACTGTATGGTGACCAGTACAGAACAAGCAATCCAGAACAGGTTAGTGAATGTTTACAGTAATAAAGGTTACAGATGAGAAGAAACTGACTTCACTGCGCCAGGTTTTACCCTGTCTGACTTTGTCCTTTCTGCAGAATGGTAAACCACCTGTTGGGAGCATTGCACTTAAGCATAAATCTTCCCCACCACCCCTCAGAAAAATACACTCATGGTCGCAATACAACCCAAAAACAAACCCACGACCTTCAGAGCGCTAGACAAACAGCTTGATCTCTTCGCCAATGTTTTGTGAAGTGGTAGTCCGCCATGTCAAGGCATAATAAAGCAGAAGTGGCCAGCTATTTTACTTCTCTTCTCTGCTGTCCCTGTTATACTATTTAGGGCCAGGTTCTGAAGAGCTGCCTGGGTTGGGCCCATGTATGAGCTGTGAATACGGTGTTTTTTCTTGAAGTGGCTACAGCAATGTAGACTGTACATCCAGATTAAGTAAAATATGCAGCTCTTATTTTGTTCCAGTATTTGCACATATTACTTCTGGTAATCTGTTGATATGTGGTGGCATTTTGCATAAATCGATCGGAAGGAACGAGCTTCGCGTTATTAACAAAAACCCTAAATTTACTTCCAAAGATGAAAAATGTAAAAGTTAGTTTTAGAGAGAGTATACTGAGTTGCCATTGCACAAACAGCCAAAAAATGTTGGATTTGACTGCTATGTCCTGTAAGGATATACAACTAACTTTTTAACATTGCGTTAAGAATAAACATCCAACTATAACGCACATTTCACTTCATTTTGTTTTTGCTCCCAGTGTATATACTTTATATAAAATGTTAACACATAATAAGATCAGTTTATGTTGCTGTATATTCAATCCATATATGATAAAAGCATGCCACAAAAGAACAGAAACTTGATTAGCAAAACCACGTCATCAAGTGTGCATATCTCCTGCAAGGTATGCACCCTTTAGGCTCTTATAATAAAATATGACCATCAAAGTGTGCAGTGTTTGTATGCAACTCATAACAGATTCTACAATTTCTTTAGTGAGTATGACCCACACAACATCTACAGGTCAAAATCATACTCACAAGTTGCCTCGCCACCCACGTCTGAAAAAACAGAAAGACGTATTACGTGGCATATGGCAACTGACATTGAAATGAATGTTTTGTTTTCTCAAAGACAACATGCACAAGATTTTAATTGGAGGCACATGTTTCATTCTTGAACATTTGTATGTATAATATTAACACACAGCTCTGATATCAAATTATCTTATGTATTCCTCAGTCACTGAATAAAGATGCAGGAAAAAATCATTATATTTGGTGGCATCATGTAGGAAGAAAAAGCACCATCTTGCTTGGACAACTACCAGTCTGCATATTCAACTTTCAGCATCTATATTTTGTGTAGAGTTGCTTTTGATCACTTGCACATATGCCTTCCTTTTGGAGTTACCTACATGGCAGTTCTGATGACGACGTTTCTTCTGAAGTTATGCCCAGTCCATTTCCACAATCTTGTTACAATTGTGCGGATGTTTATGTTTTTACTGCTCATTCCTGGTAGGTAATTCTTGATTGGCAATGCTGTTCGGCCAAAATATTTGAGGTATTTGTATTAAGCAGCAGATATGGAAGAAGTCATTATACTGTAGTGGTTAGCACAATTGCCTGGCAACGTAATAGCCCTGGGTTTGATCCTCAGTAGTGGCAGGGTTCTATTTCAATATCAACAAGTATATCCCTTATTCCTTGTATTAACCACTCTTCACCTGCTGTTGAAGATGAGGATGGAACATGTATGAGCATGTCTAAAGTGCTGTCATGTTGGTTCTTCACTCAACTTCATGTATTAAACTTACACTTCTTTAATTACTTTATCCCAGCTTGCATACAAAGTGTTTTGTTTATTAGTACAAGAGAGAACTTTTTTTCCTACTATCCTCTAAAGTATATTTGTATTTCAATTACCCCGTGGCTCAATGTTTCAGCTATGTCCTTCATTAAGATTTATGATGCATGATTGTCACTGATGTTGTTTTTGTGTCTACTCTCGTCGGATCCCATCTTTGCCTACATGCTTGTTTGAATATCCTGGAATCCACTGCATAGATAACACCTCAGCCAAGTTATAATCCTAAAACATTTAATATCACTTTAGTGAGGTCAGCTCCCATGTACTCATTGTTATGCGTGATTCAAGCCAACTATGAAGACAGTCATCATCTTCCACTTTGCCGTCAAGCGTCATGAGGAGGAATATTGACATTCCAGGACCCGATGGGTGGCACTGGATAGTGTCATTCCATGTAATTGTACAATATCTTTAATGTCAATTTATTTTGTTCTCAGGTGTCCTGTTGTTCTCATATCAGATCTTTTTTGATGTAGCGTGAGTTTTGGCAGTTGATAGTGTTCCATTCCAACAAAAAAATACTCACATTCGTACATTGTGGGTGAGTTAGCAAATGCAGCCTTTAATGGATGCTAACCATTTCTGTCACCATAACCTCAGGTTCAGAATTAGTCCAAACTTCCCCACATTCATCAAGCACTTCATCAGCTGTAGACCAGGATAACAGTATATTTCATACAATGCTAAAGGCAGCCATATTACAAACACTGCGACTGCGGCATGAAGTGTTAAACTTTCACATATTCTAGGCTATAACATGATGTGAGGTGGTCAATTATCTTTCTCATTACCTTTTCTACTTCCCAAGCAATTCCCAGAAAATTTTGAAAATCATCTGATATCAATTTTTATTACACTGGGCCAACCCCAGTCCTTCTTCTTCATTTGTTCGCTTGAAATTTATCTATAACTGCAATGTTGTCTCTTGTATGAATTTACCAGTCTTTTTAGTTTACTCAGTTGTCTTAGAGTTTATTTAACCCATGTCATTAAAAAAAAACCTGCCTTGGCTGGGGATTAAATCTCAACCAGTCCTGGCAGGCAGGAACCAACAACTATGCCACCTCAGCTCCTTTTCCATACACAACTTTAAAAATAGAAGATCCGTGTCTTACTTCCTCATGTAAGAAGCATTGATTGTAAGTGCAATATTTAATTATCATCACCATGTCCCCGCCAATTGGCGTAGATGTCCATGCATCTCCAGAGATCTCCACCCTAGTTTCTGGATCAATTCTACTGATGAGATTCCTCCATGCCACTGTCGCAATCCATCCAGCACTATTTCCTCTGCCACCACTGATCTTTCCACTTGGTCATGGTGTCTTTCAACACCTCTCTTCTCATTATATGACCACAGAATACTGTTTGTCTCTTTCATAAAGTTGTATAAGAAAATTATATATAAGTGGAAAACATTCATTCCTGAAGTAAAGTTGTATATAATATTCTATTTTTATTAGCCTCGTCCAGGCAACTGTTAGTTATTCTGACAGTCCAAGGTATTCACAATAATCATCTCAGGAATCACATCTTCATTGCCTCCAAACTCTTTCTAATTTATTTAAGTTCCATGATTCAATGCCATATGCAAAAACAGGTTCTATACAACATTTCAGTCCTCTCTTAGGCTGATTTAAATGGTCCATTTGGTAGACATGAATGTGCATTTCATGTGTCTATGAAGTGGAATATTCAGATGACTTTCTGTGATACATGTCTACTATTATTTTGGAATTGGTATCTATCTTTGATTTCATTGACAATGGAAAATGTTAAGTTTCATATTTGACTCCCAATTGTCAACTAGACATTTAGATGTTCTCTAAGCATTCTTTCACTATGTTCATATACGGCTAAAACAGTCCCTTCGCTCTCTAAGTATCTAGAGAGTGCACTTTGTATGCAGTTCACATGCCCCTATTTGAATTCATCACACTGCTTTACAAATATACAGGGCATTGTACTGTATTCTTTCTAGACATTCAAGATATATTTAGAGTAGTATCCTGCATCAGATCTAACGCAGTCATTTCTCAAGATAGCACTCTAACAACAATCAGCAGCATTTTATTGGTATCTTCTCCATCGTGCAAAAAGTGACTTTTCCCATGGTAATTCTAATCTCTACAAGGCATCTTCCGTCAGATGTTAATCCATACATAGCAAGACAAAATCAGTGTTGTGTAATCACAGAAAATATGCTAACAGACAGACTTACACTTAACCCAAGAAATCTGACAAAGAACTAGAAGCAATTCAAATGTGCCTTAAGTACTTAAGAAACATCTGTACATATTAAGCTATCTGTTATGAGCATGAACTTTGCATTCTATCTGATGTCTCATCTATAAAGAGAAACGGTACAAATACATCTGTTTTACTATCAGTGATGTGATTTAGTGTATGTTGCTACACTTCTTTGAGTCACCACTGCTAACAGAAGCATGTAAATCTAGGAACAAATCTATGTCATTATAAAGTCCAATATATGTTCGCATGGTGGATTCTAGACCCATTCACAAACTAAATGACATGTCCTTAGGTATCTACTCCCCCCCCCCCCCCCCCCCCAATCAACGTGAATACTAATTCATTTTACCAGAAGAAAAGCGGCTGTCTATGCTTTTCACAAAGTTAGACACAATTAAAGATGACATTTTTAACACTTTCGGAAAACAAGTTTTCTTATATCAGTATAAAAAGGGAAGAGTGTTCATGCACAACTGTGAATATCTATCTCTTCACAAACTATCAATTAGCAGTGCTGTCAATTGTAAGAATGCAGACACTTATTAAATACAAATGTATTGTCATATGGTCATAAAGATCTCCAGGTAGATAATATATGGTGTGGTCTTAGCAAAGAAATTTCACAAGATAATTTTAATCATGCTTGAGCAGTCAAGCTGAAAAGCATCTGATGGCTGCAGAAATGTGGTTTCTGAGGAAAATGCAAAGAATACCATGGACAGACAGAAAAACCAATGACCAAGTACTACAGGAGACAAATGAACATCGTAAACTGATTAGAGAAATTAGACGTAGACAGTCAAAATTTTTTGGACATGTTATGAGAAGAAATGGATTGGAGAACTTAGTGACAACTGGCAAGTTCGAGGGGAACAGACCAAGAGGAAGACCGAGAGGAAAATATCTGGATGGCTTGGCCACATGGCATGGCCGAGACAGGAACACTGAGCTGATCCACGACACTGGTGATCGAGTGAAATGGCGAGTCATGACCACCCACGCTTTCCGGCATGGCACATGATTGATTGATTGATTGTTTAACTGTGCCGGCTCCATGACAAAAGGGTTACGGAAGCAGTTCGTAATCCCACATATCCGTGTTCGATTTGACAACAGACCACCTTGCGTTGTTTTTTTTGTTTTTTTTACGAAATGGTATGGGTGCTGGTCGTTCAGAAATCAATGGCAAACTACTGAACGTAAATTTGCCATGAGATCACACAGCAAGAAATGCTGGTGTTGACTGTCACATCCTGTAAAGGATATGCTACTAACTGTTGTAACTGTAAGATGTACCTGAAATGGTATGAAATGTCAGGAACAAAGAAGAAATATTGCCTGAATAGTCAAGAAAATGATATACTAGTAGAACTGCTCTGACAAAATACTTACTGTAAACAATATCTATCTCTGTATGTTTGTTGTTTATAAGCATGCTAACACATAGTTAGCCTTTATATTTATACACTCCCTCAATGTTTTCAGATTATCATCCAATGTCTTCAATGTATATGCACAGCAAGGAGTTTAATTCACCAATTATTTGGTTTATGCTTATCTTTCCAACAGTATAAATAAATATTAATAATTCTGTTTCTTAGATTTCAGAAATAGATGTTGAGAAAGAAAGAGGAATATGATCAGCAAACAAGATATAAACATTTTTCTCCCACTTCTCCCCATTTTACATTACAAGTGCTCATAATTTACAGCAACATACACTGACAATAGACTTCCCACAGTCACAGTTGCATACAAGTTATACAACCACATATATAATAGTATGAATATTATACTCACTGTCCTCCTCTATTGGATGGTCGTCTGAAAAGGTATAAAGAAAATTTATTTCCCTCAATATTCAGATAAATATGATAAACAAATATACATACTGGAAAAATCAATCTAGATATTAAATATTTCATATGGCAGCATCCACATTTCAATGTCTGAAAATCTAAGACAAAACTAAAAACAATACTATTATCAACTCATGAGCCACCATATTAAACAAAATAATGTAGTTATATATTTTGACATTGCTCAACTACTGATGCATGTCCATTGCAGGACCTTCTGATCAACCATAGGCTGGATTTCTAGGCAAATTTACATTCAGTAGTTTGCCATTGCTTTCTGAACCAGAGATAAATGTTGAAGTCCAGCTGACTGGTGTGTGAAACGAACCCAAGACTGCAAGAAAGGGAACTGATCACCCTGCCTCATTATGTCATGATCCAGAATATGTGAAAGCTTAATACTTCACACCCCAATGGCAGGATCTGCTAAGGGAATTGTTAAGATGATGTTGTATATCCCTGGTAATCCACCTTTACAACCCAAGACACCATTTTAGTCTGTGTTGACATGGGAGTGGGAGCCCAGTTCAAATTTTAAAAGGTGAATCCACTCTAACACAGATTCAAACCATGAACTCTGCACCACAAGGTGAATGTCTCACCCCCTTGGCTACTGTTGCTCCCCACGACAGAAGTGGGTTTCAGTTAAAACACATTCACAATCCCTCATCTATAATTGTTTTCTCTAAATCTCTTACCAGTATCTGGTGCACAACTAAATTATATTTCTGCTTATAGTTCATCATCATCTTGTGCCATGCCGATAAGCGTGGGCGGTCATGTCTCGCCATCTCACTCGAGATTAACTCACCAGAGTCGTGGATCAGGTCAGTGTTCTTGCCTTGACCATGCAATGTGGTCAAGCCATCCAGGTATTTACTTCTCTGCCTTCCTCTTGATTTTTTCCCCTCAATCTTGCCATTTGTCACTAAGTTCTCCATTTTCTTCTCATAGCGTGACCAAAAAGTGTTGACTGTCTACATCTAATTTCTCTAATCAGTTTATGATTTTCATTTGTTTCTTGAAGGACTTGGTCATTAGTTTTTCTGTCTGTACAAGGTATTCTTTGCATTTTCCTCAGAAACCACATTTCCACAGCCATCAGATGTTTTTCAGCATGACTGCTCATTGTGCATGCTTCACATCCATATAAAAGCACAGGTTCTATGTAGCACCTCAACTCTTTTTCTCTTTGCACATGACATCTTTTTATTGGTCAGTATGTTTTCCATCTTGCAAAAGGTTGCCTTCGCCATGGGGATTTTTGTTCTAATCTCTTCAAGGCATCTCCCATAAGATGCTATGACTGTTCCAAGATAATTGTACAGATTCACTTGTTTGAGCATATTTCCATTTATTTGTATATTACATTGTGGTATTTCCTTCTTCCCATAATCTTTTCTTACAATTGAATTCTAACCCTAGTTGTTCACTGTGTGCAACAACCGCATCTACCAAATGCTGCAGATCCTGCTCATTGCCTGCAATCAATACTGTATCATCCAGATATCTAATGTTATTGATGTTTCTTCCTCCAATGATGATTCCTCTTATATCGTCTACATTTCTAAAAATATGTTCACTGTACACAGAAAAAAGATCTAGAAACATTACACATCACCATCTCACACCTCTATTAATAGGCTGATATTGACCTACTTCATTATCAATCCTTGTGGCAGCTTGTTGTTTCTAATATGTTTTTTGTTGTTGCTTAAAGTGAGTTAGTGTAATTGATAAGGGACTTTGGTCAGAGAAGGGTCTGACGCCTGCGTCCATTGCCCACTAACAAATGAAAAGAATGGCCACCTATTCCTCGTGCTTTCAGGTCTATAAAATATGATGGCTCTATCGCATCACAGACCCCTGGCAGGTTTCTGCTTTTTTATGATTAAAGTAAAGGTTGTTAAGTGGTATCGTTGATTTTCATTAAGTTAACTCTGTGACCTAATCAGCATAATTTCATCATATTTTTGTTAAAGTGGTAATAGAAATGAATGTCGCTGACTGAAGAAGTAACATTGGAATAGAAAGAAGTGCAAACAGTTTGTGCTTACGCAAAGTGACTTACAACTTCGGGAAGCTGGAGGAGACAAATAAATTATCAAAAGTGATGTCCAAGTGTTAATTTAACAACAAGTTAGCTGCATATCCTTTACAGGACGTAGCAGTCAACTCCAGCATGTTTTGGCTTTTTGTGATTACTGGGAAAGTTTACGTTCAGTACTTTGCCATTGCTTTCTGAACAACCGGCATTAATACCATTGGATGGAAAAAAACACAAGGTAGTCTGCTTCCAAATCATATGCAGCTGTATGCTGTATTTCGAGTGCTGCATGCTGGATTACGAGCTGTGCCCATAACCCCTTCGCCACAGAGCTGGTTAATTTAACAAGCTCAAATTTATAAACTGTCTCAGAGCGGGTTTCTCAAACCATGTTCAAACTAGTCAGTTTTAACTGGTTCACATGCACATAATTCAGCCTTTAACTGAATCCATTTGTAATTACTGTATGCTCTAGTCGAAATTGCAGACAAAACATATGTTTAATGCTTACAAATGATTTACATACATCTTAGTAATACATTTTCAGAAATATCTTAAAATGTATTGTACAACAACACTGTAAACTAACTCGAATGAGAATCTAATAAATTACTAGATTAGTAAATACTAGATTACAAAATAATAATAAATGAACTGCCAGCAATTCTAGTAGTGCATTAAGTGTCCTTATGGTTTACCATTAAGTTGGACTAAAAACAAAACATACATATACAGTGATAACATGGTATTCATTGACTTCAGTTATCGGTTTCGGATTTCATTGATTTTTTCCACGAAAAATTGGTCTCAGTTTTCATCCATTGCCTCGGATTTTGTTGGCGTGCCTGCGTAACCTCACTGCCAATATTGCAAAAACAAGGGGACTCTATGCTTGCCAGTGTTTTTGTGCTTTTTTTTTTATTGATTGTGAGTGCTAATGCTACAATTACAAATAAGTGATTACTGCGTATATAGTATTTGGTGTAATGTGTTTATTTTGTGTTTTTCAGTTTCAAAATGTAAGATAAAATCACATGTGCTGAAATTTCATTGTTCACGTGACCTCGCTGCCAATTTCTTATTGGTTTTAGTATTAAACACTATATTTATTCTCTATAAAATGTGTTTAGTATGTAGTTTGAGTGTCTAGAATGAATTAATTGGATTTACATTGATTCATATGGAAATAATTGCTTCGGTTTTCGTCAGTTTTGGATTTTGTTGATTGTTTTCGGATGTATTATCGTGACAAACCGAGGTATTACTGTACACACATATACAAAAATCCATCAAACAAATTAAGTGACAGCAATTGAACACAAAACTGGCATCCTTCCTAACCACACAATTGGTAAAGGGAGAGTTTATTCGCAACCAAGATGCGAATAAACGAAGTCTCTATTCGCAACCAAGAGTAGATACAAACAAGCTGTGGGAAATCCTTAAACAATATGGAGTGAGTACACATCTGACAAACCAATGTAGAAGCTTATACAATTAAGCAGCCATGTGCGGGGAATGCCCAAGTCTGCCCCTGCCTGAAGTCTGAGTGGGTTTACCTGATGGTGAGGGACAATGGTAATAGGAAAAATAATCCACATGCAAATATCAGTCCAGTGCACGCTCCAGTAGTGGCAGCTATTAGTAGTATTACGTATATTGGCTAGGCAGGCTTGAGTTCAAAGCGAACAAACAAACAACAACAACAAATTCAGATATCCAATAAACCTCTCATGATATATTTGATATTTCCGTGAACTAATCCTGACACTGTGATGTATGGTTTGGTTTGGCAAATCAACAGAATGTGTGTTTTTTTTTTATTTCCGTATGTTTACGTTCAGTAGTTTGCCATTTCTTTCTGAACTACTGGCACTCATACCTCTGTAATGAAAACCAACGCAAGGCGGTCTCCTAGGTTTCGAATGCTGTATGCAAGATTACGAAATGCATTCATAATCCCTTCACTACAGACCCGGCGACTATTCATGTTTGTTTCAGAAGGTACAGTTAATTGGATGTCTTTTACAGGACATCAAAATTAAGCACGGCATTTATTCCAGAAGTTGGTGGTGTTGTTGCCTTCCACTTATGCCGTTAGGCGGCGTGGAGAAGGTTCATTGAAGCTCCAGCGCCTGTGACTAGAGCCTTTCCTCCAGTTTCCTATCGGATAAATAATTACTATCAGTTACCAGTCAGTTAGCTAATTTTGTCAAAATACTGAATGCCGTCTTTGTACATAGTTAGTTATCTTGTCGCTTTCACTTAATTAATTTCTGAAAAATGAAAAAAAAAAATTTGCCGGTGGGGAATCGAACCACGGTAACAGTTACAAGCGGAGATACTCACCGCTATGTTACTGGGGCCACGATGCAAGCTAAGCACAAATGTATAATATAGTCAAACACATGTCCCGATGATGTCACATGTGTCACGTGACTAGCCTTTGGTTGCGAATAGAGACTGTTTATTCGCAACTTGGTAAATATTGTTAAAATGTACAAGGAAAGTAACCAGAATCTAACAAATTACTGGATGTTTGGACAGAATATTATTAACTGAATGGCCAGCAAATCTAGTTAAGTAGTTGTGCGTCAATAATATTAATAATTAACACATTATAAATATGTTGTTTTAAATATGGGGCTTACCTGTCATCCCAGCTGTCTCTGCGTCTGTCATCGCTACGACGTTCATAATCATTTCTCTCTCTTCTAAATTTGTCCCTTCCTTTCTTGCGCTCAAATTCGTCGTCACTGTCAGCCATGATTTAACTCTACTTCTACCTTACAAAACAAAGTACTATTTACTAATAAATGTTAGTATTAAACTAAACTAACAAGTCACAATCTCACCTCAATCTTGTGTAACTAATAATTATTATATTATTATTACTAACTCACAAAAGGCTCAAAAGACGGTTTGAAAATGAACTGCTGTACTGTACTGTATTTTGAATGCTTCAAATTGAAAACCACAAACAACTGTTAAATTTACAAACAAATCAAAGTCAGATGTAACGCGAAATCATCGATGAAGACATCGGCTAATAATATTGAAAACACAGTGACTGATTAACACAACACAGCACACCACCACTGGTGGGGATTAAATTAAATTAGTTTAATTATCAACTTGACTTCTAATTTGAATGTTTCCTTTCAAGAAATTTCATCACGCAATTTATGTTATTTGCGTCTACTGCCTATCTTTATATCAACCACATGTATTAGTCAAGTCCTTACTAAAACTCCGTCAATATATTACTGAAATGAAGAAATCCAAAACAATCACAATGAATTGATTACAATGTGCACTTCTCCGACCAAATGTGAAGCTTCCGTTGTTAACGCCCGGAAGTTGGTCGCAGGCGTCAGATGCAACACGGGTAAAGGGATTGTTCCCAATAAACGGCCACAATAAAACTATGTCATCGCTGGAGTTTTTGTCTTAACGTGTTATATATTATTACACCTTGCCACTGTAGTTAAAATGACCAGATATGTGATCTGGTCAGTTAAAACTAAGGTACCCGCCGTTCTATCCCAAGAAATGCACAGGTGTCACCCAAAGCGTTACATGTTAACACCGGAAAAACAAAGTGTCCCTTTATTAGAGATATTCATTCCCGCATTCAGAATTATGTATTCGAATCTGAAAGCAGAAATAAAATGTGATGCGATTTACTCCTTCCTTTCAACTTTTATAGATTAGAAAAGTAACAGCTGCAGTAGGATATAGAAATAAGAAATCAAAACAGTTAGGTATTTGTAACCCCTGCCAAAAAAGTGAGATATACTAAACACAGACATGGTATACATACTCTATTTGTGAGTCAACTTCTTTCAAAATGTCCTTATGTGTCTTTCTATCCGTTGTATTACTCTCAACACTAATTAATAATACTATTCTTTATGTTGTTTGTCCATCAAGAATGATGATGACCATTCATTCCATCCAGGGAAGGGGCGATGAAAGTATGGAGCCGTGAGTTCTAAGATGGCTGATAAGGTCTATTTTGGCTCGAAATGTTCTTTGACAAATGTGGGTATAGAATTATTGACGTTCCAGGAGGAGGATCTCCTGCAGTGGTTTTTCTGTCCAGCCTTTTCTTCACAGCTCTTGCAGTCCTGGTTGCTTCACAAGTGACTGCACCCTTTCGTAATGATGTACGCCACGAATTTCGGTCTTTGGCAGCAGTCTCCCAGGTGTCATGATGAATTCCAAAAGCTTTCAGTGAGATTTCAGAATGTATCACCTTTGACAGGTGTTTGTCTTTTAAGGATCATGTGGAGCCTTTGATAGTGAAGGCTGGAAGGGGACTTCATGCACTGAGGGATATGGCAGCAACCGCGGTAGACCAGAGGATGCTGTACAGGCTGTTTCAGCAGTTAATAATTTATGTCATTGAGCATGGTTTGGGGCTGCTGACAGTATCAAAGAGCCAGCTTGAAAGGTTGGAGCGCATACAGAATGCCGCCATGCGGGTAATTTTGGGTGGACAAAAGGACATACCAATTATATGCATGAGGCACATCCTGGCGCTACCAACAATGACGGATATGCATAAGGTCCTTCAGACAAAATGGTACCTGAGAGTTGCCGCAGACAGGGATCACCCTCTGCATGCAGCCATGGATATAGTCAAGGGTCATAGACTAAGGCGAGGCAGGTCCTGGGTGGCACAGGCGGAATTTTCTATACGTCAGGTGTGTGATCTAGAGACCATCAATCGTGAAAGAGAGTGGGTTGAAGTTCCGGAAAATATGACGGACTGTCACAATGTAATAATAACACTGGGTCGTGAGTGCAGATAATGGGCAGCGGGTCGCACTAAGTTTGAAGTGCAACAGCTGATCCAGAGTAACACACACCAAGGTGACATAGTCATCTACACCGATGGGTCAGTGGTGAGAAACAGGCGTAGTAGTTGGGGCTTTATTGCAAAGGCTAATGGACGAGTCTTGAAAAAGGAGAGTCTGGCATATGAGACTACGATCTCCAGCATGAGAATGGAGGTGGGGGAAGTAACAGCGGCATTCCGTTGGCTAGAGGAGACTATTGCAACACACGTTGTGTTCATTACGGATACAAAGAGTATGCTTAGTAAGGTGGAGAAAGGAATGTTTCGTGTGGAATGACTCTCGTTGCTTCAGAGGACATAGATTGTGAGAATAGTATGGATATTTTGCCCTGGCCATGCGGGTGTTCGGGGGAATGAACAAGCTGCTAGGCTAGCAGGGAATGCACCTCTTGGTGGTATCTTGCCTTTAGACAAGGGGGAGGTGGTCATGCGCTCGTGGGACCAGGTGGAGAAGGCGGAGGAACAGACTGAGAACCCATATGTGGAAATAATGAGAATGCGGGGGATCGGCAGGGGTTTTGGAAGAAACTCAAAACTGAGAGGGAAGACCAGAAGAACTTTTAATCAGATAGCGGTGGGAACGATTAGTAGTATGACTCTTCGCTGGCTGTTGGGGCTGCGTGGTCTTGAGGTATGGTGTGCGACTCGAATGCTGGAGGTCCCGGGTTCAAGCCACGGTGTGGACCTGGATTTTTTCACGTGGACTTCTAGTAATAAAATTTCCCCCAATCTCTGAGTAGTGAGATCGGACGCCCGTGTGTATTTTTGCGCACGTAAAAAATCCCTTGGCAGTTGGAAATCATAGAGGAATATCACTACTGTCCACAAGCTATAAGATACTATCCGCAGTATTACTAAATAGACTAAAACCATATTCAGAAGACATATTAGGTGACTACCAGGCGGGTTTTAGACAAAACAGATCAACAATAGATCAGATATTTATCTTACGACAAATAGCCGAGAAACATTGGGAATATAAAAGAGATCTCCATAACATTTTTGTGGATTTTAAAAAGGCTTATGATAGTGTCCATAGGAATAGTCTATGGAATGCTATGCAGGAATTTGGAATACCAAGGAAGTTAATCAACATGACCAGACTATGCATGGAAGATACTTATAATATAGTAACATATAAAGGCAGGAAATCAGACCCCTTCCAAATAACATCTGGCTTGAAACAGGGTGATGCACTATCGCCGCTACTCTTCAATCTGGCTCTAGAGAAAGTTGTAAGGAAGGTAAAGGAGGAATGTGATATTGGAGGAACATCCAAGCTGCTTGGTTATGCAGATGATATAGATATTATAGGGCAAAGTGAACAAAAGACATTGGAAATATTGACTCACTTAAAGGGAAAAGCCCAACAGATGGGGCTGGTTATCAACCAAGATAAGACAGAATATATGGTAATTTCAAGAGACGGAATGGCTAGAAACTCTGGCCACATACAAATAGATAATATGACCATTAAAAGAACGGAAACATACAAATACCTGGGTACAATCTTCAACTGCTCCAACATCATAAGGGAAGAAATACAAACTAGAATCAACTCTGGAAATAAGATATACTATGCACTACAACATCTACTAAAATCAAAGGCGCTATCTCGTAACACCAAAATCACAATATACAAAACACTGATCAGACCAGTTGTGCTGTATGGCTCTGAAACCTGGAGTACAACGAAAGGAGACGAAGCCTTGTTACAAACCTTTGAGAACAAAATTTTAAGACGCATCTTTGGACCCATTAGGGATACACAAAGTGGAGAGTGGAAAAGAAGAAGTAACAAAGACATTTATGATCTGTTTAAGTCCCCGCTAATCACTGGTATCATGAAGGCTAATAGACTACAATGGCTGGGGCATATAGAAAGAATGGAAGATAATAGGGAAACAAAACTCGCTTACACTCAGGAAATAAATGACCGTAGACCCCGAGGTAGACCAAGAAGGCGGTGGAGAGATAATACATGTACAGACCTACAAGCACTTGGAATCAACGACTGGCAAGAGAAGGTCCACCAGAGAGACGAATGGAGACGGATTGTATTTGCAGCAAAGAACCTCAATGGCTCGGAACGCTGAAGAAGAAGTTGGAAATCGAAAAATAGTAGCCTAACAGCGCCGCCCGGGCAAAATTTCGAGTTAAAAATCTACCCAAAGCATTTCAGGATCCTCGCCGTGCTACGGAGTTCGTGCACTGAGCTGAGTTTCTCCAAACTCAAACCTGAGTTAGGAGAAGAACAGAGCATTTATGGGTTACACCCGTGTGCCGTGATGTTGATCCATCGACTAAACTAAACTAGCTGGCTGTTGAACGAGGGGACGGAGCATGTATGGGAATGTCACAGAGTGCAGTGATGTCACTTATTAACTCAACTCAACTTTCAGAATGTCTTTAAAGCGTTTCCTCTGTCCGCCTTGGGAGCGCTTGCCACAACGCAGCTTGCTGTAAAAAATTCGTTTAGGGAGCCGAAATATAGAAAGTTGGATGAAGAATGACTTGCGCGATTATTTTGATTAAAGTGAGGAAAAGTTGCGCAATTCGTCGACCTCATTCTCTCGCCTGAGTCCATCTGAGTCCAGTGGCAAGAAAAGTCAAGACGACTGGAGACAAATACAGGTGCAGTGGATGACCAGGGCACTCTACGTGCCTTGCCGTGCTCATTACGTTCCACAACGCTTTGCAGGTAAACGCTGTCTTGTCCGTTGAATAATCCGCGCAGTCTGCCGAATCCTGTCTTCACATGCTGGGCAGGCATACCCTAGTTCACCGATTCGTTTGACACCAAATCGGTTACCAACGCCTGGTTTAGCCAGCCTGTCACAGCTGTTGTTCGGGGGGGGGGGGGGAGTGGTCGCTGTCGCATGCTGACAACTACTACTACTAGTACTAGTACTAGGAGTCACAGGCGTGAGCTACGGACTAGACGGACTAGAAATTCGCTAGACGGTGACGCGGTCATCTACACAGATGGGTCGGTCGTCCGACATGTGAGAAGCTCATGGGCCTTTACAGCTCGGGCCGGAGGGAGAATTGTGAAGGAGGACTCTGGTGCTTTCACTGAAACCACAAGTAGCCTGACCATGGAAGTCATGGCAGTAAGTAAAGCAATAACATGGCTCGAGACACAGACATTCACTAGGGCTTGTTTCCTTAGCGACTCAATGAACATGATCAAGAGGATAGAGGAGGGGTCGATCCGAAGAGAATGGTTGCTGCCTTTGGAGCGGTCTCGACTGGCAAAGATTAGTTTCATCTTCGTGCCAGGGCATGCGGGAGTACAAGGAAATGAGCGGGCTGACAAGCTCGCAGGTGAGGCTACTGTGGAGGGCGGACGCGCCATGGACCAGGCCGACATTCTGAATGCTCTACGAGAAGTAAGACTTTTGCGAGAACCAAGTGATGACTGTGAATCTACAACAATGGTCAGACTGCGAGAGCAGCAAATTAAAAGAGGGGTGGCCAAACAAGAACACTACGCAGGAAGCCAAAGAAGATTTATAAACCAACACAGAACTGGCGTCGTTAGCCGCTACACGTTGCGGGATTTGCTGAGGAGGGGATCCGAGCACTTATGGACTGAATGGTTCGATGTGCAATGAGGATGATCTGTCGACTAACTAACTAACTAACTAACAGGCGTGAGCTGGATGTCAGGCTTGGACCAGTGGGGAATGGTCCCTGAAAAGGACATGACAGTCATCCTTACCAAAGGTACTACCAATGCCTGACACCTTAGACCTTCCAATATTCTTTATAAGATACATTTTAAAAGAAATAGTTTTATCCACCAGGCTAAACGACTCTGCAGAGATACCACCGATCTTCCCACAATTTGTATCCCCCTGACAACTATTCCAGAGCGAACTCCATGGAAATATGAACATAGACTATCGCTACAAATCCAGACAAAAGTGAGAGGAATATTTGACAAGGAAGCACAATACTGAGAACAGTGTACAGCGCATAACAGCCACTCTCAGCTTCCTTAATGACGAATACCCACAGGATTTCTGGATCCGAGTCTACACAGATGGGTCAGCAAAAAATGCTGTTCGAAATTGAGGAGCGGGAGTGTACATAGAATACCTAAATAATACTAGGGAGACGGCAAGAGTTCCAATAGGAAAGTACTACCATAACTATGATGCTGAAATTGAGGCGATCAAGACAGCAACAGAGAAATTACAAAATACTAGCCATGGTACACATCCTGTGGTGATATTGACAGATGCAAAATCCGTAATAGAGGCGCTCCTGTCTGGGAAATTGCCAGTTCTAAGGACACTAATTTCTGAACTTAGCAGTTAGCATAAAGTCACCAAACAATGGATACCATCCCCCTGTGGAGTACCCTTAAGCGACAGAGCTGATCGATTGGCTAAGGAAGGAGCAAAAGAAGAACAACCTGATGTGCCCATTACATACCACCAAAAGAAAAGAATGATCAAATCAGTCAGAAGGCCACCAAACCCTACTCAAGACGACTACCACGTTATGGACAGACCAGAACAGGTAATTATTCTGCGCCTCAGAACAGGACACAATAGATTACGCAACCACATGTATACAACATTCAAAATTGGTGACTCAGCCATGTGCACACGTGGTTTAGCGTCGCAGACTGCAGAGCACATACCCTAAGACTGCCCAAACTACAACATATCCAGGCGAACCTTCTGGCCTAGAGAGACAACAGTGGTGGAAGATAAACTCTATGGATCGCTGAGTGAACTAAAAAAGACTGTTAGATTCATACAAGAGACAACATTGCAGTTATAGACATATTTCAGGCGAACGAAAGAAGAAGAAGAAGAAGAAGAAGAAGAAGAAGAAGAAGAAGAAGAAGAAGAAGAAGAAGAAGAAGAAGAAGAAGAAGAAGAAGAAGAAGAAGAAGAAGACGTCAATAAATATCGTTTTCTTCTTCAGCGTTCGTCAAGACAATAAATGTGATTTTCATTACAAAAATGTGATGGTCCTATTACTTCACATTACATTGTAGTATCGATACCAGCGCCCAGATATTCGACTAGAACTTAATATCATGTATCTGGCATTATCGGACAGTTTACAGTCATAACATCTTTTAGGAGGTGTCTTGGAGAGATTAGAACAAGGATTGCTATGGTAAAGTTAACCTTTTGCAAGATGGACAACACACTGACCAATAAAAAGATGTCAGTTGCAGCGAGAAAAAGATTGCTGAAGTGCTACATAGAACCTATACTTTTGTATGAATGTGAAACATGGACAGTGAACCGAACAGACAAGGTGAAAAACATCTAATCGCGCAGGGAATAACAGAGTCCATGGGAATATCGTTACATGAAGCCCATAAGCGGGCACTCTCCCGCTGTTTATACTTCACCTCGACACCGCAAGGTACATGAGGAACATGATGAGATGAGATGATGATTATGAGATGAGGAACTCCCCCGATGTGTCTCCACCTTGCCGTGGTGGGGGTGCTTGCGTGCCCCATTGACCGATGGATTGTCGATGGATGAAAAAACTACATATCGGACAGTTTATGGGATAGGGGCCAGACTAAGCGAGACACAACCTGCTGCTCTGCAGGTAGACTGAGGATGGCAGTCAAAGTTTGATTCAGGCGCACGAAGGCAGAAGTTCTTGGTCCGGACACATACTATAAGGTTCTCTGTCGAGGGTTGTGGCTGAACGCCTCTAAGCCATAAAACGCTCGGATGTGAAAGCCTGGCCGATACCCACCTACCGAAAAATGGAGGTGAGATTTTTAGCACGCTACATGCCCAGTCCAGATACTTGTCCGAAGGCTCTCAGCTGGGGGATATGAGGTTCCCCGGATGAGAGGGCCTGGCGTTTTTTCTCGCTCACCTCTGCACGGAAGTAAGGTGCTGAGCCAGCAGCACATGTAGCCTACCTCGTGAGTGAGTACAAAAAGGTAGAAGAAGTGCCCCAGTCGAATGAAAATGGTTACGAAAACTGTCTGTATCTAACTCATAGAGAGTCTAGACAAAGGTGGAAAAACGTCTCAATAACACGAAATGGAGCGCACGGCTAGCGAATCCATTGCGTGGCTTGAAGTCCAATGTGAAAGCTTACCGAGTGGATGTCGCCCGCAGACTGACCGTTCCTGGTGTGTACTTGAGCGACCAGTGGCAAGCGTAATGCCCAACACAAGGAATTGAGGAGTTAAAGCAGCCATGAGCAGGACGTGGCAAATCCTCGGGTGAGCCCAGTCTCAATATGTGCCGGCTCTGCAATTATGGAAGCCTCCTTGGATAGCGGGGGAATGCCCATGGTCTGCCTCTGCCTTCCCTTGAGGGTTTACCGTGATGTCGATGACAGTTCTACTTTGACCAGCTGAGATGTGGGCGACACCACAGCACTAACAGTCTAACGTCCCCCGAAACCCCGGGATAGCTAACCCGTAAAAATGCCTGCTGAAGCCGGATGTGCTGGCCTACGGGTGCAAATAAATCAGGCACAACGCTAAAAACGTCCCGGTGAAATGTCTTTCGTTCTAGGAACAGCTCTGACTAGTTTCCGAATGCCGCTCTTGTTAGGAACAGCTCTAACTAGGTAGTTTCCGAATGTCCGTCGCGCCTGGAGCAGCTATGAAGGGCACAACGACAAGCACATGTCCTAACCCAAAACTCGCTGAGTGGATACCATCTGCAGACCTTTCTGGTTTGTGCGGGAACGGCCGGGGCGAACGAAATGCCCAGTATATTGAAGTGAGGAATTAAAGCAGCCATGAGCAGGACGTGACGATTCCCTCAGTGAGCCCAGCACCAGGGCGCTATGTGTCGGCCCTGCAATTATGGAATCACACCCTGGATGGCGGAAAATGCCATGGACTGTCCCTGCCATCCTTTGAGGGATGACCGTTAAGTCTTCGACCGTTCCAACTTGGCCAGCTGGGTTGTGGACGGTACCGCAAAAGTGAGAGTCTCCCAGGAATGATACCTGGTCAAAAAAAAGCACGCTTAAGCCGGATGTGTTGGCCTACGGGTTTCGGCCCAAGGGCGCATAACTTAAACACACCGCAATCACATCTAAAAAAAACACTCCGGATGAACGCAAAGAAGAAGAAGAAGAAGAAGAAGAAGAAGAAGAAGAAGAAGAAGAAGAAGAAGAAGAAGAAGAAGAAGAAGAAGAAGAAAATGCAAAGACTACTGTGGACAGAAAGAAAAGTCCATGAGCAAGTCCTACAAGAAGTAAATGAAAACCGTAAACTGATTGGAGAAATTATAAAGTGTGTTTTTTTTTGGTTGCCTCAATATAAAATTCAATATCTCAGTAACGGGCTGAGATAAAATGATGAGATTTAGTATATAACGTTATCATTATGTCCACCCAACAAAACAATTTTTGTTCTGGAGATTTTACAGCAGATTTTAAAGTTAGCTTATATACGGTATATTAATTATGACTTAAAGATTACGACCATGATTTTAACAGTTTTACAGCTTCCCCAAGATTCGACCCAAATTATTCAAAATTTTCACGTGACTTTCGTTTTCAAACAAACAGCGCGAAGATTCAGAGGCGTCTCCAAATGTGGGTTCTTTCATGAAACGTGATTATATAAATAAACTAGCTGACAAGGCCCGGTTTCTGGTGGAAATCAATCAATCAATCTATCTATCTATCTGTCTGTCTGTCTGTCTGTCTGTCTGTCTGTCTGTCTGTCTGTCTGTCTGTCTGTCTGTCTGTCTGTCTGAATGTCTGTCTGAATGTCTGTCTGTCTGAATGTCTGCCGGTCGGCTGACCCATCCACCTACCCACCGACCCACCGACCTACCGATATCTATCTATCTATCTATCTATCTATCTATCTATCTATCTATCTATCTATCTATCTATCTATTCTATCTATCTATCTATCTATCTATCTATCTATCTGCCTGCCTGCCAGCCCGACCACCCACCCACCGACAGACCGACCGACCTACCGATATCTATCTATCTATCTATCTATCTATCTATCTATCTATCTATCTATCTATCTATCTATCTATCTATCTGTCTGTCTGTCTGTCTGTCTGCCTGTCTGCCTGCCGGCCCACCCACCCACCCACCGACCGATCGACCGACGTACCGATATCTATCTATCTATCTATCTATCTATCTATCTATCTATCTATCTATCTATCTATCTATCTATCTATCTAATCTATCTAATCTATATGTCTGTCTGTCTGCCTGCCTGCCGGCGCACCCACCCACATACCGACCGACCGACCGACCGACAGATATCTATCTATCTATCTATCTATCTATCTATCTATCTATCTATCTATCTATCTATCTATCTATCTATCTATCTATCTAATATATCTATCTATCTATCTGTCTGTCTGTCTGTCTGCCTGTCTGCCTGCCTGCCTGCCGGCCCACCCACCCACCGACCAACCGACCGACGTACCGATATCTATCTATCTATCTATCTCTATCTATCTATCTATCTATCTATCTATCTATCTATCTATCTATCTATCTATCTATCTATCTATCTATCTAATCTATCTAATCTATCTAATCTATCTGTCTGTCTGTCTGCCTGCCTGCCTGCCGGCCCACCCACCCACATACCGACCGACCGACCGACAGATATCTATCTATCTATCTATCTATCTATCTATCTGTCTATCTGTCTATCTATCTATCTATCTATCTATCTATCTATCTATCTATCTATCTATCTATCTATCTATCTATCTATCTATCTATCTATCTATCTAATCTATCTAATCTATATGTCTGTCTGTCTGCCTGCCTGCCGGCGCACCCACCCACATACCGACCGACCGACCGACCGACAGATATCTATCTATCTATCTATCTATCTATCTATCTATCTATCTATCTATCTATCTATCTATCTATCTAATATATCTATCTATCTATCTGTCTGTCTGTCTGTCTGTCTGTCTGTCTGTCTGTCTGCCTGCCTGCCGGCCTGCCGGCCCACCCACCCACCGACCAACCGACCGACGTACCGATATCTATCTATCTATCTATCTATCTATCTATCTATCTATCTATCTATCTATCTATCAATCAATCTATCTATATATCTATCTGTCTGTCTGTCTGTCTGTCTGTATGTCTGTCTGTATGTCTGTCTGTCTCTCTGCCTGCCTGCCGGCCCACCCACCCACATACCGACCGACCGACCGACAGATATCTATCTATCTATCTATCTATCTATCTATCTATCTATCTATCTATCTATCTATCTATCTATCTATCTATTTATCTATCTATCTAATCTATCTGTCTGTCTGTCTGCCTGACTGCCTGCCTGCCGGCCCACCCACCCACCAACCGACCGACCGACCGACCTACCGATATCTATCTATCTATCTATCTATCTATCTATCTATCTATCTATCTATCTATCTATCTATCTATCTATCTATCTATCTATCTATCTATCTATCTAATCTAATCTAATCTATCTGTCTGTCCTATCTATCTAATCTATCTGTCTGTCCTATCTATCTAATCTATCTGTCTGTCTGTCTGCCTGCCTGCCGGCCCACCCACCCATTAACCGACCGACCTACCGATATCTATCTATCTATCTATCTATATATCTATCTATCTATCTATCTATCTATCTATCTATCTATCTATCTATCTATCTATTTATCTATCTATCTGCCTGCCTGCCGGCCCGACCACCCACCCACCGACAGACCGACCGACCTACCGATATCAATCTATCTAATCTATCTGTCTGTCCTATCTATCTAATCTATCTGTCTGTCTGTCTGCCTGCCTGCCCACCCACCCACTAACCGACCGACCTACCGATATCGATCTATCTATCTATCTATCTATCTATCTATCTATCTATCTATCTATCTATCTATCTATCTATCTATCTATCTATCTATCTATCTATCTATCTATCTATCCATCTATCTATCTATCTATCTATCTAATCTATCTGTCTGTCTGCCTGCCTGCCTGCCTGCCGACCCACCCACCCACCCACCGACCGACCGACCCACCGACCGACCGATCCACCCACTCAGCCAGCCAGCCAGCCAGCCATCCATCCACCCACCTATCTTTCTGCCTACCTACCTACCTTTCTGTCTGTCTGTCCGGGCCGCATCATTCATTTTATTCGGAGACTGCCGAGGGTCGTCGCTGGAGCTACGGAGTTCGTGCTTTGTGCGACGCTTTCCGCGCTGCGGAAAGAAACTGAGCCATATGGGATAAAAACCCTGTGCAATGCAGCCGATTCTGTCGACTGTAAGCTACTTCTTTGATTGCACCCACTCCCATACGAATCCAGATACGCCTTTGTTTGTCATCTGAATTTGCAGGTCCTCATTACCGTAAACATAACATTTTTAACAAGAAATCACTAGTTGTTAAGCAAAACATCAAAGGAATGATGCCGCTTTTAATGATTTAAGTTGTTTTGGGACCTATCAAAGACATATTCCTTGGGTGGGGGTAAATATAAGACGGCTGGAAAAATTTCATAACGATGCAACAGATAGTTTTCAAAATAATTGATCTTGAATGACGGCATAAATTTCCGGATAGACGTAAACTGTAACAATTTCTGGACACGTTTTGAGAAGAAATAAGCTAGAGAACTTGGTGACCGCTGGCAAGACTGAGGGGAAAATAACTAGCAAGGGGAAAGTTAGTTAGTTAGTTAGTTAGTCCTTCCTCTTGAACCTAAGGCGGCGCATAGGGCAGAAGTCATGGCTCTCCATGTCCGGCGGTTCGCTGCTGCCTGTTGTGGATCCTGGATGTTCACTTGGCCGTTGAATGAGCCTTCTCTGATGATGGTTCTACGCAGGGTCTCTCTTGGTCTTCTCCGTTTTCTTTTCCCAACTGGTGACCATAAGAGGGCTTGGTTGGGGAGTCTTGTCTTGTCCATTCTGAGTACATGGCCGATGTAGTTCCAACGGCGTTTTCTTTTAAGAAAAGGGGAAAGCAGAGTAGTAAATATCTGGATGGCTTCCCCACAAGGAATGGTAGAAACACGGAGCTGATCTACGACTCTGGTGATTATGTAAGATGGCGAAACATGACAGTCCACATTTATTGGCAAGGCACACAGTGATGATGATGATGATGATGATGATGATGATGATGATGATGATGATGATGATGATGATGATGATGATGATGATGAGGCGTGAAAACCCGACATTTCCGACCTAATTAATATTTGAAATTTCCATTGGGGACCCATTTGATACCAATAAGACAGCTTACAAACAAATTCACAAATATTGTTTGACACTTATAGAAGTGGAAATTAGAGGACATACTGGAACCTGTCACCTCCAAATGACGACAGTGCTTCGATGCAGGAACAAGTTTACTTTATCATCATCACCATCAATGTATTGCCTTCTGGCGTGGGCGATCATGCTTCTCCACAAATTGTGATTCGGACGGCATGGATCAGTTCGTATGTTGACTCTTTCGGTGCCATGACACAAGACTGTCAAGAATTTTCTCACGCCGTCTTCCTCTATCTTTCTTTCCACAAATTTGTCCGGTTGTCACAACATGTTCCAAGTTTTGTTTTCTCATAATGTGGTACCAAAAGTTATGGCTGCTTCTTTCTTATGTTTGTGATAAGTTGTCTTTGTGACTTAGCTTCTTCAATATTAATAATTAAGGGAAAGTTTGTTTTTTTTTTACTTTTTTTTTTGGTTTTATTTTTCGTGTAAAGGAATACGTAAAACAACCACACTACAAATGATCACATTGCTCATATTTCTATTAAAACGAAATTTAAAACATCTTTACACATCGCTTCACCTCGGTAAACGTATTTTAATGCGTGATTAACTAGACATCCCCTGTTAATGGTGTTATCATTACATTAGCAAGGTCTATCATCCACTTAACTCATAACTATAGAATATGGACAAAATTCGTATCTAACTATTAAAATTGCGCAGTAGGTCTCAGAATCTTATACTAATTCTGCATATTAACATTTGCTTGTGTAGCAGATTCTTTGTAAAACGCAGCACCCATCAAAGAACTCTGGTCATTTTTACTTTAAATTCCCCTGCCTTATGAATGTTCATACCCAATGTGTCTTTGTTGCCTTGTGTCCACCTCCGTGGAGGTCTATCTCTGCCTTTTCTCCCAGAAACGATGTTTATCATTTCTGTTCTTCCTAACCCACGGTGCTTTAATTATGACCAAAGCATTACATTTTTCGAGGCACAATGATGTTTAATTATTTATGAACCAGTTTTCTTTGATGTTCAGATTTTGTTGAATGGCAGTATGATGTTCTCAATTATCCATGGTATTCTAATAATTTATGTACCATTTAAGTTCAAAAGCCTCGAGTTTTTGTAGTGACTGCGACGTGGTCCACGACTCACATTCGTATATTACCATAGGAAAGATGTATGTTCTCAAAATAGTTGCTTTAATATGTTTGCTGGTGTTGTTGTGTTGTTTCTTCTTCTTCGTTTATTTTTTCTTTCGTTTTGAACTCAAACGCCCCTCTGCTGTGTGTCCACCGTGACGAGGTAGAGGGGCTTGGGCGTTCCAATGACCCCAAGAGCTATGCCGACGGTAGCACAGCTACTGGTAGGGTCACCCATGTCGGACAGGTCAAGGGAGAGGGACCAGACGAAGAGACACACAAACCTGCTGCCTTGTAGGTAGACTGGGAACAGTCAAAGGCTAGGGAAAGCACCTCGAATAAATGCTTGTCGAAATCGGATGTACTGAGCCACAGGCTTGAGAAAGCAGTGCAACGTAAAACCTGCTGCCTTGTAGGTAGACTGGGGACAGTCAAAGGCTAGGGAAAGCATCCCGAAAAAATGCTTGTCGAAATCGGATGTACTGAGCCACAGGCTTGACAATGCAGTGCAACGTAACTTAATTCATGATGTCACAAATCAAAATTAATCGTTATGGTGCTAATCCCGCGAAGTCCCATCAGGCGGTGATAGTGCCGGGCCCCCTGCCTCGAGGGGGTCCACCCATGACTACTGGTGGTCACCTTCCCCTGTGCTGTGGAGTCAAGGCACAGAGGAGTAGGTTAAGAGCTATTGACCAAATACCCCGGACACTCAACATACTACAGTGGAATGCCGAAGGAGTCTACAACAAGAAAGTCTCCCTAACACAGCGTCTTCATAAAGATAGAATAGATGTGGCATGCATTCAAGAGACACACCTCAACGCCAATCGTAAATTCTCAGTCAGAGGATATCAGGCCACACGTTTCGACCGCGAAGGACACAAAGGAGGAGTTCTAATACTTACACGAAATACAATACCTTGCAGCGAAGTATCTGTGATCTCTGACAACCAAACGGAAATTATAGGTGTTGATATAATGATAAAGGACGTGAAAATAAGAATCTACAATCTGTATAGCCCAGCAGATAAGGACCTTACACTCTCAAACATGAAAATAACTGACACAAACTGCATTATTGTCGGAGACTTTAATAGCCGCTCAGAAAGATGGGGATACCCAGATACTGACAAAAGAGGAGATGACTTGGAGGACTGGGAAATAGACTCAAATCTCCATCTACTCAACAAAGCGGATGACACATCGAGCTTACCCCAGAAGATGGTTTACCACTTCTACTCCAGACTTAGCTTTCTGCACAGGAGACATCCTCCACAAAATCGATCGCCTTGTGCTGGACCAATTAGCAGGTAGTGACCACAGACCAATCAAGCTTGTAATGAATATGGAGTATGTTCCACAGGAGCAAAATCCTTTGCCCCGCTGGAATTACAAACGAGCAGATTGGGACAGATTTGCCATACTAACAGACAAATATTGTGAAAACATAAATACACGATATGGCAACATGAAGCAAATGGTGGAAAGTCTAAACAGAGCGATAATACAGGCAGCCACTGAGTCTATTCCAAGAGGAGCGAGGAAAAATTACAAACCATACTGGACTGAAGAACTACAAAGTTTGGAGGACAAAGTTGAAGATGCCAGGAAGACAGCAGAGAGAGAACAAACAACTGAAGCGAACATCTCTCTCAAAGCCATCTCAGCAAAATATAAAAGAACAGTAAATCAAACAACAAGAGATTGTTGGAGGGAAAAAAGAAAAAACCTTAATTTTGACAGGGATGGAAACAAACTATGGAAACTAGTGAAAGCCATGAACAATGAAGGACCTAGAAACAAACAAATAACAATTAAACAAGGAAATGCCTTGCTTACAGGAAAAAAGGCAGCAAATGCACTAATGGAACACTATGCAAATGCAAACCACATTGATATTACAACCGAACAGAAGAAAACAATCAAAGACAAACAGATACATTATAGAAATGCAGAGACAGCAGCAGAATATATGATGGCAAATCTAACTGGAAGAAATGGAACAGGCAATGAATACCCTAAAAAAGAAGAAATCACAAGGAAAGGATGGAATCACAAATGAAATGCTAATAGGACTAGGCACCAAGGCAAAGAAGAAACTACTAGCAGTCCTAAATTACAGCTGGAAGAAAGGAATAGTCCCACAGGCATGGAAGGAAGCTTTTCTAATACCAGTCCCAAAGAAAGGAAAAGACCTGGAAGAACCAAATGGCTATCGACCTATCAGTCTACTTAGCTGTGTAGGAAAATTAATGGAACGCATTATCAATGGCAGGCTAACATGGCATCTGGAAGAAAACAAACTCTTAACACCACACCAAGCAGGATTCAGAAAGTACAGATCCACTGAAGATCAAATAAACTATATAGCTCAGGAAATAGAGGATGCCTTCCAAGAGAAAAAGCACACACTAGCAGTCTGGATAGATTTAGAAAAAGCATTTGATAAAGTATGGAAGGAAGGACTGAAAGTAAAACTGCAAAACATGCATGTTTGTGGAAAAATGTATAAATGGATCAGCCACTACCTTGAGAACAGAACTGCCAGGACAAAAGTACAAGGACAAACAAGCAAAATTATGCTGTTGGAGCAAGGTGTCCCCCAAGGAGGAGTTCTTTCACCAACATTATTCCTAGCATATATGAATGACATCACGGAAAATATTCCAGCCATAGTACACACATCCTCCTTTGCAGATGACCTAGCCATATGGACATCTGAAGAATATATTAGTACAGCTAACAGCAGAATACAGCCAGCCTTATTAGCACTAGAGGACTGGTCAAAATCATGGCTAGTGAAGATAAGTGAGGAGAAAACAACATGCACAGTGTTCTCCCTCTCAAATAAAACTCAGCAACCTAAGCTGGTATTGAATGGAAAAATATTGCGCCATGAAGAAAATCCAAACTATCTAGGAGTCACCTTTGATCGTCGCCTGACATGGAAGACACAGGTTGAGAAAAATCGAACAAGAGCAAGGCAGAGAATGGCAATCATGAAAAAGCTTCCTGGTACAATGTGGGGAGCAGATGAGAAAGTTCTCAAGAAGTTATATACTGGACGGGTGAGTCCAGTACTGGAATATGGCATTTCAGCTTGGGCAACAGCAGCTAAGTCAAACTTTAACCAAATAAGTAGAGTCCAAAACCAAGGAATGCGAATCATAACTGGAAGCCTGAAGACAACGCCTATTAATGAACTAGAAAAGATCACTTGTTTACAACCAATGCAGGACAGAAGAGATAGTAGAGCCCAGAAACAAGCAGAAAAATTTAGAAGATTGACAGACCACCCTATGTATAACAGGTTTAATGGTTTTGGAAAAGGAAGACTGAAGCGTAGCAACTTTGTAGAAACTGCAAAACGAAAGATTAGGGCAGATCCCATACTTAACATATCAACAGTCAAGCCCATTTATAATGCACACAAGTTCCCAGCTTGGAGACAGCAGCAACTGCCTGAGATGATAGAAAACATTCCTGGTATTGAGAAAAAGAACACTCAGAATGAAACCGAAAGAAGAAAAATAACCCTCAACTACATAAAAGAACATTACCCGAGCAGCAATTGAACCCATGCATATACAGATGGATCAGCCAAAAATTCAATAGAAAATGGAGGAGGATGAATTCTCCTAAATTTAAAAAATGGAGTGAAAAAAACACAGTCAGTGGCAACTTGAAAGTTCTCAAGTAACTTCAAAACGGAGGTGGTGGCTTTGAAAACTGCAGCAGAAATGCTCTTGATGGAGGAAAATAAAGAGAAGCAAATAGCTATCTTCACAGATGCAAAGTCAGCTGTCTCAATACTGAAGAGCAAAAACAGCACAGAACTAGCTGACCTAAGAGCAGCATTCCATGATCTATGCCAGAAATCCAAAAAAAGTTGTAATACAGTGGATCCCATCACATTGCAGTATACCTGGAAATGAAGAGGCTGACATACTAGCAAAAGAGGGCGGACGACTACCACAGCCTGACATAGACATAACCTATAATGAGGCAAAGAGGTTTATAAAAAGCACATATAGAGCCAAATGGGAAACAGAGCACCCAGGCCACCAGAAGGATGGTGCATATTACAAACTCGACCGAAGAGAACAAGTAGCAATCTTCAGACTCCGCACAGGACATAACAGGCTGAAATACCACTTGTTCAATAAACTAAAGATAGGAGATATCGATGAATGTAATTGTGAAACTGGTAAAATGGCAGCAAAACATTTGCTGCAAGAGTGCCCAATATATGCAGAACAGAGAAAGATATTTTGGCCCACACCTGCTTCATTTGAGGACAAGCTCTATGGAGATATCAACAAGCTCAAGTTGACTGCAGCTTACTTTAACTACATTCAGGTTGACATTTAAAAGTGCATGAAGAAGTAATTAGACTTCCACACTTCATACCACAAGCATGTCGGTTACACAAGCCTCCCAGAGGCATGAAATGGAATATTGCTTGGATAGCAAATCCATTACGTGGAAAGTCCGAATCGAAAGCTCACTGTGTGGGCTTCATAAAAGGTGGAAAATGTGTCCTAGTGGCACAAAATGGAATATTGCTCGGATAGCAAATCCATTACGTGAAAAGTCCGAATCGAAAGCTCACTATGTGGATGTCATCTGCAGACTGCATTCGTCTGGCTTCCGGGAGAACAGCCTATGGTGAACGGAAGGCCCAATATACGGAAGTGAGGCTAAGCAGCCATGTGCAGGACGTGACGATTCCTTGGGTGAGCCCAGTACCAGAGCGCTGTGTGTTGGCTCTGCAATTATGGAAGCCTCCTTGGATGGCGGGCAATGCCCATGGACTGCCCCTGCCTTCCCTTGAGGGCTGACCAGGATGCCTTTGGCTGTTCTATATGGGCCAGCTGGGATGGCAGATAACACTACAACAGTGAAAGTCTAACGTCCTAAGAAACCCCCGGGAAGGTTAACCCGGTCAACAAATGCCCGCAGAAGTCGGATGTATCGGCCTAACGGCGCAAGAAGGCAGCTCTGCTGTAAACAGGCACAACGCAATCACGTCCGGGGAAAAAACTCCGGATGAACGCAGAAGAAGAAGAAGAAGAACTCAAACGTCTTCCACACACGAGTTACTAATTCTAGTGCACTGGGCTGATATTTGCGTGTGGATTAGTTTTCCCTATTGCCAGTGTACAATCAGGTTATCCCACTTCGACTTCAGAGGTACTTGTAAATGATGTCCCCAAGTCAAGGACGAGAAGCCAACATTTTAGTCCATGTTTAAGACCGCGCGCTTTTATCCATTCGACCATGTCGACCTCCCTATTGTTGTTAATTAATCATGTCATACATGTGGCATCTTTAGTTTCTTCAAAGATTGTTTTTTTTTGTTGACATGTAGTTTTGTCTGTGGAAATTATTTGTCAAGTACACTAAAAATAAAGTGTGATTTTTCACTGTCTTTTCACAGAGAGGGTTAACTGTTCTCAAATAGTGCAAAGGCAGCTGTAGTAGTAGCTTTTCGGCTATCATGTTTTCCCATAGGGTTGGTGGTCACGTGTTTGAGTCCCCAATGAGACGAGGATATAGCTTTCTTTATATTATCCTGTAGTTTTGCAAATTGAAAACTAACCTGCACAGTTCGCGGCGACTGCACTTGCCAGGCGGCCTTAATTCCCCAGGCTCAAGACCCGCCTGCGGTACACTGCAAGGTACTATACTAGCAGTTGTCAGCAACTTGCTTGCTACAGGTCTTTCAGGACTCCCCTACTTTTGCACCGCACGAAATAACAACTCGTGTCATTTGCAAAAGGAATGCAATTTATTTAGAGCTGGCAATTTATAAGCTCTGCGAGCGGTATGCTTCATTGACATTAAACAACATGGATGTAATGAAGTGGTGAGAAATGATGCTAGTAATCACAATCTAAATCTAAAGCCTAATATTTAACTATTGCCTAGAAACTTATAGCATTTGACAAGAACACGTCTACTCTCTAATCGTCTCCAGTCGGGTCTGTCCACACGCTACACATTGCATGGTCAAGCACGGACGCTGTCTCCTCCGTGCATTAGCGAGTCTTACGTGCACGGAGTTCCAAGCACGCTGGCTCGTGAACTTGAGTAACCGGGTACTCCACGGTTACTCGTAAGGCCAAGCTTCCCAATGGCTTGGGGAAGCCCTCGCTCAACTGTCCTTAATGCTCCCTTGGTTGACACAAATGTGTCCCCTGGTGAAGCTATTTATAGCGCTGGTGTGTCTCCTGTCTGGTGTCTCCCTACTACACTAGTCTTAACTCCTATTAACTCTCTAAACCCTTATTGGAGATTCTGACAGGCTCCCCTCCTCTCTGTGAAGTGTTACACCCCTTTAACTCATGTTTGTAACATGTATGGTCACAAAGAAAAATTGGGTATCCAATTTTGTCAGAGATCCAATAAGTAGTATATCTCTCGTTTGGGGATAGAACAACTCTCTTCTTCCATTACTCACTCTGTTCTATCTTTTCACTCGGCTAATTAAGTAGCCCTTGTATCACTATAGTTGGTTCTATAGATATCTTTGGGAATTGTTTTGAACCGGATCCGTTGTCTTTGTCAGGGTCTTAAACCTGGCTCGTTATACCTAACACGTGTGAGACAAGTACAAGTACAACATGATTGGACTTGAGACACAACGACACGAAGTTCAATGGATTTATTTACAAGTCACATGCAATACGATCTATTTTGGCATTTGATGATCATTACAATACATATATTATACATCAATACACTTACAGACAACCCACAGCTTTACACTCTATCTCACAAGATATACAAGCACTCGACTTTCGGGCACAGAACTACACAAAGCCTTTCTCTACCCACACGTCCTGTCTGGTCCGAGTACCCAAGCTGTCTGTCTGTTTCTCGCAAAGCGCTTGCCCCCTGTGGATTGGCTTCACGAGGACTGCGTGCGTCTTGCTTTGTCCTTGCCTGACCGCTGGCTATCGCGTCAGTCAGCAACCTTCGGGCAAGTAACTAATACTCGCCTGGCGGGCGTAACGATGTTACTGCATCCCGGTTGGGGACTATTCGCCTGGCGGGCGTAACGATGTTCCTGCATCTCGGTTGGAGACATTCGAGATTCTGACACGCTCCCCCCGGGGCTTCTTCATGAAAGATCTCATCTTTCATGTATACTCTATATACATACCGGGTTAATATTTTAACCATGTCAGAATCGACCTTTCTGTTGTTATATACATTGGTATAGAAATACATAAGAATACATATATTGGCATAGAAATACATAAGAAATGCAAGTTGTATTGTAAGACATGTGGTGTTCAATCTTTACCACTTGCCAAGTTTTATCCTCTCGATGGATGATCACCTGAGTTGCAATATTGACCCAGTCAGAACGGTAGCACCAGCTTCCAAAGCAACTACCTCGCAACCTCTAAAAAAAAAGTAATAATATGCTCTTTGTAACAAAAAACATCGGGTAAGACTGTAATACGGCTTTATATAAGCCGTATTCAACGCTAGAGCTCCGACCTCATTTGGCCGGGAGCTCTTCCGTCGGTCTACAACGTTGGTAACCCTATACCATGCCCAGTTGA
Organism: Cepaea hortensis; assembly: GCA_963921405.1. Classification (NCBI taxonomy): domain Eukaryota; kingdom Metazoa; phylum Mollusca; class Gastropoda; order Stylommatophora; family Helicidae; genus Cepaea; species Cepaea hortensis. The sequence goes on along the minus strand of OY992887.1, from coordinate 28,974,789 downwards.
TGACTTCTTGGAGTGTTAACAATCTGGCAACACCATGGCTATTTATATACAACACATATTCGAATACATTTCAATTTACCGCCCTTGGTGTAATAATGTAATAACAATTAAATGAAAGGGACATAATTTCAAAAAAATCTTAAATCTAATATATTACAATTATTCTTTTATTTCTCAGCGTCATAGCTTGATGTTTTTCCATACTAGCGAATAAATGTCGATAGTATGAATAAGTTAATCAAGATATGATTCTAAGATTACACTAGTTGAAAAAATATTAATACACAATTCGTGTATTCGAAATTGGTGGTTCATAAATATTTTAGAAGCGTCATAGCTTTTTAAGGTTTTGTTTATCGTCTGCTAATTTTGGTCTAAATTTATAAATTATCCGGAAGTACACACGAACAGCTGATGTTGAAAAATTCTATAACACACTTGTTCCGGTCTGATGTAGCAATTCGGAATGTAAAGTGTTCTGATAGTTCATGTGTTCGTTGTTTCGCTGGAAAACTTCTGGATTTCGATTGACTGCAGTGGTGTAAATGTCAAAGTTCAGTTCACTCTTTCATACACGGATTAAAATATCACTGGATATGTTCCATTCTCAGATACCACTGATAAATTGGATAGTTCGCTTGAGGTAAGTTCAGAGCGAATGTGGCACTGTTCTTGTTTCGTAATATATATACAATTAATATTGTTCGCTTTCTACCACACGCTACACAATTATTCAAGACACTTACTACAGTAATAATAAAATAAGAAAACTATATATAGTGGGAATGAACCCTATCACATCACATAGTAGACATACACAGCTTTCGTGGAGAAAAAAAAAACTTCACTGATGGCTGTGTTGGTCTGAGTGTATTTAACACACTGCACTCAGACATTAGTGCTTACTGGGTCGGTCGGACAACGGGACAAAAGATCGGCAATCGTGTTGGTTCTGCCAGCGATATGTCGAACTTCAAAGCTGTAATCTTGAAGCTTAAGAGACCAGCGCGCTATCATTTGGTTGGTAGGTACTCCTGAAGTAATAAATTTTAAAGGGCTATTGTCGGACTCCACAATAAAATGACGTCCCAGGAGGAATCTGGACAATTTAGTTATACCCACCACTAGAGCAAGGGCTTCCAACTGTGGTGTCGACCAAGCGCGTTCTCTTGGTTTCAATTTTCTAGAGACGTAGTATACAGGATGTAGAATGTTATCATGTTCATGTAACAGAACTGCTCCAATCGCCACAGAGCTCGCGTCTGTGCGTAAACTGAAAGGAATATGTAAATTTGGCAATTTGAGAATGGGATTCTATAAACTATTCTCAGAAAAATAAGATAACATTTTCTGGAATGCAAATTTTAGGCATTCATTGTTTACAATCTTTTCAGGTTGATCTTTCGTTAGTAGGTTAGTAAATTTTTCAGTCAGTTCAGCAAAATCTGGTATGAACTGTCTATAATAATTTAATAGTCCTAACACACTTCTGACTTGCTTTTTCGTAGTCGGAAGTGAGAGTTTCAGTATTTTGGACACGATGTTATCGTCTGTCGTGACAAAGCCATTAGATATTTTGTACCCCAAGAAGGATATTTCCTGATAGGCTATGTCTACTTTTGTAGGCTTTACCGTCAGTCCGTGCTGTCTGATCCGTTCAAATGTCTGCTGTAATGTTTTTATGTGGTCTGTCATTGTCTTTGTGTGAACACAAATGTCGTCCATGTAACAGATAATGTTTGGTATGTCCACTAGTAAAAGTCGTGTCATACGTACAAATGTCGCTGGGGCATTGACCAGCCCAAATGGAAGTTTGCACCATTCGTACAGTCCCCAAGGTGTGGCAAATGCTGTCAGATGTCTGCTCTGTTCGTCTACCGTTATCTGCCAGTAACCTTTCGTCATATCTAACTTCGTAAAGAATCTAGAGTCTGTCAGTTCTGTCAGTAGATCTTCAGAGTTGGACATTGGTTCTAGATCTAGAAGTGTTATGTTATTTAATTTTCTATAGTCGACACAGAGTCTTGTCGTGTTGTCCTTTTTGCGTACCATGACCATTGGAGATGAAAAATGTGATTGGGATCGTCTAATGATGTTGTTTTTCTCTAAACTAATAATTTCCTGATGTAAGTTTTCTTTGTAATGCACTGGAATGGTGTAAGGTCTGCATTTTATGGGTGTGTTTGAAGTGAGTGTGATGTGATGCTGTACTAATTCTGTTTGTCCTGGGTTGTTGGAGAAGATGGTGTTGTACTGTTGTATGAGATGTTTGCAGCTGTCTGTTTCTGCTTGAGTTAAGTTTGGGTTTATTTTGATTTATTTCAAGCAGTTTGTCGTGTCTAATGCAGGTGTTGGAATTTCGTCACTATCTTCGTCATCTTCATGGTCTATTATCACTGTACAAGCTGTTGTATCGTCTTGTTCGTTGTCTCTGTTGTAATATGGTCTTAGCATATTGATGTGGAATATTTTATGTTTGTCTTTTATTTGAATCTCATAGTCTACAGCTGAAATCTGTCTATTACTTTAAATGGTCCTTGCCAAGACTCAGTCAATAAGTGTCTGTCACTAGGTAAGAGAAGAAGTACGTCCTGTCCAGGTGTTAACGTTATTGTCCTGTTACCTTTGTCTGCATATTGTCTATATGTAGCACCAGATAATTTTAGTGCTTCTTTTGCAATTATACAAGATTTGATGATTCTTTCACGCAATGATGTAACGTATACGTATGATGATATGGGTTTAAGTAAAGGAGTGGCTTCAGTTAACATTTGATGATAGATACTCAATGGGCCACGTGGTTTGGCACCATAGATAAGTTCAAAGGGAGAAAATCCATTACTAGCATGTGGCACTTCGCGATAAGCAAAAAGTATAGCAGGCAAATATATGTCCCAGTTGTTGGGATGTTCTTGCGTGACTTTAGCAAGCATATGCTTTAAATCACCGTTAAACTTCTCTATGATACCAGTTGAGTGAGGGTGATATGGAGAATTGAAACATTGTTTCACCCCTAACATTTTGGTGAAAGCTTGAGTAGATGCGGCAATGAACTGACTTCCCCTATCTGATAGGATAGTGTCTGGAAATCCTATCCGTGAAAATATATAGAAGAAGACTTCCATTATATCATTGGCAGTTATGTTCTTTAACGGAATCGCTTCAGGCCAGCAGCTACATAAATCAATAACGGTAATAATATATTTATTCCCTCTGGTTGTTATTTGATTAAGAGGGCCCACTATGTCGACAGATATTTTCTCAAAAGGTCGACTGGCTAAGTCAGTAATCTGTAATTTTGCCTGTGGGTGCTTACCTTTCTTTACTAGTTTTTTGGCAGATGTCACAACTTCTGCCATATTGCTTAATGTCATTGCAGAATTTGGGCCAATAAAACTGTGTTAGTAATCTTGATCTGGTCTTAGAGTATGCCATATGCCCTGCAAGAGGTATATCATGGGCAAGATGTAAGGCTTGCTTACGGTATTCAACTGGCAAAACAGTTTGCTCTGTTGTGCTGTCACCTCTGGTATAGTACCTGGTGAGGATGCAATTTTTCAAAGCAAAATGCCATCTTGCATTTTTGGTTACCTTTGGCTTTTGGCCGATCAGATTAAAATATTTAGACAATGAAGGATCAGCCTTTTGGGCTGTTACAAAAGTCTCCTTCATGGTTTTAGGAGGTAGTACCACTGGGCTAAGCATTTCTATAGCCTCAGTTTGATTAATTTCATCTTGCACTCTAGCAGTAGATCTAGTTACTGCGTTCACACATTCAATGATATCAGATGGTGATGAAACAGTTTGATCAGTGATGTCATGAGATCTTAGTGCTACATTAGCTACCATACATTCATTTTGTGGTACAACATTATCAATGATGATATGTGATGGTGATGATGTTATGTTCTCATCAATGCAAATAGATGTTATATCATGAGGCATATCATTCACCTCTGGTAAATTTCCAATGATAATATCACACACCGGGTTAGTTAGTGCTGCGCATTTTACTTTCCCAGTGAGGAAAGGTGTCTGAATATATGCCCATGCTAATGGGTACTTTTCAATATTTCCAGAGAATGTTCTGCATGTTACGTGCCTGCCTGTATAGTCTGTAGGCATTATGAACTTTCTCTTTAAACCTATAAGTGAACAGCCGGTGTCCCGAAGGACTGTAGCAGGCTTGCCATTCACATATCCCTGGTGGAAGTTTATTCTGCCTTTGGAATCTATTACCAAATTAGCTTCTTCATTGGCAATAGGAATGGAGTGGCCGCATGTCAAAATGCCATCTTCATAAAAGGTATTACAAACAGTACATTTATTTGCGTTAAACATGTCAAAAGCCTGTGCTGAGTTCACATGGTGTTTCTCTGATTGTTCTTCATCTGATGATGAACTATCAAATAAGGCGGCATTTGCTTTCTTGGTCATTTGCCTTCCTTTACGAGCATGACGCCAATGCCCGTACGCCTTACAGAGGAAACATTTACGTGCATTTTTGAAGGATTTACGTTCCTTATCTTGGCTATTTATGATGTTCGGTAGATATGTAAGATATGCTGGGTTCTTGTCACACATTTCACCTTGGTGGTGTGACATGTTACAAAATCTACAATGATTGTATTTTTCAGAAGTAGGCTTATATGATTTTTGCCTATTATAGGGATCTGATCGAGGTTTTTCATAGTTAGCCGATGCTACAAAGTTTGTATCAGTAGCTTCACTAGCAAAACAATGTTTATTGGCTGTATAATAAGCCGAACCACGTCTCTCAATCTGATCTACACTCGTACATTCATTCTCTTGCAAAAATTTTGAAAATGCTGATGGAAGGGATGAGATTACTTTATCCCTGATGATGAGATCTTCTAATTTCTGATAATCTTTATTTATTTTGGCTGCTGAAGTCCATTTTGCAAATATGTCTCGGACTAAGCAGAGGTAGTCAGAGAACGTTTGAGTCGGTTTTGGACTCAACTTGCTGAATTGTTCTCTGTAACCTGCCTCATCTAGCATAAAATGTGCCATAATCTTTGATTTTAGATAATGGTAATCTTTCCTGAGGTCTTTGGGGATAGTCTCTATGACTTTCAGAGGTTCCCCTGACAAACTCCTCATATAAATAATATTCCATTCAGACATTGGGACCTGGTAATGGTCCATTAAGGTTTCAAAATTTTGGGTGAACGCTGCAATGCAGTCACCTGAGGTATAATTTCTCACAATACCTTGATACTTTTTGTACTGGTTTTCTTTCTCCAGTCTTTCAGATTTCTTAGACTCTTTGTCTATGGCAGTATCGGCCTCAAGCTGTTTAATTTTTAGTTGCAATTCAAGCTCTTCTCGCTTACTTTGAGCTGTTATTTCTGCCTGTTTTAATGCTCTTTCAGCTGCTCTTTCCTCGCGTTCGTTGTATTCAGAGTATTTTCTTTCACTCCATTTTGTTAACTCGTCACCAGTTAACTTCAACTTTAAACCCATCTCGATGAAGTCATTTAATGAAGACATGATGGAAAATTTAAATGGTAAGGAGTTGTCAGACACACAATTAGTTACACGGTGTTAGTAAAGTGACAAATTTATAATTTTTGTTCAACTTACAATTTGTGCCCAAATTTGCATCCGAAAGTATATAGAAAGAAAAATATACTCAAGTGTACTGGATGCGGTGGAGAACGGTTCAAACCAGGGCTAGGAACTGTAGGGTCGCTACTTCAAAACACAACTGACCTCTACGGGCAAGGGTTTCAGATGGCACAGAAAACCTGTTTTGTTTTTGGAGGAAATAAATTAGAGTCTATCTGATGTGGTGTGTATGCTTGTCATTAAGTTTTGATTAGGTTTGTATGGCGTTGAGTGTAATTGTAGGTCGTAATGTCGTCAGTCAACAACAATTTTTTTTTTCCAAAACCACAAGTCACTTTCTTTCCGAAACTTTCTGCTTTCCACAACTAACTTCACAACGATAATCTAACTATATCTCAACACTCTACAACACTGATGACACATCACTTACATCAAGATGACATTCAGTAAGGACATAGACATCAAGTTTACAAGATGGCGACAAGGTCACAATGACGACGATTTCACAATGTCGACAAGGTCAAAATGGCGACAAGTTACACAATCACTGATGTTTTACACGTTTACAGGATCAAACAAATGTATGTACTTTACGTTCACATCTAGCCTTCATATTCAAACAAATGTAATACTATATATGAGGATGAGCCTTCACGATCACATTTAAATGTACATTAAAGCTGGACAAAAGTCCTCACGTTCACAAATCTAGGTTCAAATCTTAATTAATTTAAAGTCGGACGATGCCACCACGTTCACACATGTCAGGGTCTTAAACCTGGCTCGTTATACCTAACACATGTGAGACAAGTACAAGTACAACATGATTGGACTTGAGACACAACGACACGAAGTTCAATGGATTTATTTACAAGTCACATGCAATACGATCTAGTTTGGCATGTGATGATCATTACAATACATATATTATACATCAATACACTTACAGACAACCCACAGCTTTACAGTCTATCTCACAAGATGTACAAGCACTCGACTTTCGGGCACAGAACTACACAAAGCCTTTCTCTACCCACACGTCCTGTCTGGTCCGAGTACCCAAGCTGTCTGTCTGTTTCTCGCAAAGCGCTTGCCCTCTGTGGATTGGCTTCACGAGGACTGCGTGCGTCTTGCTTTGTCCTTGCCTGACTGCTGGCTATCGCGTCAACCAGCAACCTGCGGGCAGGTAACTAATACTCGCCTGGCGGGCGTAACGATGTTACTGCATCCCGGTTGGGGACTATTCGCCTGGCGGGCGTAACGATGTTCCTGCATCTCGGTTGGAGACATTCGAGATTCTGACAGTCTTATGACTTATGTCCTGGCTTCCGTCATTTGACCCTATGTCTTTTGACTTTCACCCGTTGACTTCTGTCTCGACCTGTCCTCATATTGCCCAAAATGACAACCCAAATACAAGTTGACTCTGTTATAAGTGCAACACATGAGCATAAAATGTTCATGTCCCCATTAATATCCGCTCCAACTCATATACATAGAGTTCTACTCTTCACCTTCTCGCTTCCGCTCGTGAAAAGCTATTTTCAATGTTACATTAAGGTTTTTAAGAAGTTATTGTGTCCCCTGAATTTAAGTTGTTGTTCTTTGAAACAAATAGTGTGTGCAACTTTTATGTGTTTGTTTTCCTGTTTGTTTGTGTGTTTTCTAATAAACTACAATGTACTTAACTTGCTAACCTGTGTATGCGTTAGTGTATAAAATGTGTGTATTCCTTCGAGCGCCGTAAATCGGTTTATTGTGGTTACAAATGTTTGTTATTCTTATTTATGACCACAACTCCGCTTCAAGATGCTCAAAGTATATTCCCTATCTACTCTATTAAAGTATGGCAGTAACACACATAAAAACTTGACAACACATTGGTTACACAGATCACACAGACAAGTCACAACAAGACGTTTTCAGCGGTAAAAAAAAATTGCCGCTACCTTTCTCTCTCTCTCTCTTTCTTTCCATGTTTACTAATCTCCACTTTCTTTCCTCTCATTTATACCTCTTTCAAACATCTTTCATTCACTTTCATACTCTCGCTTTGCTAAAACATTCACTCGTCATTAAAATATGTTTCATAGCATCAAATAAATGAACATTACATATTTACAATAAATGATTGGCTGAATTATAACAGTATTCACGCCAACTGACTGTGCGGTTTGTTTGCACGTGTCATGTCTATACAAAATATACACGGTTGTGAGGATGGTTTGTCACCGATCCTGTAATAGTAACTAACATAATTTGGTGTGCTGTTTTAAATTATCATAAGGGAAATAATCTAACTAATTAATTTCATTTAAGAGAATTGAGTTAACTACCTTAAAGTTTTATTGGTAAATGAAATGATTTTAATTCCTAAATGGTTGGGTTAGTTTAGAAATGATATTTTAGATAAATGAATTTATAAATGATTATGATTATGCGGTGATAAACTAATGTAATATCTAACATTTGTATTCCTATTATTGGTGTTACATTAAATGGGTTATTAACTAAATGATGGTGATTTCTAACTACCACATGACATAAATAAAGTTATATATGCATTTGAACATTTTTCAAAACAATTATTCATAGAAAAATGAAGTTATGTGTACTGTTAATAAAATAATAATAATAATATATATATATATATATATATATATATATATATATATATATATATATATATATATATATATATATATATATATCACAGTTACATTTCTATATCTAATTACACTAACTGAAGTCCTCCTTTCCGGTGTGAAGATGGAGCAATGTTCTTTGTAGACTATTCTTCTAACATAGTTCATTTCGGCACAGTCTTTTATGCTCTCCTTCATGGATAGTGTATACATATAGTTCCCTACTAACTTATGTAGGTTCACAGCTAACACTTCATCGTTAATCTAGCTTATGTGTGTGTCAGCGCATGTTACTTATGCGTCTGTTCGTTTCACTCTTCATAGCACTGTTACTTTCACACAGTTTACATGTTTGGCGATGATAACGCACTTACAGTGTATCTTAATCACCACATACGGCACTGAGTTACCTAATATTTACAGTGTCACTGTTTCTGGTGATCTGTGGTCGATCCCTTCCTGCAAATCAGGTATTTCATTGGTTGACGGTCGACTCAAAATGTCTGCCAAAGTATTCAATCTTCCCTTTAAGTGCTGGATGGTAAATGTATAGTTTTGCAGAATCAAAGCCCACCTGTAGACTCTGTTACATAGAACGTATCCTTCACATCATCAGAGGAAGCGAGTGTCGGTGCATATGCAGTGAGAATGGTGGCAAATCCACAAGAGGTTGCCAAGCGCAGTGATAATAATCTTTCATTACCTCCAGCTGGGATATCAATCATTCCCAGTAGCGAATTCTTCACTGCAAAGCCCACACCATGTTGCCTTTTTTCTGCCTGCCCTCTTCCCTTCCAAAAAAAAATGTGTAATTGTTTTCCCTGAGTGACCCTTCCTCAGCGAGGCGAGTCTCCTGCAGGCCAGCAATATCAATGTTAAGACGATTGAGTTCAGCATCAACCACAGCCGTTTTTCTCACATCGTCAATATTTGTCAAGTCAGTGGAAAATCCTGGACACATGGTTTTCACGTTCCAGGTTGCAAGCCGTAGCTTGAGGTTTCTATTCTTTTTATTAGTACCTGGTGCATTGGTTTTACAGCCTGCGGATCAGATTTTGTCCTAGCCCCAAGCACCCATTGAAGCAGGCAGGCTGTGGCGGATCAGCACCCAATTGGCTGGGGGATGCCCAGCTTGAGGCGGGCGTTAGCTGATCAGTGACACCTGTAGGTGTCTCCCACCGTCAGAGGCAATGCGTGGCGCCCCATGTCTACGCCAACTGACAAGGACTTATAACCTGTAACAGTTGCCTCTCGCTTTGATTCCGAGACCGGTTAAGACGAGGGATGGCCTCTCCATAGCACAAAGCCTGGGCTAAAATAAAGAAACCATGTGTTTCCCATGCAGCATGATCCCTCTCTCGGCCTGCCTAGTTCACTCCAGAGGAAAGTTGACACCTATAATCTGGAACAAGACAAGCTGCAGAAGCTGCCGGATCAGCAAAGCAATGCTCTAACTGTCCGCCTGTCGGAGCTTCGATCCTAGACCAGCTGCCAACCAAGGCTTAGGGCCTGGTCTGCCCTGCCATGACTTATTTTGTCTTTGGGTTGCATTTCCTCGCACGGAGCGCTTATGGGAATGTCCCGAATGCTGTGATGTCGGTTCCTAAATCAATCAATCAATCAATCAATCAATCAATCCTCGCACCAGGATTTAGGCTAGTACCCTCCCATTTGCGCTCTTCCTCCCGAAGCCGTTGGCACAATGTGGGGTGTCGGGTTTGGTAAGCGCCGCCCAACATTCGGCGCTGACAGAAAGCAGGTAGTACCGTCTACTGTCATGCGGTAGCTCAGTCATATCTGACTAAGACCTGACATATATATATATATATATATATATATATATATATATATATATATATATATATATATATATATATATATATATATATATATATATATATATATATAATGATTTCATCATTGTTTTTTTTTGCGGGGGGGGGGGGGCATAATGCCAGATAGCGAGCACGCCAACACAGGATACAGAAAGAGGATAAAGGGATTTTTTCTAAGGATGCACTAAAGTGGATAGTGAACCAACGAAGCTAAGGGATACAAGAGACGTCACAGGACAACAAAGAAACGGACGCTGTGGTGCCATCTTCAAGGTTAGATGTGTTTTTCGATTGTGGAACCGAATTGGATATTTGAATGCAAGCAAGTGTATTTGAGCTTCAAGTGGATAATAACCGGATGCAATTGTTGGAAAGCAACTATGGAACTAAATGAATCTATCAAGAAACGTAACGGCCAGGAGCACAGGATAGTGGAATAGAAATAGGCTAGGTGGCAAGGTGAATAATGATGCAGGTATGAACATATTTAATTGTGCATACGTTAGATAGACGCGAGCTCGGTGGACGGGTACCGATATCTAGTGACACTATACTTTATTGTTTAATCTGTGACACCAAATTAAAACGGTGTTAAACTTTTACTGGAGCCACGTCCTTATTTTTCCTTTACCGAGTTCGCTCTTTGTTGGTGTTACGGTTTCTACGAGCTAAATTAATATGCTTGCTGTGGATTATCAATAAGTTATAGGATGGATCAACAGCTCAGCAGACATGATTATGAGAACAGCGTCTAGCAGAATGTCATTTGCGCCATGATGCTGCAGAAAAGCAACGCAACTCTGCTTGTGGACAGCTGCTGCTGCTGCTGCCAGTTCATGAGACACACACACACACACACACTCAGGCACACAGAAACGGTTGCCAAAGCCACAGAAACACTGTGGGGGGGGGGGGGGCAATTGAAACGCACTGACACGCACTGTACCCGAACACAGAAGAGATCACCGTCAGTGCTAAATATAGCCGATGACCCTAAATACTAAATATAATAGCTGGTGACGTTTGTTTGGGGTGAATTAACAGATAAGTACCGTATAGTGAAAGACCAGGAGAACTTTCAATAAGATAGCAATGGGAACGATTAGTAGTGTGACGTTTTGCTGACTGTTGAACGAGGGTACGGAGCGAATATGGGAATGTCCTGAGTGCAGTGATGTCGGTTCTTATATTAGTTAGTTAGTTAGTTAGTCGCGGTTCCAACTTCACAGCAACGGGTCGTCCCCATTATGCTCCTTTCCTGTGCCAGATAATATCACACAAAACGCTCCCCACAGCCCAATGTGAAAAGTGGAAAAGAGAGGAGTCTCGACAAACAACAGCCCACACAAATACACTGTGCATAATGCAGCCACCAGAATGTCAACACACCAGTCCCCCACGAAACACCCAGTTCATCTCTGATGGAATCGGCTGTCATTTTACTATCTGAATGTTTCCTAGATGTTCACCCACACAGTCCACGAAAAACAGTTCATCGTTGATGGCAGTGGCAGTCAACCAGAAGCCCAGCAAGCCACGCATTTCTGCATAAGGCAAAAACCGGTCAACTCTGGGACATAGCCACCTGCCATCACTCCGAACATGCAGTCACGTTCCATCAAACCTCAGGCAGATTCAAAAGCATTTCACATGAAACTCACAGCGCCGCGCCACGCACTCACTAGCAGGGCGACGGAACCATCAATCTTATATTAAAAAAGTCGCTTAAAAGTCGACTTCATTGCACCGGGTTTTATCCCATATGGCTCGGTCTCTTTCCGCAGCACGGAAAGCGTCGCACAAAGCACGAACTCCGTAGCTTTTAGCGACGGCCCACAGGAGTCTCCGAAACATTTAACTCGTAAACCGAAGGACGCGGCCCGGAATCGAACCCACAACCTTCGGAGCACGAGTCAAACGGCTTGACCACTTCGCCACAGAGACTCCCTAATCTTATTATATTAATATAGCTCAACTCAACTCAACTCCGTGTATAGTGTTTTTTAACTGCTGAAGACAGTCTTGTATTTCAGCGCCTGTAATCAGATTTCAAACATCTGCTGCTGGTTTCAGGGATCAGTGGCTCTGTGGTTGCTGCGGGTCAGCTGTGCCTGTTCTAGATCTGAACATTCTCGGATTGTCTTCATGCTGACACAATTACCGAGCTTTCACATAATATTCTTCTCAAGTGACAGACGGAAGAAACATGGCTAATTGGATTTCGAACTGAAAGTAGAAAAATGTAACCAGTTTTTGAATTATTAATTATTGTCAATTATTGTTTTAGAGTGGAGACATTTCATTTTAATTTTGTAGTGTTTTTTTTTTTAGGTCATACTTGAGTCACTTCATGATGGTGTAGTATAGTTAGTAGTAGTTACTAGTTAGTAGTAGTTACTAGTTAGTAGTAGTTACTAGTTAGTAGTAGTTACTAGTTAGTAGTAGTTACTAGTTAGTAGTAGTTACTAGTTAGTAGTAGTTACTAGTTAGTAGTAGTTACTAGTTAGTAGTAGTATCGATTTCGATTACAACCCAAGTTAGTTAGTCGACAAATTATCCTCGCTCACGCGGACCATTCAGTCCAATGAAGTGCTCGGATCCCCGCCTTAGTTAATATGAATAGTATCTCTCTCAGATTATTACAGAAGAACAAATATTGAAATAAACAAGAGAATGAATAGTGAAATGTGTAGGGAGCATAACATGAAAATTAGCACAAGTAAAACAGAAGTAATGTCTATTCTATAACTAAAGAAGAAAAAACAAGAACAATTCACCTAAAGGAACACCCCCTGAAACAAGTAAAGAGCTTCAAGTACCTAGGAAATGTAATATCAAATGGCTCATCAGAGGACGAGGCACTCTTCCGAATAACGGTCCCAAATTATTTATTGTAAAAAGCATCCCTTACAAGGCCTCATTAGGTGAGATAAAAAAATATTAAATACTACAAACTAAAATATAGAACTGAGTAAATTGAAATACGTACCAATAATAGTTGACAGTTATATGTGGAAATATGTACGTACAATAAATAATTTGGTGCCGTTATTTATTTTGTACAGTTGAGTTATTGAGTGTGTGTGGTGGACTGCTAGACCGATCGATGGATGCAATAAAAGTTGTTGGACCCTGAGGGCCCTCACTGTTGTCGGAGTGTATACCTATCAGTTACATGTGGAAATACGTTCGTACAAGATATAGATATACACTCCAATGACAGTGAGGGCCCTCCGGGCCCAGCAAACATTTATTGGATCCATCGATCGGTCTAGCAGTTCACGACACACTGAACCGGAAGTGGTCGACAACATCACCTAATGAGGCCCTGTAAGGGATACTTTTTACACTAAATAATTTGGGACCGTCATTCGGAAGAGTGCAGAAGACGAGATCGAAAATAGATGCAATAAGGCAAACCAGCTCATCGGACAAATGGCGCCAATACTAAAGAACAAACATGTATCAATAGTTACTAAGAAAGCACTCTATAACACAATCTTCCTACCAACTCTGTGCTACTAATGCGAAACCTGGACAATGACAGGAGAAAAGAGAAATCATAACAGAAATGAGATTCCTGAGAAAAATACTGAATGTGTCAAGAAGAGAGATCAGAAATGAAGAAATCAGGATTAAAGTGGGGGTTATGGCAGTGCTAGATTTTATTAGAAAGCAGCAAGTCAAATAGTTTGGCCATGTAACTAAGTTAAAAAAAAGGAAAAAAAACAAAAATTTAACTATTAGGGATGTTCATTTGAAACCCAAATCAATGGCTTTATTACAAAAGCATGAAAGAAACATTAACAGGTGTGGTAGAATTAAACAAAGCATTCATTTTGAATGAATTATGCACTATGGGTTTGTCAGAAGTTACCATAGGCATTCAGGCAAGCATCCCATTGCTTAGGTAGGTGGCGAATGCCGTCCGCAAAAAAAGGATTGTGGTTGCTCACTGAACCAAGTGTTTACCGCATTCATTACATCTGCATCTGTGTGAAATCATTGCCCCTTGAGAGCTTTTTTAGAGGTCCAAACAAATAAAAATCACATGGTGACAATCAGGACTTTAGGCTGGATGTTGCAAAATTTCCCACTTCTTCCTTGCTAATGCTTCCTGCACAATCTTTGCGGCATGTGGACGAGCATTATTGTGCAACAAAATCACACCGCAAGAAAGCATGCCGGGTCATGTACCCACTATGAACACACCTTCCGATATTGCAGTTTCTTATGAACAACCTTTTGAATTGTCCCAATTGACACATCAAAGTCTTTCGCTAGCGAACGTATGCTTCGACAACGGTTCATCTGTACTGCTGCATCAATTTTGGCGATGGTCTTTTTTTTTTTTTTTTTTTAAATTAGATAAATCCTTCAAGCTGAAATATATACAACTCACATATACACACAGTAATTTGAATTGTTTATTACGATATAATTATTAAACTGACTATCATGTCTTTTCATTTTGCACAAAGTTAGTTTCTGTAGATGAATGGTGAAATCTTCTGCCAGCTTTAACATGCAATCATTTTGTGTGATTTTTATATATGCTGTTTTGATTTCATTACATTATTTAAACTATTGTTAGTGTGTGCTGGAATACTGTTTTTCTGGGCTCGGATATGATTCTCTTTCTCAACATCTCTTGAGGCCAACATGGGTAAGAGCTTTCGCTCTTAAACTTCTGGTGTGCTGATGTTGAGGTAGCAGGTTCAACCCCTACACCGGTTACTTTGACTAAAATGATGACTTCTCATCCTTGACTTGAGGGCATAAATTACAAGTACCTCAGAAGTTAGAGTGGATTTGCCTGATGGTAAGGGACCTGGTAGTCATCATATAGTGCCTTGCCGGCTGGCGTGGACGATCATGCCTCTTCACAAATTACGATCTCCAACGTCATGGATCTATTTGTGTGTTGACTCCCTTCAGTGCCATGAGACAAGACTGTCAAGAATCTTTTTACGCTGTCTTCCTCTATCTCTCTTTCCACAAATCTGATAATAGAGGAAGCTAATTCACACATTAAAAATAAGTCAAAGTGCACTTTCCAGTAGTAACAAGTAGTGGCACATGTATGGACTATGTTTGAGTTCAAAGCCAGCTAAAACATTAAAAAAAAAAATCTTTGTTGCCAAATTTTCCCTCTTGTCACATCATGTTCTAGCTTTCCCCTTATGATGTGGCCAAAGAAGGATGACTGTCACTTTTTTATGTTTGTGACAAGTTTGTGACTGCTGATTTGTATCTGTTTTACATTTCTAAATAAATAGTTGCAAAAGTATTTACAAATATTTACTCATGTGCACTTCAGAGTTTATTTTTAATGATTTGTGCAACTGGATAAACACAAGGATGATGATGAAGATGCTGTTGATCATAATACAATGACTTCGGGGGGTGGGCAGAGTGCTTAGAAGTATGACATCTACATCTGACTCAAGCAGATAAAGTGCAGTTCACGGTGTATACCGTCTGGATATTTGTAAAATCAGGAACCAATGGTGTACTCCTCGGGGTGGCAGATTGCGTGTCTTGTTGGAAATTGAAAAAGGCCAAATGGGTTGCTGATGTAACCCATTTCAAAAGGTGAAAACAAAGCCATGAAAGAATATATATAAATAACATCTGTGATTCTGATATAAACATAATTGAATCCTATGGGGCAGATGTGGTTGAGGCCCTTTGAGATCATGTGTTTAGTGTGGAGCAGATACACAATCATGGCCTGATGGGGGTAGTGCAGCAGGGATCTGGCAGAAACTCAATGCTCTGGGGAAGGGCCAGACGGACGCATAGTCAGACTGCAGCTGGTACCATTAGTATTGGAATTCTTCGCTGGTTGTTGAAGATAATGGAGCATGTATGGAAATATCCAGAGTGCCGGGATGTCGGGTTTTGATTCAACTCAACTATTTCCTTGTCTGATCTATGGGAGAAAACAGGAGCACTTATGGAGACCATCCATCCATCATGTGCCATGCCGGTAAGCGTGGGCGGTCATGTTCTGCCATCTCACTCGATCACCAGAGTCGTGGATCAGCTCTGTGTTTCTGTCTCGACCATGCCGCAAGGCCAAGCCATCCAGGTACTTGCTTCTAGGTGTCTTCCCCTTGGTCTGTTCCCCTCGATCTTACCAGTTGTCACCAAGTTCTGCAAATCATTTCTTCTCATAACATGCCCAAAAAATTGTGACTGTCTACGTCTAATGTCTCTAATCAGTTACGATCTTCATTTGTTTCTTGAAGGACTTGTTCATTGGTCTTTCTGGCTGTCCATGGTATTCTTTGCATTTTCCTCAGAAACCACATTTCTACAGCCATCAGATGTTTTTCAGCCTGACTGCTCATTGTCCAAGCTTCACATCCATATAAAAGTACAGGTTCTATGTAGCATCTCAACACTCTTTTTCTCATTTCAATTGACATCTTTTTGGAGACAGCCATGTGCAATTACAGTTTTCCTTAGCAAACAAAACTAAGCCCAACATTGACTTCTAGTAACATCATCATCAAATGCCTTGCCAACTGGCATTTTCGACCATGCTTCTCTTGTCTTGTGATCTCCAACAGCATGTATCACTTCTTGTGTTCTCCAACAGCATGTATCACTTCTTGTGATCTCCAACAGCAAGTATCACTTCTTGTGTTCTCCAACAGCATGTATCACTTCTTGTGTTCTCCAACAGCATGTATCACTTCTTGTGTTCTCCAACAGCATGTATCACTTCTTGTGTTCTCCAACAGCATGTATCACTTCTTGTGTTCTCCAACAGCATGTATCACTTCTTGTGTTCTCCAACAGCATGTATCACTTCTTGTGTTCTCCAACAGCATGTATCACTTCTTGTGTTCTCCAACAGCATGTATCACTTCTTGTGTTCTCCAACTGCATGTATCACTTCTTGTGTTCTCCAACAGTATGTATCACTTCTTGTGTTCTCCAACAGCATGTATCACTTCTTGTGTTCTCCAACAGCATGTATCACTTCTTGTGCTGAAACCTTCTCATGATATGACAAAAGGCTGTCGTGAATGTTCTTTTAATGTCTTCCACTATATCTAATTCCAGAAATCTTTCCTGTTGTAACAACATGTTCTAGTTCTCATGATTGTGGTCAAAATCTATGACTGTCTCTTTCTGATGTTTAGGATTGATATGCGCTTCTCTGGTAACACTGCTGTGGATATTATTAATTTCAGATCAGTACCTGCTGCCATGAAGCCTTGTGCATACAGACATCAGTGGACAGAACTCTTCTTTCAGGTTCGTCAAATTATGCACAAACGATGGAGCTGCTTCAACAATAGTAAAAGATTCTTATTTTCTTCTGCAACAAGAACACCTAAAATTGGAAGCAGTAAGTATTGTGAGAATGACTTGTGAATTATAATATCCATTATATTTCTTCAATGTGGCTCTTTGTGGTAGATGGTACTTGGGGCATTCTTGTGAGGTGACCAAACCATTTATTCAGATGTCTTCTAGTTCCTAATTTCTAATTTTATCTCTCACTGTTACTCCTGCAGTTCTTCTAATGCATCTCATCTCTGTTATGATTTTGTGCTCATTAGTTGCAGTAAGCGTCTATGTTTGACTTTCTCTTTGATTATGCATTAGGAAATCATTTTTTCTTTGTCATTACCATTACTTCTGTTTTACTGTAATTCAAAGTCCTTTGTTTTGACTTTCTGTTGCAATAATATCTATAATTTCATGTAAGTGTGCTTCATTTTCATCAACCAAAACCATGTCATCAGCATATCACAGGTTGCTTACATTTATGAACACAACTGATATCCCTGGCTGGTCTATTATGGATCTCATTATTATTTCACTATACAAGTTAAACAGATTGGATAATAGTACACAAAACCTCTCAAACACTTTGTTTAATCTGATGAAAAGTTCCTGTTTGGTTGTTTATTCTTATGGCTGCTTTTTGTTGCCAATGTATATTTTAAAAAATCATTCTCAGATCTTTACCATTAGTGTCAAGAATGTTCTCTTGCTGTCTTCCTCTGTGTCTATTTACACAAATATTTCCAGTTGTTACATGTTCTGGTTCTCATGATTGTGGTCGAAATTAAAGCAGAGAATGGGCAGCAGGCCGCACTGAGTTTGAACTGATCCAGAGTAACACACATCAAGGTGACAGTCATCTACACCGATGGGTCAGTGGTGAGAAACAAACGTAGTGGTTGGGGTTTTATCGCAAAGACTAATGGGCGAGTCTTGAAAAAGGAAAGTCTGGCATTTACTCCATTTACTACGACCTCCAGCATGAGAATTGAGGTGGAGGCAGTAACAGTGGCATTCTGTTGGTTAGAGGAGACTACTGCAACACACGTTGTATTCATTACGGATTTAAGGCGTATGCTTAGTAAGGTGTTTCGTGTGGAATGGCTATCGTCGCTTCAGAGGTCACAGATTGTGAGAATTGTATGGATATTTTTCCCTGGCCATGCAGGGGAATGAACAGGCTGATAGGCTGGCAGGGAATGCACCTCTTGGTGGTTGATTGCCTATGGACAAGGGTGAGGTGGTCATGCATTTGTGGGACCAGCTGGAGAAGGCGGAGGAACAGATTGAGAACCTTTTTGTGGAAAGAATGAGATTGTGGGGGATCGGTAGGGGTTCAGGAAGAATCTCAGAACTGAGAGGAAAGATCCATCCATCCATCATGTGCCATGCCGGTAAGCGTGGGCGGTCATGTTTTGCCACCTCACTCGATCACCAGAGTCGTGGATCAGCTCCGTGTTCCTGTCTCAACCATGCCATGTGGCCAAGCCATCCAGGTATTTGCTTCTAGGTCTTCCTCTTGGTCTGTTCCCTTCGATCTTACCAGTTGTCACCAAGTTCTCCAATCCATCTCTTCTCATAACATGCCCAAAAAATTTTGACTGTCTGCGTCAAAAGATCAGGAGAACTTTAAATCAGATAGCGGTGGGAACGATTAGTAGTATGACTCTTCGCTGTCTGTTGAATGAGGGGACGGAGCACATATGGGAATGTCCTGAGTACAGTGATGTCAGTTCTTAACTCAACTCAACTCAACTCAACTACCATTAGTGTTTAAATTTTCCAGCATTTCTTCATGTTTCACTTTATCAAATGCTTTATTGTAGTCAGTAAAACACCAATATTAATCTCTGTTGTTTTTTCACTCGACCGCTTTGAACTCAAGCGCAGTTCATACATGCTACTTCTAGTAGCACTGGACTTAATTTTGATGTGGATTTGCTTTCCATATTACCAGTGTCTCTTGCCCTCAGGCAAACCCCCCTCGACTTCAGAGGTGTAACAAATCTCTGTTGATTTCATTAATTCTTTTTGTAAATACTCTCACGATGTGTATGATATTTTTTTTTATATCTTTACCTTCTATAAATCCCTATTGCTCATCCTCAATTGATGGTTTTATTTTACTTCTTATTCCCATAGTGAACGAAAGAAGAAAAATAACTTCTTAATACTTTCATTATAATTCTCATTAGTATTTTAGTTACATGACTTATTAAATGAATTGTGTGATGTTCTCCACAATCTACTGGACCAGATTTCTTTGGTATAGCTATGAAAGTATATTTCAAAAGATCATCAGGTATATATCTCCTGTTGTAGATATCATTCAACAATTTCGTTATCACTTCTGTATATAGTTCACCTACTGCTTTTATTTCTTCAAAAGTGATATCAGTATTCACTTAACCAAATGAAATAATTGCAAGAATACATTACCTGTCGTTTAAGATTCACTGAAAAGAGCCAGTCATACATGACACATTGAAAGCAGTCAAGCATTTTATCCTGAATGAGGTTATATGATACGAGTGGGAAATAAACATCAAGAGACAGACAAACATGAGCCTTATAAAGTATAACACCAGAGGGAAAGACAGGGAGTGTTGGAGGTCCATTGCAGCCAGCCTTCATTGTGCAGATGACACTTCATAGATTGAATGAAGTAAATAATTATGAATATAGATGTGGACATTTTGACAGCTTAATAATTCAGGGTTTTTGTGCTTTTGTGACTAGTTGAAAACTAGATTGAGGAATTGAGGTAGTTTAATAACCCGAGTGGTAACATGAGCACCTGATCTCATTTTAAAGTTGGCTTTAAATAAACTAGGTTGCTAATTTGCATGGACTTATACCCGATAATTTTGATGATCCTCTTCTACCTTGGAGTGTGTGTAGATTACTTGGATTTATACTCACATATCTTATTGATCCTCTGATACCTTGGAGTGTGTGTAGACTACTTGGATTTATGAGTAAAGGACCCTTCTACATGTTTTAAGATGTTTTGGGTATATGATGCTAGATCCATATTTGTAAAGAGCAACTGGCACAAAGTTGGTGATGTCATCAGTACAACAACAGCTGCCTTTACTTCCTAAGGATTTCTTGGTTCCCATTTGAGGCTGGGTTGAGCTAGAAGCCCAGGTCCATTAAAAAAATTCAACTTAGTATGGAATCAAACCCATGACCACCAGGCCTAACCACAGCTCCCATTTCTATTTATATTCACTTATATATTGACCCTCCTGTACCTTGGAGTGTGTGTAGATTACTTGGATTTATACTCACATTGCTTGTTGATCCTCTTTTACCTTATACTCACATATAATATATAATATTATACTCACAGATATACTCACATATCTTGTTGATGGTTGCTAGAAAGAAATATATGTTAATGAGGAAAAATTGGAGGTGGTGGAAACTTTCGAATATCTTGGGTCATTAATTACCAACAAGCGTGACACAATGAACGAAATTAAAAGACGAATGTCTATTTCTCTTCAAAAACTAAAACAACTGAATAAATTTTGGCGTGGGACAGATACAATTATAAAAATTAGATTTGTAAGAGTATGCATCTTTCTCATTGCAACAAACAGCTGTGAGACCTGTACACTTACTAAACAAGCTGAACAGCGCATAAATGCCTTTGAATATAAATGTTATAGACGGGTTCTAAGAATATCTTGGATACAGAAACGAACAAATGCATCCATACAACAAGATCTAAATATTGAAGAAGGTTGGCTACTAAAGACGATAAAACAAAGAAAATTGAAATATTTTGGAAATTGAAATATTTTGGTCACTTGAAACGCCATGATAGTTTAGAGAGAACAATAATGGAGGGGTATGTGCCCGGGAGAGAGGAAGAGGAAGGCCAAAGAGAAAATGGGTGTAGGATGTGGAAGATGATCTCGAGATAGGTGTATTGGATGTGGGACAACTTGCTTATGACCGAGAAGTTTTCTGAAAGGTTGTTATAGGAGCGAGGTTCTACAAAGGACATGCTACTAAATGAATGAATGAATCCTGTTGGTCTTCTTTTACCTTGGAGTGTACAAAGACTGCATGGATTTATACTCACTCATGTTTTTAATGTTCTTCTACCATGGAGTGTGCGTAGACTACTTGGATTTATACTCAATTGTTTTGTTAACCCTGCATGGTATATAAGAGTATTATGATGATGGTGTTGATTAAATTATGTCTGATGTAAAATATTAATCTTTGAAAGTCAAAGTGATGATTAAATTATATGTTTGATCTAAGACATGAATGTTTGAAAGTATGCAATTGAGCTAATAAATATACCATCATGTATGTATTTATTTATATAGCACTGACAATTGTTTCAATTTATATATGAATTTATATCCTTACTAGTAGTCATTTATACATTGCTTTATGTGATCCATGTCTTTGTGCAGATTTTTATATTCACTTAAGTGTCAAGTGTGTTTACTTATATTCAAACAATATAAAAACAAGAAGCTATGGGCAGTTAACAACATAAATTGTGGAACACAAAGGACATTACAGTGAGCAGACTTCATCAGCAAACAAACACAAGAAACCAGCCACATGTAATCTATATGAATGACAGTACAGGGACTACATTAAGTTCTAATAAGTGGAAATAGAAGAATGGGAAACAATAAAAACACATTTGTGCTGCTGTCTCTGAGTCCTGGAATGTGAAACAACAGTGAATGATGACAGGGTCTGCTTATATAGCCAGTGTTGAGGATGGGTTTGGTCAGGTAAACACACCAGATAATTGTGTAGTGGTGGTGCATGAAGAAGGGGAGGAAAGCAGAGAAGGGGGAAATGTGGAGAAAGTGAAGATATGATAGACAGACTGTGTACATATAGAGAACCTTAGTGTATGTATCCACGATGCATGAGTTTGTACCAGTATTGATTTGTCATGGTGCAGCCAGTATCAATGAGAAATGATGTGCACCCACGCAGGATTGCATTAATACTCATTATTTATATTTAAGCATTATTAAATGAAAGAAAATGATTTGGTTTCAGAGTAATCATGTTTAAACTGCAAATATGATATATATCACTAACCTACCATTGTTTGTCAATGTAGATGTCATCCGAGTGTCTGAAGAGGTTCAGGAGGCACTTATATTCAAGAAAGCAGTTGTTGCTTTGGAAAGTACCATTATAACACATGGAATGCCATATCCTCACAACTACAGGTGAGATCATTTGACTACCATAAAATCAACTATTTCAGTCCCAAGTATTGTGTTCTATCCTAAGAAGTTATCATCCAGATGCATGCCTGTAAAGAGTTTCAAGAACCTAGGAAGTATAAACAGAAGACGAGATCGAAAATAGGTGCAATAAGGCAAACCAACTCATTGGACAAATGGCATCAATACTAAAGAACAAACATGTTTCAATAACTACTAAGAAAAAACTTTACTACACAATCTTCCTACTATCTCTATGTTACCAATGCCAAATCTGGGCAATGACAGAAAAAGAGAAAAGAAAAATCACAACAACAGAAATGAGATTCCTGAGAAGAATACTCAATGTTTCAAGAAGAGATAAGATCAGAAATCAGGACTAAAGTGGAGGTTATAGCTGCGCTAGATTTTATTAGAAAGCAAGTCAAATGGTTTGGCCATGCAAGTAGGTTACCAACTAACAGTACTACAACAAGCAACGATGTACAGACCATATGGAAGCAGAGGAAGAGGCCGACCACGTAAACGATGGACGGAGGGAATAACAGAGTCCATGGGAATATTGATACATGAAGCCCATAAGTGGGCACTCTCCCACTGTTTATACTTCACCTCGACGCCTCAAGGTACAAGAGGAACATGATATGAGAGAAAGAGAGAGCATGCCTGTTGGTTCAGGGGTCATGAGTTCAAATTTGGAATGAGACAGATTTTTAAAATTGACCCAGATTCCCAGTTTGACCTAACCTAAAACATATTTGGGTCTGAAGGAATTAAATTAGTAACACTTTGAAACAGGAGTTAAAGTAACAGTAAGGACATAAGGGGTGAGTGTAACAACTGGATGGGGTGCAAAAGCTAAGAAAACAATATCAATAAATGGAAACCAACAAACATATGGTGAGTTGTTTGCTACTGTATGAGATGAGTGGTTGATCATCTAGAATAGACTGGTACCCATAGCATGGGAGAACTCTATGTTGGCTGCTGAAGAAGAGAACAGAGTATGTATGAGAATATCGAGAGTGCAATGGTGTTGATTCTTGAACTTGTACTCATCTAGAATTAATGTAATAGCATAGGGACATGCCCATATGAGCTCAGTTACCATTAGCAGATGTCAAAGTGTGCTTGTTCCCAAAATGCATTGATTGTACATGCATCTATGTTGTCCTTTATGTGATCCAATCTGTTGCTGCAACATGTGATGAGAAAGCTCAAGCAGTCCAAGTGTGGATTTATCAATCTTTGTGTCAGCAACATATATCACATTTCCACACAAGGAATTGATCCCAGCTCTATAGATTGGGCCCAGATCAAATTTTCCCACTCTGAGTTCTAGCTATCAGAATCCCCCAACACCTCTGAGGCAGCTAGAAAAACACTTGACTAATATACCTTGGCTAGCATGTCTGTCAGTCAAATGTGTATTAAGGTCCTTAGGCAAGTGACATGTCGGTTATTTTCATGGTAATTATCATACAAAATGTCAGCCCATTTCTAAGTCAGCTATTCTCATTGATACTAGAATTTGGTGGATGTCATTATTAATTTATACTTTATCAAACTCAACATTGGTATTTTGACAATCACTATCATATGCGACCACAACACAATCATGCAAATATATAATATAACCCAGTTAGTTGCATTATATCTATATATATAAAACACGATGTATGTATTTCCGTCCGTCCTTTATGCGTTCGCAAACGGTCCATCCGATTGAGATGAAATTTTCTACACGTTTTCCTTTAATTCCTGTGCAACTTACTGTCATAGTTTTTTAGTTTTTTTTCTTCTACTTACTTACTAAAATTTAATATTTCATTTTTCATTATATATTTCTATATAGCAAGGGGAATTAACTCTAGAAAAGTTGTTTCAAGGGGCATAACTTTTAATAACATTTCTATATACTTTATAGTCATATTGTTGCATCGCTTTCAAAGATTTATAAACTCTTTGTCTATAGTTATTTTCAGGCATATGAGTTATAATAAATAATGATATAATCTTTAAGGCATTTTCAAAGTTTTCATAAAAATAATGCATAATGCATAACATTGTAACTCATCTTTTTATGCTTAAAGAAGTTATCTACAGTCATGTAGGTGATTAAAACAGTTTTCATTAAAAATAATGGATGGTGTGTGGAAGGACATTCTTTTAAGTTACTGTGTGAATTTAATGAGACGCTCCCCGCCAGGAGCTGGGCGAAGCCACGCCGGGTCAGATAGATAGTCGGGAACGGGAGCTTATATGACTACTTATATGAATTAAATTAGATGCTCCCCACCAGGGACTGGGTGAAGCCGGGCCGGCTCAGACAGACAGATAGACAGACAGATAGTCGGGAACGGGAGCTTATATGACTACGTATATGAATTAAATGAGATGCTCCCAACCAGGGACTGGATGAAGCCGGGTCAGACAGACAGACAGACAGTCAGACAGATAGTCGGGAACGGGAGCTTATATGACTACGTATATGAATTAAATGAAATGCTCCCCACCAGGGACTGGGTGAAGCCGGGCCGGGTCAGACAGACAGACAGACAAACAAGCAGACAGACAGACAGACAGACAGAATGATAGATAGATAGATCCCCTCCAGGGACTGGGTGAAGCCGGGCCGGGTCAGCTAGTATATATATATAATTCTTCTCAGTAGCAATGCCAGGAACTGAATGAATTCTTTGTGCTGTGATACTTCAGCTTATTGAAGTGTGAATTACTATTTCTGACAACTGTTTTCTGACAAGTAACATAACACATTTTGGTTGAGTGATACTTTCTACCAATGAAAATGACTCAAATCTGCTAGCTGACCATTTAACCACATGACTGACTAATGCCCTAATCTGGTCAATTAAACCAGTATCTACGACTATTACATTTCATCTGTTCTCTACAATTGAATCCTTGACAAAGTGTCTTCTGAAACCTCAGCAGAGAGGTAGGTGTAGTGGTAGTTCCTGTGTTTGGTGTCTCGGTCACCTATTATTACAGTGACTGCCTCTACCTCCATTCTTGCAACATTAACTTCTACATTAAGAAGTTAATTATTTAACCGTGCTAAACTTCATGTAGGCTATTTGCATTTTTATAATATTACATTATTGTTGAGTTAAACATCTACAAATTTACCTTTTCATTTTTTAAATATTTTCTGAGTGCAAAACAAAAACATGCTTGTATACATTCACATTTATCTTCTTGTAAGTGTTGTTAGTTTGTCACTTGTTAAATTAATCAGTAATGTTGCAGTATTTTCTTTTACTCATGATCAAATAGTGATTTACATTTTCACTTTAAATTGTAATACACCTATTGGAAGACTGTGATTTTTAACTCAAAATCATAGGCATTCAGGGCACCTAAGCCCAAAAAAGGGCTTTAATCTATCAAAGTGAGTAGATTCTTTTCTCCAGATCCACTACCAAAATATCTGTTCTTTTCTCTAGATCCAGTATCAAAATATCTATTCTTTTCTCCTGGTCCAGTACCAAAATATCTATTCTTTTCTCTTAATCCAGTACCAAAATATCTATTCTTTTCTCCTGTTCCAGTACCAAAATATCTATTCTTATCTCCTGTTCCAGTACCAAAATATCCATTCTTTTCTCCTGTTCCAGTACCAAAATATCCATTCTTTTCTCCTGATCCAGTACCAAAATATCCATTCTTTTCTCCTGATCCAGTACCAAAATATCCATTCTTTTCTCCTGATCCAGTACCAAAATATCCATTCTTTTCTCCTGATCCAGTACCAAAATATCCATTCTTTTCTCCTGATCCAGTACCAAAGTGCCATCTCCAAATGAACTGTTGCAGAGCTCTCCTTCCCCTCTCCATGCTCAGAAGCCAGCGGGGTGTGCCAGACCAGTACTGGAACTTCACATCTGCAGAGGGGCACATTAGGATGCAACCAGGTCGTGATTCAGTATGGCAAATATGAACTAGCCGAAATTAGGTCACGGCTGGTTTTGTTTCCTCCACAGGTTTTAGGTGTTTCATTGTCAACAGACTCGAGCCTATAACCTTTACAGGATGCCGCAGTCAACCACAGCATTTTCTGGCTGTTTGTAATTTCTTGGAAAGTTAACGTTCAGTAATTTGCCATTGCTTTCTGAACGACCAACTCTCATGCCATTGTATAAAAACCAACTTAAGGTGGTATGCTGCCAAATCGCCAGCAGCTGTCTTTCAAACTCGGTATGTGGGATTACGAATTGCGTCCGTAACTCCTTCACCACAGAGCCGGCTACTCAGGGTAGTACTCGGGGCAAAAATGATGATGATGATAATTTGTGGGTTTTTTTTTCTTCAAATAATTTGTATTTATGGTACAAGAGACATCATTGTTTTTCTTGTCCTCTTTCACACAATTTTCAGTACAGCTTTGAGTGTTGAGAAAAAAGTTCGGCAGAGTGGGGCAGTCCCAGCCACTGTTGCAGTTATAAAAGGAAAAATTTGTGTTGGTAAGTAGAATAACAATGCTGTGTTTAACAACCAGTGCCATTGCTCCCTGGACAGACTTTTAGTGCTTAGCCTCACTTGACTGACAGATAACATGTTTAAACAAAATCTGTCATTTCAACAGTTATGCTTTTCCTAATGTCCATCATGTCATATGAGAGGGCTTCAAATGAAAACCTTAAATGATTTTTTTTGGATGAATTTATTCTGAAAAAGGTAAGACCAAATGTATCATGTTTTGATGTAGTCACCACTGCGTTCAATGCCAGTTCTTCAGTGCCGATAAAGTGCTTGGATTCCTGTAGAAATAAATTTCCTGGTCGCATGTGACACTCATGCACCACCTGCTACCTGCTGTACCTCTTCATTGGACCGAAAAGTCTTTCCTCCCAATGACTCTTTGAGTTGTCCAGACAGGTGAAAATCACTTGGGCTAGGTCTGGCAGGTACGGGGGATGTGGTACACACTGAAAGTGGAGGTCACTGTTAAATAAAAATGTATAATAGAACGCTGGTCCTCTTTGGTGCATGTCAGAAGTGGGGCAGCCATCTTTAAACTGTCCTTATGACATCACCATGTTCGTATGCACTGTGATGTCATGTGCTTAACACTCTTGACATCCTTAACAACAATATTGACGGGTTACAAGACAATGGCATGGTTATTGTAATTTCTATCACACTTTTATGGTTTTCATGTGAAGCCCCCTCATGTAAAGAACACTTGATCACAATGTTGCTAGTCAGTGGGCAGGTTATATCTTCTCCCTTTAAGACTCCAAATGAAGCATAGACCCACAACCACACATGCCAAGCCCTGTGTAGACTTGCTCATGTTTGGTTGTATGTTTGCTGATTTGTTTCTACAGTGTGAAGCAGTCAGTCTCACACCAACCCTCCTTAGTAGCCTTTTATGACTTGTACATGAGGTTACAGTATTCACATCTTTTTTACTTCCCCTTTGGGGCCCCAGTAAGACATGCCCGCAGTGGGCAGGCCAAATCTGATTAACTCGCCACTAATATAAGATTGTGATGAAGAATTAACATCACAGCACCCAGTGCAAGTCCATAAGTGCTCTGTCATTCCAAGAAAACTTCAGGGGTTTGTTTGCTGTTTGTCTCTGCACGAACTGGTTGGCTACATATTGGAAACATCGTCACCCGCAGGCATTGTGACCAGTTCCATATTCAGTTCCCAACTCCAACAATGAAATGTCTCTTTTTTGAGCTTTTAAATGTATAAGATTGAACAGGACTAGAATACATTTGTTGTATGAACGAAGAAATAAACAAACTTTATTTTCAAAGGGTCACAAATTGGTCATGCAGGCTCATCTCACATTCTGCCTTTCCAATCAATCAATCTTTCTTCCATCAGTTATCTGTTGCACATGTCACATTCACATAGAAAAAACATTGTCAAATGAATGTTGTGAAGATAAACAATACATATTACCATGTTATGCTACAGACGGGCAGACAGACAAACATACATACATACACACACACACACACATGCATAAACACATACATACCTACCTACTTACATACATACATACATACATACATACATACATACATACATACATACATACATACATACATACATACATACATACATACATACATACATACATACATACATACATACATACATACATACATCATATACATACACACATCATATACATACACATATACATAAACACCTACCTACATAGATACACACACAATCCAGGTGTGGAAATGTGGTTTCTGAGGAAACACGCACGCACACATGCACAGAAATTATGGTATGTTAAGTAAGTTTACAGGACATTGTAACCAACCCCAACACTTGTTGGCTGTTGGTGATTTACTGGGCAATTTAGTTTGTCATTGCTTTCTGAAAAGCCAATGTCTCATACAATTAAAAACAACACAAAGTGGTCTACTTCCAAATTACCCACATGTGATTTCAAACCCTCGAGTTAGTAAGTCGAGGAATTATGAGACTTCAGCTTGAAGGATTTATCTAATTATTTTATGTTGTGTGATTTCTGCAGTATGTACCTGACGAGATGCAGCGAACTATGCCAGGCTGTAAATCATGCAATCTATTGTTTGAGCCTTCATTATTCAAATTCACTATGGGAAACATTGTTTTGAATTATTAGACTGTTTCACTATCCCCAAGGCTGCTTGGAGCAACATGCAAAAAGGCATGATAGTCTAGAAAAGTTACTTATGGAGGGAAGAGTATCAGGGAGGCATAGAAGAAGTATACCACAGTGTGGATGGATTCAAGATGAGATAGATAATTTACACATGGCAGAAACAGTCGCAGGACAACTGGCTAGACAGCTGATAGAGAGGAATTTCTACTTTCTGTTTTTTTTTGGGGGGAGGGGAGGGGGTGTGCACAGAGCAAGCCACTGAATGAATGAAGAAATTATGGATGAAATACTTTATTGATAGATAAAGGGAGAGAGGTGGGTAGGCAGACAGGCAAGTAGAGAGAGGGAGAGCACTTAGTTGTTCATACTTAACATACACAGAAATTCATCTGAAATTGATGTCGACTGTACAGATGTAGGCTTCCCCAACTAGGATTGATACCAAACTGTTGTACTTTCAGGTCTTCAAGAAAGTGACATTGGATTTCTGGCAGAGAAAAATAAAGATCTTATCAAAGTATCACGGAGGGACTTGCCATATGTTTTGAGTCATGTGAGTTTTGATATTTCTATTTATCTGTAATGTCTGCCACAGAGATCGTCATCATCATGTGCCATGCTGATAAGCCATCTCACTCGATCACCAGAGTCATGGATCAATTCTGTGTCCTTGTCTCGAACATACCACATTTCCAAACCATCCAGGTATTTACTTCTCTGCCTTCCCCTTGTTCTTTTCCCATCAATATTGCCAGTTGTCACCAAGTTCTTCAATTTAATTCTTCTCATAACATGTCCCAAAAATCTTGACTTTATGCATCTAATTTCTCTAATCAGTTTACGGTTTTCATTTCTTTCTTGTAGGACTTGGCCATTGTATTTTTTTGTCTGTCCATGTTGTTTTTTGCATTTTCCTCAGAAACCACATTTCCACAGCTGTCAGATATTTTTCAGCTTGTCTGCACATTGTCCATGCTTCACATCCATACCAAAACGAAGCCACAGGGATACTTGCCATTAATAAGAGTTCTGTGCATTTCTACTTGTCTATAATGTCCATCATGGAGAGATTTGCCATATGTCTTGAGTCTGTGAGTTCTGTGTATTTCTACTTGTTTATAATATCTGTCACACTCACTGTGCTGTATGTGAATTCATAAGAGTAGCAGAAGTCAGATGTGCCGGTCTAACGGCACAAGAACGCAGCTCTGCTGTAAACAGGCACAACGCAATCACGTCCAAAAAAAAACTCCGGATGACGCAGAAGATGAAGAGGAAGAGTTCTGTGCATTTCAACTTTTCTATAATGTCTGTCATGGAGAGTTTAGTTTAGTCGATGGAAAAACATCACAGCACACGGTATAACCTATAAGTGCTCCGTTCTACTCCTAACTCAAGCCTGAGTCTGGAGAATCTCAGCTCAGTGCACGAACTTCGTAGCACCAGCAAGGATCCTGAAATACTTTGGGTAGATTTTTAACTCAAAATTTTGCCTGGGCAGCGCCGCTAGGCTACTCTTTTTCGATTTTCAACTGCCAAGGGATTTTTTACATGCACAACAATACACACGGGCGTCCGATCTCACTACCCAGAGACCAGGGGACATTTTATTACTAGAAGTCCACGTGAAAAAGTCCCAGTCCTCCAGCACTCGAGGCGGACACCATACCTTGAGACCACTCAACCCCCTCGATGTCATGGAGACTTGCCTTATGTCTTGAAACCTGAGTTCTGTGTATTTTTACTTGTCTACGTCTGCCACAGAGAGACTTTACATCAGCAGTCTTATATTTCTACTTGTGTATAAAGTATGTCAAGACTTGCCATATGTCTTGAGTCATGTGAGTTTTGTGTATTTATATTTATCTGTCATGTTGTCACGAGGATTCTTGCCATATGTCTCGAGTCATGCGGGTTCTTGTATTTCTCGTCTATATCTGTCAAGCTGTCACAAAGAGACTTGCCATATGTCTTGAGTCGAGTTCTGCGTATTTCTGCTTGTCTATAATATCTGTCTCGAAGAGACTTGCAATATTTCTTTAGCCATGAGTTCTGTGAATTTCTACAATTCTATTATTCTGTAATGTCTACATCGAAAGACCTGTCATTCACATGAGTTCTGTGTATGTTTACTTGTCCATAATGTGTTATGACTTAAAAATTGAGAGCAATCAAAAGTTAACATTTTCTCCTCATTATTGTTCTGGGGGAAATATTTTCTCATCATTATTGTTCTGGGGGAAATATTTTCTCATCATTATTGTTCTGGGGGAAATATTTTCTCATCATTATTGTTCTGGGGGAATCATATCCTATGAGACTAAGGGGGATCACAGCTGGAGTTACTGAGTTCGTACTCAGTGTGATGCTTTTGTCAGGCTGCCTTCCTCCAAGAGACATATGGCATAAAACCCGGTGCAATGAAGTCAGTCCTCTTGTCTTTAAACTCCTCTTTAACAGCATGCACTAGATAATATAAAAAGGGACGATAGTGGTACACCTTTAGCCAGGCACTCATTTGTAGGTGGCAGGTTTGAACCCGGGTGTGTCTTTATCTTTTAATGTTTGTTGTATTTTGTATCCTCAGATAGCAAATTAGAGTTGCAAAGCTAGAAAATGTATGTATTAGGTTTGCGCATAATGCATTATTGTTTCTTTTGAACTCACTTCACTAGGGTTTCAGTGGAGGAACTACAGTCTCTGCCACCATGATAGCCTCCCATATGGCAGGTATTTCTATTTTTGCCACAGGTGGAATTGGAGGCGTTCATAGAGGAGCAGAAACAAGTAAGTTCCTGTGTGCTGTAGTGTTTGTGGACTCTGTAATATTGTGATGTCCAAGGGTTTGATTCTAAATAGTGGCAGTTTTTCGGTCAGCGCGTCAGCCCAGTCTCATAATATAGATATGAGATTTTTCATGGAAAGTGCAACGACAAGGAAGGACGTATGAGAGGGATATTATGACGTGCTTACAACCAGCATACGACTGGAACAGTGAGAATCTACAACTTAATGACAGAGCATCAGTGGGTTTGCA
This sequence comes from Cepaea hortensis, assembly GCA_963921405.1. Taxonomy (NCBI): domain Eukaryota; kingdom Metazoa; phylum Mollusca; class Gastropoda; order Stylommatophora; family Helicidae; genus Cepaea; species Cepaea hortensis. The sequence continues at coordinate 28,942,510 of OY992887.1, read as the reverse complement.
TAGTGTGCTATGATGTCGATTCTTAAATTAATCAGTTAATAAATGAATCACTGATGGAGTTTTCCTTGATTCTAGCTAGTAGGATCACAAAGATTGTAAGACCTGAATCATGACTACCTTGGAGCAATCCTCTGTCTGTGAGTTCCCAGTCTGGCTAATGTTCCCTTTATTGACATGCCTCCCTATAGATGGGAAACTCAGGTGCACTGTGGTTCATGTCCTTGGAGAGGGGAAGGAGAGTTCTGCAATAGTTCCATTGGAGTTGGTATTTCAGTACTGGATCAGCAGGAGAGTCTCTACACCAGCCTCACCCCGATAGATGCAAGCCATTTTCAGGATTCAGGTGACTTAAATATCATTGCCTTGGACTCAACAGTTATGTTGCAGTCTTCCAGAGTTATTTCAACCAATCATCCACTCCGGCTGGGACTACCCTGACAGATTACACATGGCTTGGCATGTGTGGTTGTGGGCCAGTGCTCCACTAGGAGTGTTAATGGCAGAAGAAGATGAAACCTGTCCAGTGACTGACAACAGCATGACCAAGTGTTTTAAACCTCAGCCAATATGATGAACACTTGGTATCTCACTATGTGCCATGCCGTTAACCATGGGCGGTCATGTTTCACCATCTCACATGATCACCAGTCATGGATCAGTTCCGTGTTCTTGTCTCGACCATGCCACAAGGCCAAGCCATCCAGGTATTTAATTCTCTGCCTTCCCCTTGTTCTTTCCCCCTCAATCTTGCCAGTTGTCACCAGGTTCTCTTATTTATTTCTTCTGATAACCTGCCTATTAAATTTTGACTGTCTATGGCTAACTTCTCTAATCAGTTTACAGTTTTCATCTGCTTCTTGTAGGACTTACTCATTGGTTTTTCTAGGAATGGTACTGTTGTAGTGAAAGCGTTTTTAAAAAAAAACATGTTATCTGCCATTGAGACTAAACACTATGTCTGTCAAGGGAGAAATTTTAAAAAATCAAATCAAATCAAAACTAGTCTGTTAAACACCGCCTTTTTATTTTAACTTACCAATACAAGGTTTTCCTTTTAGAACTGAAACAGTGGCTGGGACTGCCCCACTCTGTTGTACTTTTTTCTCAACCTCAAAGCAGTACTAAAAATTGTGTGAATTGAGTTAAGTTGAGTCAGGAACTGACATAACAGCACTTGGGACATTCCAATAAGTGCTCCATCCTCATCTTTAACAACCAGCAAAGAATCCCAATACTGATGGTACCAGTTGCAACCTGATTAGTGTTTGACTGGTCTTTTCTCGAAGTGCTGAGTGTTGACCAGATCCTCTGGTCACTCCCTGCGGCACCATTATCTCAGGCAATGATGGTGTATGTGTTCTTTCACACTCTGCAATGATTCCAAAGGACCTTGACCACATCTGCCTTATTGTGCACTAATATTCCATCCAGCGGTGCAGACCCAGCCAATCTGTCTGCCTGCTCGTTCCCCAACACACCAGCATGTCCTGAGGAAAATATCCAACGGATGCTCCCTATCTTCGATTGTGTGAAAAGGACAAGAAAAACAAATGTCTCTACGTTGTGGAGATGGCACTTGATTAATTGATTTAAAGTAATGTCTTTGGAAGTGTGAGGAAATATAAACAGTGTTTGCACACATGTATAGAAATACTGAAAACACATGTTCATTGCTTAAAAAAATGTTGCTTAAAAGTCGACAGGATCAACTTCATTGCACGGGTTTTTTTATCCCATATGGCACGGTCTCTTTCCGTAGTGCACAAAGCATGAACTCCGTAGCTCCAGTGACGACCCACAGGAGTCTCAGAAAAAATTCACCTGTGAATCGAAAGACATAGGCCCAGGGAATCCAACCGACAACCTTCGGAGCCCGAGTCAAATGGCTTGACCACTTCACCACGGAGACTCCCCTTCATTGCTTTAATACAGCAAACCTCTTTCCATCTTCCACAGGTTTTGACATTAGTGCTGATCTGACAGAATTGGGTCGCACTCCAGTAGTTGTCGTATCCTCAGGAGTCAAGTCAATTCTGGATATCCCTAAGACCTTAGAGTACCTGGTATACTTCAGATGTTTGCAATCTTAATCAATTTTATAATGATAACCAAAATGTTTATTTTAATATTACATTTTACTGCTTATATCTTCTTCTTCTTCTTCTTCTGTTTTCTTTCAAGTGGAGTGTGTCACACTTTGTTACACACCTCAAAGGGCTGCATGTCAGACTTTGGTGGTCATTTGTGTCAGGTTTGCTTCCTCTAAACAGATTCCATGCAAGGTCACAGGTTTCACCTACCCATGGTTAGCTTTTCTGTCCTAACAATGTTGCCAGGGTTGTGGTCTTATGGCCTACTCTTTAGGATTTCCAACTGCCGTGGGATTTTTAACCATAATAACTTTCACACGGGACCTCTTGTTTATCGCCCTTATCCGAGAAGACTAGGCATCCAATCTCAGTATCCAAGAAATCAGGAGGTCATGTGATATCATTATACACCAATGGTTCTGGGGAAACATGCCCAGCCCTATGCTGAGATCGATCCATGTACCTTCTGAGTCTTGGGAAGACACAGTAATCTCTCATCCACAACTCCCCCAAACTATATTAACTCTGTGTAATGGAAGGGGTTAAAGAAATAGTATCATAGAGAGAGAGAGTTAAAGACACATGTCACAGATGGAATACATTTTGTTAAAAACAGGAGCAGTGTGAGTTAATGAGTGAAGTGCATTGTACTGTTGCTAGGAAACCAAGAATGTCTGTTGTGATCTTGTCATAGTCAGGATGTGGGGTTAGTGAACACAGTTTCACAATTCTCTGATATACAAGGTTGAGGGTTTGCCTTGATTTTGTTGCTGTGTGTTGATGTTGATAGTATGAGTGTTGGCTGCTCAGAAAGCAGCGGCGAACTATTGAAAGTAAAAATTGCCTAGTAAATCGCAGTCAGGCAATAAAGCTGGAGTTGATTGCATTGTCCTGTAAAGGACACACAACTTATCTTATCTCATCTTGTTCCTTGCAGTGTCAAGGTGAAGCAATAACAGTGGGAGAGCGCCTGCCTGTTTATGGGACATGCAACTAACTTTTTAAAACTGAAATTTGCTGCTAATTAGGGAATGAAAGCAGAACATTATACACAGCTAAAAGAAAAAGGCAGTGATCTTTGGTTATGTAATGGGATGAGAGGTATTGGAGAACATTGTAATGACTGAAAAAATTGAAGCAGAGGCATACCAAGAGAATGAAGCTGGATGATCTAAGACAGTGGCGAAATGTCATCAGTAGAATTGATTCAGAACAATACTAAGACTTCTGAAGTCAGAGTGGGTTCGCCTGAGGCGACTGACACTGTTAATAGGGAAAGCTAATCCACACACAAAATTCAGTCCATCACTACTAGAAGGAGTGTGGATGGACTACGCTTGAGTTCAAAGCGAGCGAGTGCAAAAAAAAATACTAAAGAATGAGATCTGTGGAGAGACATAAACACCCACACCACTTGACATGACACATAGTGGTGAGGGAAAGAATAGGCTGGGAGGAAGTTAGATGATCACCTTATCTCATAAAATGTTGTCCTAGAGTATGTGAAGATCATATCCGTTTATACCCCATTTATATACATCAAATATTATCTGGCTTAACATAACCTTTACATATTTATGTTATATGTGTGTGTGTGTGTGTGTGTTTATTTGACTAGGAAACTCAGGGCGTTTGCGTCGCTACTTTTGGAGAGAAGAAGAATTTCCCAGCATTCATTACAAAAGACAGTGGATATGATGCACCTTACAATGTAGCAACACTTCATGAAGCTGCTTTAATGATTGGTAATTCTATTTTTAAACAGAAAAGTATTGAATTGTTGAATTTATTTGTCTATAATTGTCAAATTATCCTCACCGGACAATGAAGTGTTTAGTCCTTAAAAGCTTGGATTCCTTACTATGTATGTCCCTTGGAGAGTAGCGGTCGATGACACTTGTTCCGTTTTGGTTGACTAAGCTTCTTTGGCCACCTGCATGGCATTCTTGCCTGGCTTCACCCATGTTGACTTTTTATGCTTGCAGTCTGGTCACTGTTGCAAATTCAGTCATCACTTCATGTATTTAATTGTCCACCTTCTCTGACAAGCGTTTTTTTCCCCTTGCATATCCCTTACAGGACGTTGCAGTCAACATCAGCTTTTTTCGGCTGCTGTTGATGTACTAGGCAAGATTACACTCAGTAGTTTGCCACTGCTTTCTGAGCGACCGGCTCGCATACCCCATAAGTTACCAACATGGCAAGAACCGCTACCAATTCTCATGCAGGTTACGTTACACACAAGAATATACGGGATTACAGAGAAAGACATTAACGCCTAGGCCAGGGAGACTGACAAGCGTTACAATTGATTACATTAAGAATCGTCATCATAGCACACTGGAAAAAACCCACTGATGGAAGCCAAATAATGAGTTTCAAGATGTTATATATTACTCATGGAACCTGTGCTGGTGCAGTGGCTAGTACGCTTACCTGTTGGCCCTGTTGTCATGTGTCCGAATCTCTATCCAGGTGAAATTTTAAATCTGACCTGTGTCTACAGTTTGACCCAGCCTAAAAATTGCTACCTGGAAATGTTCTGGGAAAATAAAGGCAGCTGTTATGATATTGACCACATCACCCATCGAATGCCAGCTGCCTATAAAAATATGGAGTTAGCACCATGTACTGAATATATCTTAGGGCATGGACATGGGTGCTTTAAATGACTTTACTTATTATGTCCATGCTACTGTCTGCCTGAGAATCTCAAGCATTGAATAAAGTGCAGTTTTTCCAGAGAACCATATGGGGTTATTGCTGTAGCTACGGAGTTGGTGCTTTGTATAATGCCCTTGGCAAGCATCTTGCCATTCTGCGGAGAGAGAGACTGAGCTAGATGGCGTAAATCCTGATGCATTAAAGTTGCTCCTCTCACCTTTAACTCTGAGAATGGCATTGTGTTGCCGAGAGTAGATATTTCAGCAGCAGTGGGCTAAACAACAACATGTCAACAATACACTTCATGTCTTCATTATGTCACTCTCCAAAATGTCACTGTATATACTGGTGTCATCGTGACTGCATAGGTTAGGTCAGTATCATGCAATATATTGAAATTAAGATAATGTATGTATTTTTTACACATTATTATACAGTGACAAATATGCTGAATATAATCATATAGTAGGAACTTTGCTGAGTGATACTGTCAACACAGCTCTGACAAAAGTTTCTCCTTCTCTGATTATTTCTCCTGCCTCTTGCCCCTTCATGCCCCCTCATGCCCAAGGTGTCTGCCATGTCCTGTGTCCATCTTCCTGCTGGTTGACCCCTGCCCCATCTTCCAAGAACCATAACTTCTATCACTGTCCATTCCAAGCCATTACAACATATAATATGATATTCCAAGCCACTATGACATATAATGTGAGAAGCACCTTGCCATCTTGACAGAAAAAAAGTATGTGGATTGGAATTTGGCCAAAATTCCATCACACAATGCCTGGGCATAGCTTCAGAGAACATGTGTTGCCCATGCAGCATGTTCCCTCTCTCGGCCTTGCCTTGTTTACTCCAGAGGGAAGGATAACCAGTACGTCTGGAACAAGGTAGGCTGCAGACACTGGCGACATATAATATGGTACAAGTATTTCAGTCTCCCAGACAATGCTGTTCATGAGCCAGGTTTCTTCCATGTTCAGATCTGGTAAAATGTCAGTATTTTTCTTCTTCTTGGTCCATGATATTCTAAGAACTTTTCTTTAACATTTCAGCTCAAAATCCCAAATTTTCTTCTTAGTTGTTATGAAATGGTCCATGACTCACATCGATATGTTGCCGCAGGAAATATGCCTGTTCTTTAACTTGTTTGCTGGTGTCCTTACATAAGTTCTTAATAATGCTTAATTGTTTCCTTATGTTGAACAGACATTTATAAGAGAGCTGATTTAAACAGCGGCATGTTGATAGCTGTGCCTGTACCTGATGAGTTTGCTGCATCTGGAGAGTTGATCCAGAATGCAATTGATGAAGCCGTGGAGTCTGCCAGGTTTGATCCATAGTTTCTTGTATTCTTGTTTTTGTAGTATCTTCAGTCTCGAATGGGAGCTGAGGTAGAAAAGTGGCTAGATACTCGCCTGGTGCACAAGTGGTCAAGGGTTCTATCTTCAGGGATGGCGGATTAAATTTTAAACATTAACATGGGCTCCCAGGCCGACCCAACCAAAAATGGATGCATGGAAATATCTTGGAAAGTCAAGGCATGATACTGAGCACGTCATCCGCCGAGTGCTGATTGGTCTAGTAAAAATCTGGGTCTATCACCATATGCCCAATGTATCTTAAGGCATGTTAAAGGGTCTTTGACTTCAATCTTTGGTCACTTGTCAGATAAATGAATGAGAGTGACTGTTATTCTGGACAGTAAACAGGTGGGCACCTAGTCAGGTCTTAGTCAGATATGACTGAGCTATCGTATGACAGTAGACGGTACTACCTGCTTTCAGTTAGCACCATATGTTGGGCCAAGCCCGACACCCCATATTGTGCCAGTGGCTTCGGGCGGAGGAGTTCAATTGGAAGGGTAGAGGCCTTACCCGAGTGCAAGGAAATGCAACCTAAAGACTAAATGTCATGTCAGGGCAGGGCAACTGGTCTAGGATTGAAGCTCCAATAGGTGGACAGTTAGAGCATTGCTTTGCTGATCCAACAGCTTCTGCAACTTGTCTTGTTCCATATGTATTGGTGTTACCTTTCCTCTGGAGTAAACTAGGCAGGCTGAGAGAGGGATCATGCTGCATGGGCAACACATGATCTCTAAACTCAGCCCAGGCTTTGTGTTATGGAGAAGTATAACTCCATTTTACAAACTATTGTCTATAAAGACGGCCAGGTGCCAGTCAGTCAGTAAAACAGGTGGGCAAAGTGGTGTAGAAGTATGATGTCCGACTCTATCGCGAACACATCTGGTATGATTCACGGTGGCGACTGTATAAGTAAATACAGGCCTCTTGACTTGCCTTAAGAAACATTGGGCATACGGAGCTGGACACATGTGTATAGACCAACAGGCACTTGGTGAGTGGTGTGATAAGTATCCTGCTGGCTGCCTTTACTTCCAGAGACAGTTCCTGGTACACACTTTAGGCTGGGCTGACATGGACATGGTGCCAGCTGCAGAAGATAGCACAAGATAGGAGAAGTTGGCCTGAGTTAGCTGAGGGTCAATGCTCCAGCTGGTTTAATGGGCAGCAGAAGAATAAGAATAAGAAGAAAATGAATTGTTTGCTGTTTACTGAATGTCTAGCTTTCATGAGTGTCATTTATTGGAATTGTGTCAAGAGGTTAGTGTAACTTTTTCTCTAGAGTAAACAAGGCAGGCAGAGAAAGGGATCATGCTGCTTTCATTTTAATTACTAAATTACATTTTGAATAATGAAGACACAAAGAATAGTTTGTATGATTTATTGCCTGGCATATTTCACTGCATCTCGTCAGGTGCGTACCGCAGAAATCAGATAACATAAATTAAAACAGTGAGATAAATCCTTCAAGCTGAAATATACAACACATTCACACAATAGTTTGAATTGTTTACCACAGTAATTTTAAAATGACTTTCATGTCCTTTTGATTTTCACAAAGTTGGCTTTTGCAAATGAATAGCAGTTTCCTCTGCCAGCTTTAACATGTGACCATTGTATGTATTAAACAACACACATAAAGCATTGTCCATGTCAGTCACGTGACCGGTTTCCAAAATGTGCCAACCAATCATTGACGAAGATTTGCGGTGTGTAAACTTTGTTAGGCCTAATGAAAGACGTTTTCTTCTACTAAAATACAAGTTTATTTTTTTTTTACAGAAAGAATAACATAATAGGTAAAGAAGTGACACCGTACATTTTGAACATGGTCAGTCAGCTAACAAAAGGAGAATCACTCGCTGCTAATATCCTTTTGCAAATTTTGTTCAGATGTAAATCAGATACAGGTTTTCTTGTAGTTGAGTTGCATTATTTGCATTGCATTTCTCATAATGTGATTGTGGAACTTTAAATAAGCTACTGTTGCATTACAGAAATTTAATCAAATAAGCTGGTGTGTTAGGCCTAATGATAGTCGTCGTCGTCTTCTTCTTCCATCTCCGCCCCATCTTTATTTCCCCCTGCTGTTGCTTATATGACTACTACTGCCACATGTGTGTATTAGGGTGTGTGTTTGTGTGTGTATGACTGTTAATGTGTGTCTCTCTGTCTCTTAACCGCCGATGACATTTGACTGCAACTATGTGGTTGTTGTAATTGTTCAGCATGATTAGTTGTTTCGTATATTGTCATTTCAGTTGTTTTGTGCTGTCTTGTCTAGGCAGTTACTTGGAATGTCATTTATCCCAAGTTTGCTCAGTTGTCTACTCTTGATAGAATGACTTGAAATATTGTTGATCCCAATTTTACAGAGCTGTCTACTCTTGGCAGTTAGTGGGATTGTTGTTGATCCCAATTCTACTGAGTTGTCTACTCTTGATATAATTACTTGAAATATCGTTGATCCCAATTCCACAGAGTTGCCTACTCTTGATATAATTTTTTTTTTCTGCGTTTCCATCCTGTTTCAGGATATTGCGGTCAACATCAGCATCTTTAAGCTGTATGTTGATTCTTAGGCTAGATTACGCTCATCAGTACGCCATGACTTTCTGAGCGACTGGCTCCATACTCTCATAAGTCACTGGCGCGACTCGAACCGTTTCCAATTCTCGTGCGCTCACGTCAACCACGAGAGTATTTGGGGTTACGGAGAAAGCTGCTAACCCCTCGGCCAGGGAGACTGGTACTCTTGATAGAATGACTTGGAATATTATTGATCCCAATTCTACAGAATTGCCTACTCTTGATAGAATGACTTGGAATGTTGTTGAACCCAATTCTACTGAGTTGCCTACTCTTGATAGAATGATTTGGAATACTGTTGATTCCAATTCTACAGAGTTGCCTACTCTTGATAGATTGACTTGGAATATTATTGATTCCCAAATCTGCCAGTGTGTCTTCTTCTCTTGGTTTTTACCTCCCATTGGAGCACAGGACCTCGGCAAACTCACCCCCCACCTCAGCTGTCCTATGTTTTGTTGTCTTACACAGCTCAGTCCATGTTCTCCCAGATGATGAATCTCTGTCCCTAATTCTCTTGGCCATGTGTTTTTGCGTCTCGCTCTCCTTCGTTCGCCCTATGGGTTCCAGAACCAGGACTGTTTAGTTATAGGTAAAGTTAGTTGCATGCCCTTTACAGGACATCACAATCAGACCCAGCAGTTTTTTACTGTTTGTGATTTTACTAAACAAGTGAATGTTCAGTAGTTTCTCATTACTCTGAACGACTGATGCTCAAACCATTGTTAAAAATTAACACAAATCAGTCTGCTTCCAAATCGCTGCAGCTGATTTTAACCACTGTATGTGGGATTGTGAATCTCATTTGCTACCTCTTCGCCACAGATGCCAGCTTAGTTAAGGTATTCTTAGATCTTCTCAATGAATGTCCTATCATATACCAGCATCATGTCCTCACCTTATGATTCACTTGTATTTGTTTAGTTCTGTCCATCAGCACGACATTGGTGAATTTGTCATGCCATTTCAATCCATCTTTTCTGCGCAGCAGATACCAATTAATAAATATTTGTACGGGTTGTCTACTGTTGACAAAGTTGTTTTGCATTTTTTGTCCCGGCTGTTGGTGATTCATGGGCAAGTTTACGTTCAGAAGTTTGCCATTGCTTTCTGAACGACCAGCACTCATACCATTGTATGGAAACTAACACTAGTTGGTCTGCTTCCAAATCGCCTGAAGCTGTGTTGTGAACGCAGCATGTGGGATTATGGATTGCATTCGTAACTCTTTGCCACAGAGCCTTCTGAGTTGCATAGCACAAGTTAAAAACAAATACACAACTGTCATTTATTGCTGCTTCTGTAATCCTTGACATACAAGCAGACATTGCTCTGGTAGAAAACAATGCATCCGTGGCTGGAGGCATTGCTAGAAACCTTGCGCAGATTAGATCTCATGATTCTGACGATATGTCAGCTACATTTTTTCAGTCGAGACTAGTGCAGCCCACAACATCAATCTCACCTGAAGATCACAGTAAATCAGCATCAGCCTTCTCGCTGGGTCACAGGAAAACAGAGAAAAGGGAAAAACTACCTGGTAGGCCTGTAGGTACTTGTTCTCATTTTCTGTTTGTTTAACTTAATTGATTCAGTGCCAAGCAAATGGTAGGTTTGAACCAAACACGCAACACAATCATATGAACAAGTATTATAATTTAAATTTCCGTTCACTGAGCATTGAAATTGTCAGAGGATACTAAGAAACTAAACAAACAACACGATGACCCTGGTATGGTGATATATCATCCTTCTGTCCAAATGTGACGATATCTTGCAGCACTGAATCAGTTAATTAATTTCTTTCTCTTGTTTTCTATGATGTTTAGTATTGAATTAAATTGTGTTTTTGTTTTTGTGGGTGTGTAAATGATGTTATTATGCCGCCGCTGTGGTTTAGGGGTAGTGGACACACTTTATAATTCCCTGATATATCAGGTCTAGGTTCTAAATCAGCTGCAGATTTGGAAGCAGACCACCTTGTGTTGATTTCAATGGTATGAGCGTCCATTATTCAGAAAGCAGTGGCAAGCTACTGAATGCCTGGTAAATCACAAACAGCCAAACAATGCTTGGGTTTGATTGGGACGTCCTGTAAAGGGCATGCGAATAACTGTTTTTCTGTTACTTTAGGAAAATAATGAGAGAGATCAAAGGCAGAACACAAATACAAGTTGGAGGTTATAATATAACCTAAATGTGTTAAGCAGATGACAAATATTGATAACTGAAAACACAAAAGATCTGCAACAGATGTTAGATATTGTAGTAATAAAGTGTGCAGACAAAAGTCTTTCCTTAAAAACAAGAAAACAGAAACAATAGTTATATCAAAGACAAAATAACACCATTATGAAATTAAGCATCCATACTTCAAGAGCTGAATATTGAAGAAGGTTGGCTATTAAAGATAATAAAGCAAAGAAAATTGAAATATTTTGGTCACTTGAAATGTCACGAAAGTTTGGAGAGAACAATAATGGAAGGGTATATGCCTGGGAAGAGAGAAAGAGGAAGGCCAAAGAGAAGATGGGTGCAGGATGTGACGGATGATCTCCAAATGGGTGTACCGGATGCGGGGCATCTTGCTTATAATCGAGAGGTTTTCCAGAAGGTTGTTATGGGAGCGAGGTTCTACAAAGGACATGCTACTGAATGAATGAATGAATGAAATTAAGAACCAACATCTTTGCACTCAGGACTTTCCCACATATGCTGTGTCCTCGTCTTCAATAGCCAACGAAGAGCTTTCATGCGGATGAGAATAACACCAGAATGTGATATTACAGTCAATCAATTAAAATATTTGGTGGCATTCATAACACCTAGATCAAATATTTAGATATCATATTAAGTATTCATTTTAATTAATCTCGTTTCTTCACCTTTTGATTCACTGGTATGTGGTTAGTTTCAGCCTAAAACTGGGCTCCCCAGTTGGAACCAGCCTAAAACTGGGCTCCCCAGTTGGAACCAGCTTAAAACTGGGCTCCCCAGTTGGAACCAGCCTAAAACTGGGCTCCCCAGTTGGAACCAGCTTAAAACTGGGCTCCCCAGTTGGAACCAGCCTAAAACTGGGCTCCCCAGTTGGAACCAGCTTAAAACTGGGCTCCCCAGTTGGAACCAGCTTAAAACTGGGCTCCCCAGTTGGAGCCAGCCTAAAACTGGGCTCCCCAGTTGGAACCAGCCTAAAACTGGGCTCCCCAGTTGGAACCAGCCTAAAACTGGGCTCCCCAGTTGGAACCAGCTTAAAACTGGGCTCCCCAGTTGGAACCAGCTTAAAACTGGGCTCCCCAGTTGGAGCCAGCCTAAAACTGGGCTCCCCAGTTGGAACCAGCCTAAAACTGGGCTCCCCAGTTGGAACCAGCTTAAAACTGGGCTCCCCAGTTGGAGCCAGCCTAAAACTGGGCTCCCCAGTTGGAACCAGCCTAAAACTGGGCTCCCCAGTTGGAACCAGCCTAAAACTGGGCTGCCCAGTTGGAACCAGCCTAAAACTGGGCTCCCCAGTTGGAACCAGCCTAAAACTGGGCTGCCCAGTTGGAACCAGCCTAAAACTGGGCTGCCCAGTTGGAACCAGCCTAAAACTGGGCTCCCCAGTTGGAACCAGCCTAAAACTGGGCTGCCCAGTTGGAACCAGCTTAAAACTGGGCTCCCCAGTTGGAACCAGCCTAAAACTGGGCTCCCCAGTTGGAGCCAGCCTAAAACTGGGCTGCCCAGTTGGAACCAGCTTAAAACTGGGCTCCCCAGTTGGAACCAGCCTAAAACTGGGCTCCCCAGTTGGAACCAGCCTAAAAGGATGTTGTCTACTACCGCTTTCTCTCAACCCTACTTTTTTTATTCTACTTCTATGAATGTTTATAGTTTATGAGTAATTGTTTTAGTCCTTCTCCATGTTTCTGCTCTATACAGTATCGCTGATTTAACATTAGAATTGAATATTTTATGCGTGGTGCTAAGTTTAATTTCTTTTGACCTCCTCAAATTTCCTTGTGCTATAAAAGCTGCTCTTGCCTTTTGTATTCTTATGTTAATACCTCTATCTGTTTCCACCACTTTGTCTACATTGTTAATTAAAGACATGTATGATCTTTACATAGGCTGTCTAATCTCTGCACTGATAGAGTCAGTCTCCTTCTGGCTTCTTTAGTACATTTCCGATTGTTGTTAATTTTGGAGCCAAAGTTTGTGGTATTTTCAATTTCTTCATTGTTGAATGTAAAGTACACGGCTTATCATCATCATCATTGTCACCCAGAGCCTTGCCAGCTGGTGTTGGCAATCATGCCTCTCCACAAATTGCGATCTCTGACGACATGGATCAATTCGTGTGTTGACTCCCCTCCATGCCATGACACAAGACTGTCAAGAATTTGTTCACGCTGTCTTCCTCTATCTATCTTTCCACAAATCTTTCTGGTTGTCACGACATGTTCCAGTGCTTGTCTTCTCATAACGTGGCCAAATAAATCATGACTGTCTCTTTCTGATGTTTATGCACGGCCAATACAGTAGTATATTGTTTGTTATTGATCAATATGGGACACAGCTTTATGTATGTCAACATTTGTCTCCCAGGTGGTAATTGGAGCAACTGTGTTTGATTTCACTGTCCAGGTTGTAGATCCCAACGTCAAGGTGAGTTTGATATTTCCAAACACTTGGGTTCTGGTTATAAAAGACCATGAATTCTTCGGTCTGTCTTTTGATTTGATTATTTCAGTATATAACAGTTATGTAACTAACCATCTAAAGTATAAATAACTTTATAAAATAAACACATGCAAAAATCAGTTACATAAAAACAAAAAAGTAAAAAGAACAAAACTAGTCAACTTAAAACCAAAAAAACCTCAATTATAATTTCATTAAGGTTGAACAAGGTTGCATTTATATTTACTCTTTTACAATAGTATGTCTTTTGATATCATATTATGTTTATATTCTTGCTGTCATATTATGTTTGTGTTTTGTCTTTGATGTCATACTATGTTTACGTTGCGATATATTATCTTTATGTTTTGATATAGTATGTTTATGTTTTGATATCATATTACATTTATGTTTTGATATATTATGTTTATGTTTTGATATATTATGTTTATGTTTTGATATCATATTATGTCTATGTTTTGATATAATATGTTTATGTTTTATATCATATTATGTTTATGTTTTGATATCATATTATGTTTATGTTTTGATATCATATTATGTTTTGATATTATATTATGTTATCACCTTCAATATTATGTGCTTTACCATGCATGGACAAATATGGTTCACCATCTTACATGATCACCATTCTCAAATCAGGTCTGTGTTCTTGTGCCATCTATACCATTTGGCCGAAACATCCAAGTATTCATCTCTTTATTTATTTGTTTGAAGCGAGACATGTAAGATAGAGGCATTGATATTGCACCGTGGGAGCAAGTTGCCACTGATTCCACATAGAGGGAAAAGATCAGGAACGGAATAAAGACAAAGGAGAAAATGATTGCAGACAGGTTCCACACTGTTCATGTGGGACGACAGGTGGTGCGTGATGGTGAAAATGACCATGTATGCACATGTATCCATTGTGGGCGCATATTTACCACATTAGAATTAGTCTTCTTCTTCTTCTTCTTCTTCTTCTTCTTCTTCTTCTTCTTCTTCTTCTTCTTCTTCTTCTTCTTCTTCTTCTTCGTTCATCCAGTTTTTTTTCCCCGGATGTGATTGCGTTGTGCCTGTTTACAGCAAAGCTGCGTTCTTGCGCCGTTAGGCCGACACATCCGACTTCTGCGGGCATTTGTTGACTGGGTTAACCATCCCGGAAATTAGTCTGATCAGTGACATTTGCTATCTCCGTGGTTCGTAGTAATAATGACTTTTTTTAAGCACTATGTAAACACTATCGTCTAGTCAAGACGGCAAGGTGCCAGCAGTATTTGATTGATTAAAATAGGAAATTCTTAATTTTGTCTTCAGATAATTCAGTATATGTAAATTGAATCCAAATCCCAACATAGCTTCACACAGCTGGGCACTTTTGTTGGGTTAATAACCTGTTCAACTCTTAACCTGTTTTCACTGCGACATTTTTGTAGACTTGACAAAATATGGAAATCTTCAAACTGGGTTCAGATAACTTCTCAACCTGTCTTCATATTACTGGGGAATTTTTGTGACACTGACAAAACACTGTAATTGATGATGACTGATGTAAGGCAGATATTAGAATCACATTGGCAAAGAAGGCTTGTAGATTAAAAACAATACAATTCTTAAATCAAAGAATATGCAACTTGATCTAAGGAATATATCCTTTATTTCTACCTCTGGCCAGTGACATTTATGTTTCTAAATTATTAACAGTGAATAAACATGATGAAAAATGAATAGAGGTGTTAGAGATGTGGTGTTATGGAAAATTTAACAAATGAGCACGTTCTGGAACACAGAAGATTTCTTAATCAAAATGTGAAGACCCCCAATGGCTTTGTAACTCTAAGACATGAAACACCAAAGAAAGTACTGAAAACAGGAGAGAAGAGGAAGTGGTAGACCAAGGACAACATTTATAAAACAAGCATGCACAGATTTTTCAGTATGGACATACATAAAATTAAAGAGTTGTGCAAGACAGAAAACTATAGAATAAAATAATATGTCACAACTAGCCCGAGATCCTAAATGCTTGGTGCAGATGCAGCCAATTTGTCCACCTGCTTATTTCCCAACACACCAGCATGCCAGGGGAAAAGATCCAAAGAATGCTCCATATCTTTAATTTTTTAATTGAAGCATGCCACGCTGCACGAAGCATGCCTGTCTTCACCTTTCTCAGCCATGTTCTGTGAGTTTGTTACAGTCACACATGCGCATGCTAATTAATAAATAAATGTTACATACAATTTGAGTAATGTGTGATTCCTTTTGACAGTTTAATGGAGCTACATATCAGGGCACAGTGTCTCAGTCATTTGGCGGAGTTGGGAGAAACCTGGCAGACTGCCTGAGCAGACTACAGTGCAATCCCGTGTTTATATCAGCTGTTGGAGTAGACAGTCTTTCTAATGCTCTCTCACAGCACTGCAAACATATTGTGAGTATTTGAATCAGAGCTGTATGGTGACATTAAATTAGGCAGTTAATGTAAGAAATGTAAAGAGTTCAGGATTGTATCAGAGTTCAGGATTGTATCAGAACAGTAACATAGCTACCTACTACTATGGAAATCAGAGATTGGAGTGATGGAGACGTGTAACACACTTACACTTCTCTTTTGGCAGCAGCGTAGTGGGTTCACTTTACATGCTAGTCAGTTGGGCTTAAATGTTGACTTTTCATTCAGAAAGCAAAGGCAAACTTACTGAACATATAACATTGCCGAGTACATCACAAATGGCCAATAAGTGGTGGTTGATTGCAATATCCTTGCAAAAGACATGGAGAAAAAAAAAGAATGTGGGACCAGGTGGAGAAGGCAGGGGAAAAGACTAGGGAACCATATGTGGAGAGAATGATATGACAGGGGATCGGCGGGAGTTCTGGATGAATCTCCATACTGAGAGGGAAAACTAGGAGAACTTTCAATCAGAGGGCATTTGAAACGATCAGCAGTATGACTCTTCGCTGGCTGTTGAACGAGGGGACGGAGCACATGTGAGAATGTCCTGAGCGCAGTGATGTCAGTTCTTTGCTCAACTCAACTCAACTTGTGAATACATCGGAGTCATACTCCCATATGTCCTTCCTATCTGTAACCACATCTTTATTCAGATCGAAGCATCCTTAAATATGTTGTTTCATCTGTTTTTGTATCTTCAGTTGGCAGTTGCTCATAATCTTCAGAATGTTTGCTTTGTCTATCATGAGTGGTTCATCTACTGGAGCCCTTTAACCTAAAATATCGGCTCACTTGTTACCTCGTACTCCAGCATTATCCAGACAGTATATCCATGTAGCTCTTTATTAGAAAGAAGTGTCTAAGCTTAGTACCTGTTCCTGTCATATCTGTGTATTTTTAATTTTGCACAGTATAGACTGAGAATCAGACACCAATTGCTCTGATAACTCAAGAACTTGCTAGGTGCCTCAAAGCTGTAGTGCCATCTCCATATTCACCCTTGAGGTTTTAGTCCTTTTAGGCTTTTTCACCCTTGAGGTTTTAGTCCTTTTAGGCTCCAGTCCGCTTTGCAATAACCTTTCCCTTGGCTAGCTGAAAATCCCTGGCCAGATTTCTCTCCACTTTGCACATAATGAACAGTGCATACTGCAGTTACATGTCATTGCCACACTTACATATAGTGGTGAAGGTAGGAGCAGTGGAAATTTTCATTCCTTTCAAATCCCATTGATCCAAAGACGGGTTAAAATGATAGAAGATTGCTGCCAGAGCTCTAAGTAACTGCATTAAAATGTAATATGAGAATCCTTATTGTTTTGTGTGTCTCCTGCTACAAGTGAATATGACTAGAGTAACTAGTATTTTTCGTGTATGTGCTTGGTCCATGAAAAAAATGTAAGGGCATGAGTTGACCTGGTATATGGTGCTACCCCCCATATTTTTATAAACCAGTTGTCACTCGATGGAGGGCGTGCTCAATATCATGCCTGCCGCCTTGACTTCTTTGATCATTTCCTGGTAGCCATTTTAGGCTGAATCGCCCTGGATGCCCTGGTCAATATTTAAAATCCTGGCCTCGATAGGGATGTATACGCATAACCAGCGGGTGGGCAGGCAAGACTGCTAGTCACTGCACATCCTTGACTTCCTTGATTACCATAAAGAACTGGCAAAATGTTTTAAATGTGATGTTTCTACTCTTTGGTTTAGGATATAAATTCAGTGCAAAAACTGGAAAACATGTCTACGGCTACTTACTGTCCAGTCCTGATGGCTAATGGTCAGCTGCTGTTTGGGGTTGGCAATATGGACATCAACTCCCACTTCACAATAAATAAGGTCAGATGACTTTTTAAAATAAACAGTTAGGCATTCTTGACCATTTCTGTCATTCTGCCTGTTACAGCATTTGAGTTGATGAAACTGTTGTGTTGGGTTATTGAGTCGCAAAACTAGCCTACAATTTTAGGACATGTCATTTCAGCCTCGTGACCGCTCATAATTTTATTCAAGGGAAATTAAAGTTTAAACACAGAAGCCACAAACAATATGTTGCACTATTTATTGCCTGGCATATTTTGAAGAAATTTTACACCTCATGGAAACAAGAAGACTCAACAAAAATATTTCTGTCAAATATGAAGAAATTCACAGACAAGTCAGAATATTATGTAAGGAGGCAAAAGAAGCATGGCTTGAGGAAAAGTGCTTAGAAAATGAAAACCAACACAACAGTCAAAATACCAAATTAGTGCACAAAAGAATTCAGGAACTTACTAATAAAAGAACAAGTACATCAACAGGGTGTCTAAAAACTGAAGATGGCAAAATCATAATAGAAAAAGACCAGATTCTACATGTATGGACAGATTATGTGAAACACCTTTATGATGATAACAGAGACGAACAGTATGATATTAGATTTAATAATGAAGGACCGCCAATTTTGGAGATGGAGGTTCGAAATGTTCTTAAGCATATGAAAGCTGGCAAGGCCCCCGGTGCAGATAATATCACAACAGAAATGATTAAAGCTTTAGAAGAATTTGGACTAGAGCAAGTCACCAGATTGCTGAACACATTATATGATACTGGAGATATACCTCCTGAATTTTGTAACTCTGTATTTATTGCAATCCCAAAGAAATCAGGAACTTTGGAATGTGATCAACATAGAACAATTAGTATAATGAGTCACATCACAAAGATTTTGCTAAGATCATGCAAAGAGTGAGGAAGAAGATGCAACCTGAAATAGGGGAAGAACAATGCGGGTTTGTAGAAGGAAAGGGTACAATAAATGCTGTGTATATGCTGCGAACAGTTATTGAACGTGCTATAGAAGTAAACAAGGATATACATCTTTGCTTTATTGACTATACAAAGGCTTTTGATAGAGTTAGACATGTCAGCATGGTGGATATGCTTGCAGATCTAGAAATTGATGGGAAAGACATTAGACTTATAAAAAACATATATTGGAAACAACAAGCTGCAATAAGGATTGATAATGAAGTGGGACAGTATCAGCCAATTAAGAGAGGTGATAGGCAGGGATGTGTGATGTCTCCAGATCTTTTTTCCCTATACAGTGAAAATATTTTCTGAAATGTAGAGGATATAAATGGAATCAGCATTGGAGGACGAAACATCAATAACATTAGATATGCAGATGATACAGTATTAATTGCAGACAATGCGCAGGACCTGCAACAATTAGTAGATGCGGTTGTTGTACACAGTGAGCAACTGGGGTTAGAATTAAATTGTAAAGACTCAGGTTATGGTCGTCACTAGGAAGAAAGTAGTGCCACAATGTAATATACAAGTAAATGGAAATATTCTTCAACAAGTGAATCGGTACAATTATCTTGGAACAGTCATAACATCTGATGGGAGATGCCTTGAAGAGATTAGAACAAGAATCGCCATGGCGAAAGTAGCCTTTAGCAAGATGAAAAACATTCTGACCAATAAAAAGATGTCAATTGAAACGAGAAAAAGAGTGTTGAAGGGATACATAGAGCCTGTTCTTTTGTATGGATGTGAAACTTGGACAATGAGCAGTCAAGCTGAAAAGCATCTGATGGCTGCAGAAATGTGGTTTCTGAGGAAAATGCAAAGAATACCATGGACAGACAGAAAAACCAATGACCAAGTACTACAAGAGACAAATGAACATCGTAAACTGATTAGAGAAATTAGACGTAGACAGTCACAATTTTTTGGACATGTTATGAGAAGAAATAGATTGGAGAACTTAGTGACAACTGGCAAGATCAAAGGGAACAGACCGAGAGGAAGACTGAGAGGAAAATACCTGGATGGCTTGGCCACATGGCATGGACGAGACAGGAACACTGAGCTGATCTACGACACTGGTGATCGAGTGAAATGGCGAGTCATGACCGCCCACGCTTTCCGGCATGGCACATGATTGATTCATTGATTGATATTTTGCTGCATCTCATCGGATGCATACTGCAGAGTTATGTATCATACAAATTGATTAAATGAATAATGCTTTAGTTGAAACAATTACAACACATAGCCACAGATATTGTTTGAATAGTGGAGCATCTGTTATCCCCACGGTAATTTCAAATTTAACATGAACACATTCTGTCTGCATAAAAACTGGCGTTATGCAGTTACTTTATGCTATGTCTTTCTTATTATTATGTATACCATCATTTTACCAATCTATATAAATTAAGCTATAAAACAAAGAAAATTGAAATATTTTATTCACTTGAAACGTCACAAAAGTTTGGAGAGAACAATAATGGAGGGGTATATGCCTGGGAAAAGAGGAAGGCCAAAGAGAAGATGGCTGCAGGATGTGGCAGATGATCTCCAAATGGGTCTATCAGATGTGGGACATCTTGCTTATGATTGAGAGGTTTTCCGGAAGATTGTTATGGGAGTGAGGTTTTGCAAAGGACATGCTACTGAATGAATGAAGTTTACCATTGCTTTCTGAATGAGAAAACATTTTAAGTGCTGATATTAGTACTCCCCTTAGAGATTTGGTGATTAGAGGAATTTGACATAAGATAATCCACATCATTGTCTAAAATAAGAGTCTTGGGAGTAAGAAATGGTATGGTCAAATACGAGAGACGCATCAGGAGATTTTGAGGTCTCGTCAGCCAACACAGAACTGACACAATTACCTGCCAGACACTGATGCTTCGTTGGAGAGAGGATCTGAGCATCTATGGAGATAACCAGAGTGCAAGGATGATACTCTCACTGATAACTGACTGACTAACTGATATTCATCATATATTCTTGGTTTACTTATTTTGTTTAATATTCTCTGAAGTTACCGTTCTGTTTCTCCTAATATATGTGCTGGTATTTTATTGTGGGTTTTATTGTACTAAGTATTCACATTATATTAAATTATTTCAATATTCTGAAGATTACAGACTTAGATTTGATGATAAAATCCGCTCCTTTGGTGATACTTGACGGCAATTTTACTTCAGAAGTGATTGAGGAAGCTGTGTTGAAGTGCTCGGACATGTCAGTACCAGGTAGAGTTTTGTTGGTTGTGTTACAGTTGTTGTTGGTGTTGTCGTTACGTGGGTGTTACAGCTGACAGATATTAATGTGATGTCAGTATTATCCATTTCTATCCTTAACTTTTGATTGTTTCTTGTTGATCCCAGTATGTTGTATAAGTTTACTTAATTTCACAAAATTTAGTAGCAAATTCTTTGCAGAATATTGCTCTTTAGTCAGTTTCCTTGCCTCATACATTGTTATGTCCAGAATTTCTTGAATTCCTTGTGTCTTATTCTCTCTCTGTTGGTTTTGGTTGACTCTGTCTCGTCATCCAGGAACAGTTCTTTCCATTATTATTCTTTCTAAACCTCGTAAAGACTTCTTCTATTCTTCTTGAAGGTCATGTACCATGGATTTGCTCTGCATATATTTTCTTTGCCATGGCAAGCTGCTGAACATGAAATTGTCTAGCAATAACAAACAGCTAAAGAATTCTGCTGTTGGCTGAGAAGTCTGGTAAAGGACATGCAACAAACTTTAATATTATCTGTAAGGAGCCATGGTAATGCAGTGGTTAGTGCTTTTGCATGGCAGTCAGCTGATTCTCAGTTCAAATTCCCCTTCAGATGGAATCTTTTCTCTGCAAATGTCTCCTGATTTGAACCAGTTTGACCAAATAACAACCAAAGAATTTTCTGGGAGATATGATTGCCATGTTCCAAAACGACAGTGAATAGTGTTAACAAGAAGAAACGACGGTGATAAATTACATTCACAAGTTTAGACAGAATCGACAAGAAGTAATGATGAATTGTCACTGATACAACGGCTCAGTAGACCGAATTAGAAACTGACATGAATAGTAGTCACGGGTCAAGGTTGACCAAGTCAACCTCGGGACCAACACGGCTGACGAGTTATTCGGGCTGAGAGATGCGCAAGCGTTAACAACTCCACTACAGCCGCAAACTTGATGAAGAAAGACATTCACGGACAGAAAGTCAGGTGTATATTTCAAACCGATAGTGCAGAATGAAGAAGATGGAATAAGTTGGAGTTCACAGCGAAGTGTCAGAAAGTTCCATTGACTAGCTAACCGTCATTCAAGTATGTCATCAACCACTCGATTGATTGCAGAGCCTGTAGTCCAGCAAATGTGGGTCAAGAGTTCAGCATGCCCAGATGTGTTGTAAGTACAGTGTTGTAGCATAACGTCAACCGTGTAGCAACGGCAAGAGGGACAGGTTCGCACTCTGGACGATAATTTTCCCAGTCTGTTGATTAGTGACAGTGTGCAAGTGGCAGTATACAGGAACGCGAGAACAACTAAGTAGCCATCCATATTAGTGAGGCCTAAGGTTGGTGGTATATCTGAACTTGTTAACACTGTGTTGTAATAAACAATGTGGAAATTAGGACGCCGGTGTTGTTCAGTCATTCTCTACTGTGTCGCTGCTAACACTGCCTAACTACTCACGACGAGCCTAAGGAGAGTCTTGGCAATGATGGGCACTGTGTCATAGACTTTGATTGCCTTGGTTGCATAATTAACAACAATGGGTCTTATCAGAAGAAGTCACAAGGAAATTGGTCCTAACAACGCAGAGAATAAACAGCAATAGAAGCCTATGGCACAACACCGCAAACACATACATATATAAACATGTTGAGAACACATATCATTAGCATGACAACATGTGGATGTGAATAAAGCACGAACTATTTCACAATCACTAAAGAAGATAATTGAGGCTTTGTAACTTAAATGTTACAGAAACAATTCTGCTGTTAACATGGATCAAAAAGAGGGAAAATACTGGCATTTTACCAGATCTGAAATTTTAAGAAATCTGCCTCATTAACAGCATCATGTCTGGGACACTGAGATACAAGGGGATTGAAATGAAAACCTTAAATGTGTGATAGCAATTACAATAACCATGTCATTGTCTTGTAGCCTGTCAATATTGTGTGATAGCAATAACAATAACCATGTCATTGTATTGTAGCCTGTCAGTATTGTGTGATAACAATTACAATAACCATGCCATTGTCTTGTAGCCTGTCAATATTGTATGATAGCAATTACAATAACCATGTCATTGTCTTGTAGCCTGTCAATATTGTATGATAGCAATTACAATAACCATGCCATTGTCTTGTAGCCTGTCAGTATTGTGTGATAGCAATTACAGTAACCATGCCATTGTCTTGTAGCCTGTCAATATTGTGTGATAGGAATTACAGTAACCATGCCATTGTCTTGTAGCCTGTCAATATTGTATGATAGCAATTACAATAACCATGCCATTGTCTTGTAGCCTGTCAACATTGTATGATAGCAATTACAATAACCATACCATTGTCTTGTAGCCTGTCAGTATTGTGTGATAGCAATTACAATAACCATGCCATTGTCTTGTAGCCTGTCAGTATTGTGTGATAGCAATTACAATAACCATGCCATTGTCTTGTAGCCTGTCAGTATTGTGTGATAGCAATTACAATAACCATGTCATTGTATTGTAGCCTGTCAGTATTGTGTGATAGCAATTACAATAACCATGCCATTGTCTTGTAGCCTGTCAGTATTGTGTGATAGCAATTACAATAACCATGCCATTGTCTTGTAGCCTGTCAGTATTGTATGATAGCAATTACAATAACCATGTCATTGTCTTGTAGCCTGTCAATATTGTATGATAGCAATTACAATAACCATGCCATTGTCTTGTAGCCTGTCAATATTGTGTGATAGCAATTACAATAACCATACCATTGTCTTGTAACCTGTCAGTATTGTATGATAGCAATTACAATAACCATGCCATTGTCTTGTAGCCTGTCAATATTGGTAAGGATGTCAAGAGTGTTGAGCATGTGACATCACAGTGTAGCTGAATTGATGATGAAGTGAATGCAAGAATCTCCAAGGCCAGCGTGGCCTTTTGCAGACTGTACAAGAATGTATGGGACTGAATAAGCCTGCAAACAAAGGTGAAAGTCTATAAAGCAGTTGTATTATCCACACTGCTATATGCTTGTGAAACATGGACTGTTTATCAGCGACACGCTCGGAAATTAAACCACTTTCACACAGTCTGTCTTAGGAAGCTATTGAAGATTAAATGGTAAGACAAGATCCCTGACACTGAAATTCTAGAAAGAGTGTCCATGCCCAGTATCCACACTCTGCCAATGAAGAATCAGATTCGCTGGGCTGGTCACTTAACTTGTATGCCAGATCACAGGCTCCCTAAATGAATATTTTACGGCGAGCTGCGTTGTGGTAAATGCTCCCAAGGCAGCCAGAGAAAAGCTTTAAAGACACTTTGAAAATCTCACTGAAAGCTTTTGGAATTCATCTTGACACCTGGGAGACTGCTGCTAAAGACCGTAATTCGTGGTGTGCATCATTACATAAGGGTGCAGTCACTTGTGAAGCAACCAGGACTGCAAGAGCTGTGAAGAAAAGGCTGGACAGAAAAACCACTGCAGGAGATCCTCCTCCTGGAATGTCAAGCATTCTTTGCCCACATTGTCAAAGAACATTTCGAGCCAAAATAGGCCTTATCAGCCATCTTAGAACTCACTGCTCCAAACTTTCAACCCCACTGGATGAAATGAATGGTCATCATCATTCTTGATGGACAAACAACACAATGTAGATGAACCCGATGACGTCATAAGGACAGTTTAAAGATGACTATCCCATTTATGACATGCACCAAAGAGGAGCAGTGTTCTGTTATTCATTTTTTGATTAGTAAAGGGGTGAAACTTCTAGACCAAAAAGGTGGAAATCGTTAGGGACTAAGTCCATTGGCGGGAGACAATGAATGATGCCGAAGTTGAATGTGAAGTGAAAATGTGCTTTAGCAAACAGAGCACGCAGTTCTATGCAGCTAGTTTGGGAGGACTGATAAAACGATGGCATAAATGCATCAATGTTGGTGGAAATTATGTTGAGACATAAAAGGAACAATGTATGTAAAAAATAAACTGGTCTCAAGTTGTTAATATTTTGAGTTATTTTTTCTACAGCCATTTGTGATTTACTTATCGACTTCCCCTCATATTATAAGCTTCATTGTCACTATATATTCTAGACTGCACGTCTTCATTTGCTGTTTCTGTTATTGAAAATAGTTCCAAAACAACAAACATTGTATTTTACTTACAGAAAAGGATACAACTTAGATATTCTCATTTTTGTATGTGATAGAAAGCATTAACTTATGCCAGGATACAATCTGTTATTTGCTTGCAGTTTGGTTTGAACCTACAGATCTGTATAAATCTGTCAAGCCATTTGAGACAGATGCCTGGAAGCATCTGACATTTATTTCTCCAAACCTAGGAGAGTTAATCACAATTTACAGTGCCTTGATGAGAAAGCTTGATCAGAAACAGATTGAAAGTAAGTGGCGCAAAGATATTGACCTAATATCTTTGTTTACTGTTTTTGTGTATAAAATCTGTTGTATTCAAGTTTATAGTCCACATTTCACATAGCCCAGCTTGAATGTAATATTTCTGACAGTCCACATTTCACATAGCCCAGCTTGAATGTAATATTTCTGACAGTCCACATTTCACATAGCCCAGCTTGAATGTAATATTTCTGACAGTCCACATTTCACATAGCCCAGCTTGAATGTAATATTTCTGACAGTCCACATTTCACATAGCCCAGCTTGAATGTAATATTTCTGACAGTCCACATTTCACATAGCCCAGCTTGAATGTAATATTTCTGACAGTCCACATTTCACATAGCCCAGCTTGAATGTAATATTTCTGACAGTCCACATTTCACATAGCCCAGCTTGAATGTAATATTTCTGACAGTCCACATTTCACATAGCCCAGCTTGAATGTAATATTTCTGACAGTCCACATTTCACATAGCCCAGCTTGAATGTAATATTTCTGACAGTCCACATTTCACATAGCCCAGCTTGAATGTAATATTTCTGACAGTCCACATTTCACATAGCCCAGCTTGAATGTAATATTTCTGACAGTCCACATTTCACATAGCCCAGCTTGAATGTAATATTTCTGACAGTCCACATTTCACATAGCCCAGCTTGAATGTAATATTTCTGACAGTCCACATTTCACATAGCCCAGCTTGAATGTAATATTTCTGACAGTCCACATTTCACATAGCCCAGCTTGAATGTAATATTTCTGATAATGTGTCAGCTGATTGGTATGATCTCTGCCTCTGTTTGCTAGCACTGAACTTAACCGTAGTTCATACACATGTTACTACTTCTATTGCACTGGACTGATATTTGTATGTGGATTAGCTTTCCCTGTTACCAGTGTCCCTGGCCATCAGGCGAACCCACTCTGACTTCTGAGGTACTTGTAATTTACATCCCCAAGTCAAGGACGAGAAGTCAACATTTTAGTCTACTGACCGAGGTAGCAGTTGAACTCTTAACTCAGCATCAGCACACTGGAAGTTTAAGAGTGTATCCATTCATCCTTGCTGACTGATTAGTATGATAATTCCACAACCTGGAGTGTAAACAAACTAGGCTGAGCTTGCAGGCAGCAGAGATGTGGGTTCTGGGTTGGATGCTGGAAGTACCTTGAATGGCCACCATTAACTAACAACAAGCGCCTGAAAAAGTCTACTGAAAGTAGAACATTATATTATCATCATCATCATCATCATCATATGCTATGCTGGTAAGCATGGGTGGACATGCTTTGCCATCTTACATGATCACCAGAATTGTGGATCAATGGTTTGTTCTTGTCCTGACTTTGCCATATGGTCAAGCTGTCCAGATATTTACTTCTCTGCCTTTCCCTTGTTCTTTTGCCCTCAATCTTACTAGTTGTCGCCATAACGTGCCTTAAAACAATTTGGTTGTCTACATCTAATTTTTCTAATCAGTTTGCGGTTTTCATTTGCCTCTTGTAGGACTTGCTCATTTGTTTCTCTGTCTGTATTCTTTGTATTTTCCTCAGAAATCACATTTTCACTGCCATTAGATGTTTTTCAGCTTGTCTGCTCATCATCCACGCTTCACATCCATACAAAATTACAGGTTCTATGTAACATTTTAACACCCTTATTGCAATTTATATCTCTTTGTTAGTCAGTTTGTTTTGAAAAACAAATGAGACAGTCCTTTATGAAACAAGTGAAAACGGCAAATTGATTAGAGAAATTAGACATAGATGGTCAAAATTTTTTGGGCATGTTATGAGGAGAAATAAATGTGAAAACTTAGTGACAACTGGCAAAATTAATGGGAAAAGACCAAGCGAAAAACAGAGATTAAAAACCTGGATGGCACGGCCACATATCATTATTTGAACAAAAACACAGGCCAGATCCAAGACTTTGGTGATCATTGGAAATGGGGAATCTGTCAACTGAACTGTCATTTACTGCCAACATAGTACCTTGCGGTGTATGGCAGAGGAGTCTTTGAGCCTGAGGAACTGTGCAGGTTAGAATTTTCTTTTTGCCCCCCGACAGAAAAAATCCCACACCTTTGCGAGGGATCGAACCCGGGTCTCCCGAATAGGAGTCCGGCGTTCTAGCCACTCGGCCAGCCGCTCTTCGGAAATGGGGAATCATGCCGCTTAATACTTAGGGGCATGGCACTTGATGATAATTATAAGGGTATGTCAATCATACTATCAGAGTGCACTTTATAATTTGATTCTGAAAATATGTCTGCAGTTGACTGGCAAGGATTGTGGAACGAAAGATATTATCTTTTAAAAAAACTGATTATTTTATTGTCCTGCATACCACACAGTATTTGATAATACCTTCACATTTTACCCAATGTTGCATAGATAGGGGCGACATGCTATATAATTTTAGCTGGTTGCTAAGGAAAACAACTTGACTGACAGGCATTTGATTGGTCCCTCTTCAATCTGCTGGAACAGTCTTGCCAACCAACTTTATTTATCCCCCCCCCCCCCCCCCCCCCCCCCCACCCCCTCGCTTTGAACTCTAGTGTAGTTCATGAAAGGCAACTTGAACTTATTTAAGAACATGTTATTTTGCTCACAGTGTTATCTGTTTTATATTAATTTTAATTTGTGCTGAAGTAGTTTCCTGCAGTGAGTCTGTAAATGTGATAGCGTCATGACATTTTGTAGGCCTGAATGCATGGAAGAATAGGTTGCTAATTTCTTTCTCACTTTAACAGACGACGGGTCCAGGCGCATACCCATCGCCTGACCGTGATCTGTTTTATATTGCATCTTATAATTTTCTGTGTTCTTATCTTTTTCGTTTAACAGTTACGATGGCAAATGAAAATGCAGAACTTGAAGAAATCATAACAGCCTCAGTCAAGATGTGCCTTGCCATTGTGCCATACATTCCAGTGGTGCTGTTGACATTAGGGAAACATGGTATATTACTCTGTCATCGGTTCGGTGATACTTCACATTTACTTCCCTTACCATCTGCTGAAAGTTGCGAGGTCAGTAATCCAGATTATTAAATCGTTTGTGTGGTTTTTTTTTAACTGTCCGGGTCTCAGGTGCAAACAACAGTACAGGCTCTACCCAGCATCTTATAACTTTCTCTCGTTGTAGCTGACATCTTGTTATCAATTTCACCATTACCCCTGCCCTGTTCAACCTCAAGGAGAAGTTATAGTTAGGGTCCATCACCGACTCAGAATGATAGTCCTGTGATTAGTCAGCCACCAAAGCAGCTGCCCATGGTTTTACCCTGTCCTATTAATCCGAAGGTGATTGTTGTCCAAATGGGGTAATAACTTGCTATCGGTGTCTATCATCTTTATAAACTTTCGTAAGGCATTGTCACTGGGCAAAGACAGTTCAATGGGGCTTCAGGTGGAAACCTAAAGTTGTTTGTTTGGGTGAATATATTCTGAAAAAGTAAAGAACAAATATTTATTTCTCGATGTAGTCACCACTACGTTCAATGCAAGTCCTCCAGCGCTGATAAAGTGCTTAGATTCCTGTAGAAAAATCAACCCTGGGGTCACTACTCGGTGTGCCTGACCCGGTAGTGAACAGTATGTTACAGCAGTCACACTGTTTTGAAACTTTCTACTCCACTCATACACTTGCTTGACTGACAGGCATGCATCACCTTACTGGATCGTCATACGCCGATGAATTTCTATAGGTGTCACCCTTTCAATCAATCAATCATGTGCCATGCCGGAAAGCGTGGGCGGTCATGACTCGCCATTTCACTCGATCACCAGTGTCGTGGATCAGCTCAGTGTTCCTGTCTCGTCCATGCCATGTGGCCAAACCATCCAGGTATTTTCCTCTCGGTCTTCCTCTTGGTCTGTTCCCCTCGATCTTGCCAGTTGTCACTAAGTTCTCCAACCCATTTCTTCTCATAACATGTCCAAAAAATTTTGACTGTCTACGTCTAATTTCTCTAATCAGTTTACGATGTTCATTTGTCTCCTGTAGTACTTGGTCATTGGTTTTTCTGTCTGTCCATGGTATTCTTTGCATTTTCCTCAGAAACCACATTTCTGCAGCCATCAGATGCTTTTCAGCTTGACTGCTCATTGTCCAAGTTTCACATCCATACAAAAGAACAGGCTCTATGTATCCCCTCAACACTCTTTTTCTCGTTTCAATTGACATCTTTTTATTGGTCAGAATGTTTTTCATCTTGCTAAAGGCTACTTTCGCCATGGCGATTCTTGTTCTAATCTCTTCAAGGCATCTCCCATCAGATGTTATAACTGTTCCAAGATAATTGTACCGATTCACTTGTTGAAGAATATTTCCATTTACTGGTATATTACATTGTGGCACTTATGCCTTCCTACTGACGACCATAACCTGAGTCTTTTTACAATTTAATTCTAACCCCAGTTGCTCACTGTGTACAACAACCGCATCTACTAATTGTTGCAGGTCCTGCGCATTGTCTGCAATTAATACTGTATTATCTGCATATCTTCTTCGTTCATCCGCAGTTTTTTTTCGGACGTGATTGCGTTGTGCCTGTTTACAGCAGAGCTGCGTTCTTGCGCCGTTAGGCCGACACATCTGACTTCTGCGGGCATTTGTTGACCGGGTTAACCTTCCCGGGATCTGCATATCTAATGTTATTGATGTTTCGTCCTCCAATGCTGATTCCATTTATATCCTCTACATTTCTGAAAATATTTTCACTGTACGGGGAAAAAAGATCTGGAGACATCACACATCCCTGCCTAACACCTCTCTTAATTGGCTGATACTGTCCCACTTCATTATCAATCCTTATTGCAGCTTGTTGTTTCCAATATATGTTTTTTTATAAGTCTAATGTCTTTCCCATCAATTTGTAGATCTGCAAGCATATCCACCATGCTGACATGTCTAACGCTATCAAAAGCCTTTGTATAGTCAATAAAGCAAAGATGTATATCCTTGTTTACTTCTATAGCACGTTCAATAACTGTTCGCAGCATATACACAGCATTTACTGTACCCTTTCCTTCTACAAACCCGCATTGTTCTTCCCCTATTTGAGGTTGTATCTTCTTCCTCATTCTTTGCATGATAATTCTTAGCAAAATCTTTGTGATGTGACTCATTATACTAATTGTTCTATGTTGATCGCATTCCAAGGTTCCTGATTTCTTTGGGATTGCAATAAATATAGAGTTATATAATTCAGGAGGTATATCTCCAGTATCATATAATGTGTTTAGCAGTCTGGTGACTTGATCTAGTCCAAATTCTTCTAAAGCTTTAATCATTTCTGTTGTGATGTTATCTGCACCGGGGGCCTTGCCAGCTTTCATATGCTTAAGAACATTTCGAACCTCCATCTCCAAAATTGGCGGTCCTTCATTATTAAATCTAATATCATACTGTTCGTCTCTGTTATCATCATAAAGGTGTTTCACATAATCTGTCCATACCTGTAGAATCTGGTCTTTTTCTATTATGATTTTGCCACCTTCAGTTTTTAGACACCCTGTTGATGTACTTGTTCTTTTATTAGTAAGTTCCTGAATTCTTTTGTGCACTAATTTGGTATTTAGACAGTTGTGTTGGCTTTCAATTTCTAAGCACTTTTCCTCAAGCCATGCTTCTTTTGCCTCCTTACATAATGTTCTGACTTGTCTGTGAATTTCTTCACATTTGACAGAATTATATTTGTTGAGTCTTCTTGTTTCCATGAGGTGTAAAATTTCTTCAGTCATCCATTTCTTACGACCCACCTTCTTTAATTTTGTAATAGTTGTTTCTGCAGCCACATTGATTGAATTCTTCAACGTTTCCCATTGATCATCCACATCCTGGAATAGGATCTGTAGATCAGACACCCTTTCACTGATCAGAAAATGGAAAATAGAATGCTGCTCCTCTTTGGTACATGTCAGAAGTGGGGTGGCCTTTTTTAAAATGTCCTTATGACATCACTGTGTTCATCTGCACCATGATGTCACATACTTAACACTCTTGACATCCTTAACAACTATTGACAGGTTACAAGACAATGACATGGTTATTGTAATATCTATCACACTTTTAAGGTTTTCATTTAAAGCCCCCTTGTAATTATAAACTGTGCTTACAACCTTTTTTTTCTTGCTTGCTTTATATGTCCACTACCATCTACTTATCTGTTTTGTGTTAACCCTTTGACCTCGAGATCTGAGCACCATTTCTCTAAACACTGTAACCCTTGTTTTTGTGGGCCATGGTTGATTGGATCTTATCTTAATAATACAAGGCTTAAAATTTTGACCAGTTATAACTTTTCATTGAATGGAATTATTGTATAGCTATAAACAGATGTTACTGCCTAGCAGTGAATGTTAAATGGAACATAGAGCTGAGTGGCAAGAATACCGGCCTTCCAATTAGGAGACTCAGGTTCGAATCCTCAGTAAGGTGAAGGATATTTTTCTGTCACGGGCAAAAAGAAAATCTTAACTGGCACAGTTTGCAGCGACTTATATATCAGATTCAAAGAAAATTTGCTGGAAATTGCACGATTGTTTAAAAATATTTTCTGTTTAATTTGTGTGTCCTATAAAGAATAATGGCTGTGGTAATGTAGTGGTTAGTACACTCGCCTGCTAACGCATTTGAATTCCTACGGAAGTGAATTTTCTCAATTGAACTGGGCTACCAGTGCCTTACATGGGCACCAGGCCATGACTTGGGAACTAAAGATGGCAAGTGTGGTATTGAGCACATAATCCACTGAGTTCTGATTTTGCCTATGCAAATATGGTACTAGCACCATTTACCCATTACACACAAAAATGTTGAAAGGGTTCTTTACTGTTATTTCTGAAAATTATGCGCATGCTGGAAAAGGTCATTTGCAAATCTGGATCAGAATGTCCCAGATATTCACAGTACAATATTATTAGTACATGTTTTTGTAGCTAATTCATTTATAAACACAGAAGAATGTCAGCAAGTGGTATGTGGTTATTTCTTCACTTTTTACATATTTGTGAGACAAATTCTCAGAAAATGTCACCAAAAATCAATTAAAACTCTGTAATTCCAGAGTGTTCAAGTCCAAAAATGTAAACCTGTTGACTGTTAAATAATGACATGTGGAATATAATATTGAATATACAACAACAATAAGTGTACAAATACACCATGAAGATGCCGGACAGAGAGTGTTGTTGACCATTGTGGCCATCCTTCAGTGTGGTGATGGAACTTCATGATGTGATGATGAGTGTGTGTAGCACTGAAAGAATACTCATTTTTTATCATGAATATTTCACTGATAAAAATGAGAAGTAGACAGTAAGCATTACTAGAACATAACCACAAGTAAGAAAATGGACGTTGCAGCCAAAGCCTTTGCAGCACACAAACAACACACACACAAATACAACTACATGAAAAACACTACACGAATGTGTGTGTGTGCATGCGTGCGTGCGTGTGTCTGTCTGTGTCTGTGTCTGTCTCTCATGGTTGTGACACAATTTTAATATTTTACGATGATATTGTGATATTCCACAGGACCACCAGTTCAAAGCAACATACTACAAAGCATTAAATGCACATGTGGATGAGACCAAGATTGTTAGTGTATCCGGTGCTGGAGACTGGTGGGTGAAGTTCCTTCCATTGTAAACATTGATTTGCTTGTTTTAGATATTCTTTAAGTTTGTTTTAACCTTATTGTGTCTCCTTGGGCATTGGGTTGGAGTATGTTGGCTATGAAATACCTAACACCTGTAGGGGAAACATGATTCACCCAGGCCTAATCCCAGCTAGCCTGTGTGTTGTGTGCGAAATCATGCCGGTGAGGGAAGAGTATTACTTCGACCCCTTTATTGACCAGAGTCTGTCTGGTACCCATTTTAGGCTGAGTAAACCAAGGAGCCCAGGTCAGTTATAGAAAATCCATCCCATGAAGAGGTTTTGAACATATGACCACGGCCAGGAGGTGAGTGTGCTAACCACTATGCTATGAGAGGAAGTCAATAAGGGAGCCACAAATGGCTGTAGAAAAATAACTAAATATGATAACAACTTGAAACCAGTTTATTTTTATACATACATTGTCCCTTTATTTTTCAACATAATTTCCAAATACATTGATGCACTTACCCCATAATTTTTATCAGTCCTCCCAAACCCGCTGCATAAAAAAGCGTGCTCTGGTCTCATTTACCTGTCGTCACACAGAGATGTGTGACATACTTATTGACTTTCCCTCATAACTTTTTCTACCCAGCTATGCACCACTTTACGGGACAAACATTTGTCAGCATAAACACTGAAAACCCACCTTGGCGGGACACATTTCGCGAATGATGCCAAATTGAATGTGAAGTGAAAACGTGGTTTAGAAAACATAGCACAGAATTCTATGCAGCGGGTTTGGGAGGACTGATAAAACGATGGGATAAGTGCATCAATGTTGGTGGAAATTATGTTGAGAAATAAAGGGACAATGTATGTATAAAAATAAACTGGTTTCAAGTTGTTATCATATTTAGTTATTTTTCTACAGCCATTTGTGGCTTACTTCTTACCCTCTGTACCGTGACGCCCATCTTTAAGTATATGTATATCCAGTATTCATATAAGTTTGTATTATCAAGAAGGCATAGAGTTGCTATTCTCAGTAATATACTATTTTGTAGTTTTAAAAAAAACTATACATCCATTACTTCTGTTTATGAGTGAGTGTATGTGAGAGAGAGAGAGTGTGTGTGCATGTGCGCGTGTGCACTCAGTCACTCTCACTCACTCACTCACTCACTCACTCAGTCTGTTTATGAGTGAGTATGTGAGAGAGAGAGAGAGTGCATGTGCGCGTGTGCACACACACACACATACAAACGCAAATATCCCGTATTCTACATCAGTTATTGATTGTTATTTCCTTCGAATATACCTCCATGCTGTCTGACCTGTTTGTTCTGTTTTGTTGTTGTTGTTTTTGTTTTTACATACCTCATCTGTTGTGGAGGCCAGATTTTCTGCTTTATGCTTTTTTATCAGAATCCATTTATTCATTTTGTTCACTTATTTGCATGAATATGTTTTATGTTTTACATATCATTTATATAATTCTGTATATCGTCTGCAGCTTTGCTTCAGCATTCATTGCTGGGATGTTAGAAGGATTCAACTTGGATCTGTGTATGAAACAGGGATTTTTGGCTGCCTTCTTGTCTCTGCAATCAACAAGCGCGGTGCCAGAAACAGTATCAGCAAAGAATGTCATGGCAGAAGATGCTTTTCACATCTTTTCAGACTGGGATCCAGTGGATCTCAGCAATGGATGTTCAGATTTAATTTAATTGCCAAAACAAAAGACATATGGAAACTTTTAGTCATTTCTGTAGTAAGGGAAACTGAAGTGTAGAACCAGAAATCATTACTTTGACATTTCACTTTTTGGTACACTCCATCAGAAATATGGAAACTTGTAGTCATTTCTGTACTAACAGGAACTGAATTATAGAACAAGAAATCATTTTCTTGAAATTTTATCTTTTAGTATACTACAAAAGAAATATGTAAACTTGTAGTCATTTCTGTACTAATAGAAACTAAAGTATAGAACGAGTAATCATTATTTAACAGTTTACTTGCCAAAAACTGAATTATAGAATGAGCAATCATATTTTGGGCTTTTTCTTTTTAGTGTACGCCAACAGAAATAAGTAAACTTGTGGTATTTTCTCAACTGACAGAGACTGAAGTATAGACTGAGCAGTCATATTTTTTACATTTTTCTGTTTAGTGTATGACAAAAGTTGTACGTAAACATGTAATTTCTGTACTAACAAAAATGGAAGTATAGTTTGAGGAATTCATATTGGGTATTCTAACACATGCCCCAATCTTCTCTGATACGGCAGCTATCAAAGTATTTCTGCTCATTGTTCCCATGAAGAGTTGGTTATATCTTATCTCTAGACCTCAAAGATGGTATCAGAGTGCTTGGCCAGGCTTCACTCTCAGCTCAGGTAGTCAGACTAGCATCAGAATTTTGTCAGTATTCACGAACTGATTCAGTACTGCATGGACTATATCAGAACTTTGTGTGCTTCTTCCCATTTGCATTGGTGTATTATTTGATCTGCCAGCTGGTACATGCGCTCATGTCCTTTTACTTCGGCATGTCTAGGTTTGTATGTCCATGTGAGTGAACTGACATTCAGTGGAAGTAGTTTATTATATAATAAATATACGTTTCTATTTCTGACTTTTAGTGAAAGTGATTAATTTTATTAGATACTTTTCTATTTCTGACATTCAGTAGAAGTGGTTTATTATATAAGATACTTTTCAATTTCTGACAATTAGTGATAGTGGTTTATTTTATAAGATACTTTACTATTGTTGACATGCAGCTTTTGCTCAGTCTATTCTACTATACACAAGAAACAAATGAAAACTGCAAATTGGTTAGAGAAATGAGACGTAGACAGTTACAATTTTTGGGACACGTAATGAGAAGATATAAATTGGAGAACTTGATGACACCTCTGCAAGATTGAGGAGAAAAGAACAAGGGGAAGGCAGAGAAGTAAATACCTGGATGGTTTGGCCACAAAATATGGTAGAGACAAGAACACACAGCTGATCCGTGATTGTGTGAGATGGCGAAACATGACCGACCATGCTCATCGGCATGGCACATGTTGATGATTCTACCTTACTCTCCATCACTCACCTACCATCTGATATGATTTCACAAAAATGTTGCATTTATTGTTTGGTGAAGCAAATTTCTTTCCATAGCAATATCACATTTTGATATTATCTTTGCCTTTGATATCATCTTTGTTTCTGCTTTAGGTATATATTTATATATATATATATATATATATATATATATATATATATATATATATATATATATATATATATATATGTGTACGTTCAGGTATACCTATTGTATTTTTTAAATTGTCAGTGTAATTTTAAGGTATTCTGCAAATTTATAATGTAATTGTAAAGCTCATGTTGATTACCAAGAAGAAAAACTAAAAGCTTTGTTATTAATGTAATGTCAAACTAAAGCAGAAATAGAAGTTTGTATTGTATTGAAGTTTATAGTATCAGAGTGGGAAATTCATTGTTGCTTATGTAACGTTTATAGAAGATTTAATTAAATGAAGTTTATATTGTATCACTGTGGGAAATTCATGTATATTTAACGTTTATGGAAGATTTAATTAAATGAAGTTCAGAGTGGGATTTTCATCATTGTTTATGTAAAGTTTATAGAAGATTTATTGAATTTTGAATCCTGCCTGCTGTTGCCATTAGCAGGGCCAGAAGAAATGACTTTGTGGGCCTTATACAGCCTGCGGGCTGGACATTCCCCATCCCTGATCTAGAGGCTTTTCCTATGCAGAATTTTCCCCTCATAACAGTCATTGGAACTTTATATCGTATCGTTAGCCAGATTATAAAGAACAAACACGAACAGTAGATACTAAAAAAGCACTCAACAACACAATCTTCCTACCAACTCTTTGCTTCCAACCTGGACAGTGACAGAAAAAGAGAAAAGAAAAATTACAACGGAAATGAGATTCCTGAGAAGAATACTCAGTGTATCAAGAAGAGAGAAAGTCAGAAAAGAAATCAGGGCTAAAGTTAGTGTTACAGTATCGCTAGATTTCATGAGAAAACAGCATGTTAAATGGTTCAACCATATAACTAAGCTATCAACTAACAGTATGCCACAACAAGCAAGGATGTACAGACCAAACAGAAGCAAAAAATAGAGGCCAACCATGTAAAAGATGGACAGAGGGAATGGAATTTTGATATATGAAGCCCATAAATGGGAACTCTCCCGCTTTTATGCTTCACCTCGACACCGCAAGGTACAAAAGAAACAAGATGAGAGATTAGCCAAATGTTCTGACTCTATTGTGTCATATGTAAATTATCTCTCAGAACTTGAATCCATCTACCCTGGGGTCTTCCTCTTCTCCGCTTCCCCAGTACACCTCCCTCCACAGTTATCTTTTCCAGGCTTTCATGTTGTATTACATGCCCTGAACATGTTATTTCCCTCAGTTGTATTTGTAATAATAAGCAATCTTCTTCAGTATTGAGCTCGTGTTGGATATATTTGTTTGTTCTCTTTTTTATTCCTTTGAATTTTTAATACTCTTTTGGAGGACTTACATTCAAAGACATGTTTTGTGTGTTTCTACTGATATGTTAAATGTCCAAGTTTCACTCGCTCCATGGCGAAGGGGTTATGGACGCAGTTCGTAATCTCGCATACCTGCATTCGAAACACAGCTGTGTTGGTTTTTTATGAAATGGTATGGGTGTCAACCGTTCAGAAAGCAGTGGCAAACTACTGAACGTAAACTTGCCCAGGAATCATGAACAGCCAAACAATGCTGGGGTTGACTGCTACGTCCTGTAAAGGACATGCAACTAACTTTTTTTAATGTTACCACAGAAAATATGCTCTTAGTGCTGTGACTTTTTTTGTCACATGTGTCGCAATCCTTCAAGGTTTTGATTGCTTTAGTTTTTCTAGAGCGTGGTTTGTTTTTGATGTATTTTGTGTTAACACATTTCCATCACCCAAATACAGTGAATATAGATAATTCAAAACTGCTCACTTTCTGTAATTTCTTTCCATTGATAATTATATCTGTTGACATATTTGTTTCATCAGATGTCATTATTTTTGTTGTAATTGCATTGAGATAAATTTTATTTGTCACTTTGTTCATGTACTGACTTTATTATTTCTTCAGTTCATGTTTATTTTGTGCCATCAACTTATCAAAATCTAGGTATTTCTATTACTCCGATTACAAAAGGTTAATGTTGTTTCTTGTAAGTATTTTCTCTAAAATTCCTCTGTTTTAGTATATAAGTTAAACAGATAATGGGACAAAACGCTAACTTGTCTGACTTCTTATGCTATATCAAATCATTCTGTTGTATTATCACATGCTCTCACAGCCCTGTAAAAGAGGAGAGTCTGATGTCTGATATCTTGAATTCCAGCATGAGAATGAAGGTGGAGGCTGTAACAACATTCTGTCTGGAAAATAGTACATTGTGTTTGTAATGGGTTTGAGAGCACGCTATGTAAAAAAAAAAAAACAACAGGTAAGTTCCGCATGAAGTGACTTGTGCATCGCTTGACAAGATGAAGGTCAAGGGCGTGTGAATTTTCTGGTCAGGGCTTGTGGGTGTGTGAGAAAATGACCAGGCTGATAGACTGGTTGCTGCCGCTCTTTTGGGTGGTGAACTACTTTATGACAAGGCTGATATGATAAAGACTCTGTAGGACCGAGTGGAAAGTACAGCCAGACAGACAGAAGATCCACGGCTGGAGAGGTTGGTTCAGCAGTGAGTGAGCAGAGGGTGTGGATGGTACTCACCATGTAAGGGAACAAACCTGGTGAACTTTTAATCAGGTTGCCACTGGTACCATCAGTATAACAGTACGACTGTTATAAGATGACATGGGAGAGCTTGGACAGAGATTTAAGATGGGAAATGGGAAATTGAAATCAAGTTTGGATAGATTATGGTAGATGAAACGTATTGCAAAGTGCACTAGAACGCACAATAATTATATATGGCTAAAAAAGTGTAGTATCCAGAGAGTGACGATAGAATTGGACGAGACAACAACAACAGAAACAAACTATGGAGTTGACAATTTGATTCCACCGGGGCTGTGAACTCCAGCGTGAAGTCCTATATGTCGGATGAAGACATCCTGTTGTCCAACATCAGTATGATGTCATACAGGACCTGAGGTTTGCGTGAGTATCCATTGTCCCATGTCTGGCTTATTGGTGGTCAGACTGGTGGTTCCTCGCCGTGCAGGCAGACACTCCGACTTCGGAGGATGTCAAGTTTAATATCGGTAAAGCCGTGAAACCATCTTGACAGACAGACAACAAAGGACATATGAGAGACTATAATGACAGATATTAAGAAGTCTTGAGAACTGTAATAAGTGGAATTTAATTTTAGGAAATGATTATTATTTATGAAAATACTATAAAGCGAAACATAAATTGATCTGAGGGACTTTCCAATGGTAATACGTTTCAGCTGAGGTTTTGTCTACATTTTGTCCGAACGGACTTGAGGAGAAAATAAAGCATTTGTTAAATATATCTGTGGTGAGATTTTCTTCGAAATGTTTTATGAACTATCCACGAAATTTGTGTTGGAAACATGTTTGACCACGGTTGTCATATCTCTACAATGGAATCGGCACGGAGTACTCGTGTTTATAAAGATACACCACTATGGGTCATGGGCGACCTAAACGGTCCTCGTACCAGCTGAGCTTGTTGGGATAGCAAGACTGTTGGACTGTGACATCAGCATGGGAACTTCCCGATGGCCACTGAAGAAAGGGATGAAGCACACGTGGGAATGCTTTGAGTTGCAGCAGTGTTGATTCTTGAACTCATTCTCATGATTATGGCTGGTTGCCTTATGCAATGGCAGATTCTCTTCTTTACAGATGTCTGGAAAACTATAGCAGTTAGAGAAATTATCTGAACATTACATGTAATGTATTATGGTTTTGTCAAAATTACATGTAACGTATTATTATGGTTTTGTCAAAATTATGTGTAACATATTATGGTTTTGTCAAAATTATGTGTAACATATTATGGTTTTGTCAAAATTATGTGTAACATATAGTTTTCTCAAAATTTTGTGTAACATTTGATAGTTTTGTCAAAACTACATGTAATGTATTAATAGTTTTGTCAAAATTACATGTAAGATATTATAATTTTGTCAAAATTATATTTAACGTACAGTCATACCTCGATTTTTGTCAATAATTCATCCGAAAACAATCGGCGAAATCGGAAACCGACAAAACCGAGGCAATTATTTTCATATGAATCAATGTAAATCCAATTAATTTGTTCTAGACACTCCAAAATACATATCAAAAACATATTTTATAGAGAATAAATATAATAGTGTTGAATACTATTTTTCGGCTCCAAACTTGTCGGAACTCGCACCTTTGCCGTGCCTTGTAATACTGTGTAGGCCAGTGCGTCTGTTGAAGTTTTTAAACCATCCTCTGCTGGCCTTAAAATCACTAATTATACTAGCACTCGTCCCAGGCATGTTCTTAATGAGATCGGCATACAACAGTCTGGCCTTTTCACATATGATTTGACTCCGAAACAGAATCGTCATCTAACTGTTTTTGATTTATCCAAATTAACAATAACTATTCAACATCTTCAATTATTTGCAATCTCTGTTTCGTTAGCACATTCACGCCTTTCGCTACATTAGCTTCCTTTATTGCTTTCTTTTTCGCCACAATGGAACTTATCGTTGATGGTGAATTCCCGTACATGCGGCCGATTTCAGCAATCTTAATGCCGTTCTCGTATTTTATTATTAGCAAGTGATGCTCACACAACGAAAAACAACGCCAAACTGAGCAGAACGCATGGGTCCCTTTGTTTCTGCAAAATTAGCATTGAGGTCACGTGGGTACGCCGACAAAATCTGAGGCAACCGATGAAAACCGAGACACAATTTTTGAGGAACAAGTCGTCGAATACCAAAACCGACGAAAACTGAAGGCAACAAAAACCAAGGTTTGACTGTATTTAGTTTTGTCAAAATTACATGTAACGTATTATAGTTTTGTCAAAATTACATGTAACGTGTCATAGTTTTGTCAGAATTACATGCAGTGTATTATTCTTGTATCAACTGATGCCATGTTATTGGGATTGATCCATCAGTGTGTGGGCTCTCCCCTGTGATCTAGTGCCTTGTACTGGTACAAGGGTTCATTTACTCCAAAGCTGGAGGTTTCTAGCTATCTATAAGATCTGCCGGCTCTGTAGCAAAGGGGTTATGAACGTGATTCGTAATCCCGTATACCATGTTCGAAACCCAGCTGCGGGTGATTTGGGAGCAGACAGCCTTGTGCTGGTTTTCATACAATGGTGTGAGTACTGGTAATTCAGAAATCAGTGGCAAACTACTTAACGTAAATTTCCCAAGAAATCACCAACAGCCCAAAAATACTGAGGTTGACTGCGATGTCCTGTAAAGTATATACAACTACTGCACACTCAGAGAGGTCACGTTCAACTTTGTTGTAAGGCATGTACAAAGCAGACACTGTGAAATGTGTTGTGGATTGGGTCGTGGTAAGCGTATATGTTGTTTTTAAAATAAAAAATCTTTGTCTGGTCCTTTCTTGTCAGATGGCAGCTAGTACTATTAGTATTGGGACTCTTTGCTGGATATTGAAGACGGAGTGCTGAAAGGAATATCCTGAGTGCTGTGATGTGGGTTCTTCACTTCACGCAACTCAACTCTTATTGCTTTCATTGGGTGAGGATTAGGCGTATGCTTATATTCCTCCTGTGTTCTCTCTGGGTGTTTGGTTTGAGTCTATAGACAATGAAGTAACTAAACCCTGGGGAGGACACATGACCAGCCCAGGCTTAATCCCAGCGGCCGGTCCGGGAGTGTTGCGCTGAATCATGACCTGGTTACATCCTAACATGCCTCTCTGCAGATGTGAACATTTGCAACCTGTTAATTTACATATGGATACCAAGGATAAGAACAGCTTAAAGAAAATCTCGAGCAGCTTGTTATATTTACTTATTGTTAAAGTATTATATTAACTGATTGTTAAATTGTTATATTTACCAATTGTTACAGTGTCATATTTACCAATTGTTAAAGTGTTGAGGAGCGGCTGGTCAGGTGGCTATAATGCCAGGCTCACCTAGGGAGACCCGGGTGTGAATCCTTGGTAAGGTGTGGATTTGTTTCTGTCTGGGGCAAAAATAAAACCCTAATCTGCACAGTTTGCGGCAACTGCACTAGCCAGGCAGCCTTAGTTAATCAGGCTGAAGCCCTGGTCTACACCGCAAGGTACTATAGGCAGTGGATGACAGTTTTTTGTTTAGCAGGCAGTTAAAGTGTCATATTTACCAATTGTTAATGTGTCATATTTACCAAATGTTACTGATAATTAAAATATAATATTTACTAATTGTTAAAGTGTTAGTTACACATTGTAAATAGATATCAGGATTTTCTAGAACTTGTTGCAGGATTTCTCTCTCCTTGAATGTCAGTGCCATCATTTACACATTTTCTACAAGAGCTGAATTGAGTCTAGAACTGACATCACAGCACTCAGGACATTCCCTTATGTGCTCCGTCCTCATCTTCAACAGCCAGTGAAGAGTCCAAATACTCATGATACCAATAGCAGTCAGATTATGTGTCTGTCTGGCTTTTCCTCAGTGTCCTGAGTATATGCCAGATCCTCAGGTCACTCCCTGCAGCAAAAGCACCCCATTCTCTCCAGGCCGTGATGATCTATCTGTTCTTCCACACCACACACAATCCAAAAGGGCCCCTAGCATGCCTGCCTTATCATACACTAATGGCCTACCAAGCAGTGTAGACCCAGCCAATCTGTCCGCCTGCTTATTTCCCACCACACCAGCATGTCCTGAGGAAAAAATCCTACAATTGCTCTCTATTTGTGATTGTTGTACATGTATGGAAGACTGCCACTCTGCCTGAAACATGCCTATCTTCACCTTTGTCATCATACTTTGTGAGTCCATTACAATTTACGACATGCATGTGCTGTTTGTCTTCCAGTCAGCGGAATGCCACAATGGCTGCCTCCACCTCCATTCTCTGACTAAATAAATATTGTGGTATCATATACCAGGCTCTCCTGCACCAAACACCATCCACCAACCTTCGCTACAAACCCCCTGGCACTTCTTTCACCTCTTGGCACAGAGCCATCCGTGTAGATGATTATATCATCTGGTCGCAAATTGTCATGGATCATTTATTGCACCTCCCATTCAGCCTGCCAGCCAATATTTTCTACAAGAGAACATAAGTTACATCGATATGAGGAAGCTGAAAATGATAATTGGTAGTTTCTTAAGGTGCTATATAGTGGCAGCATCAGCCAGCTATATTGTTAGCGCAAGTATCAGACTGCTAAATGTATGATCAGTGCAGCTAAAGGACGACCGTGAAATAAAAGGAAAAACTGCAGACTTTTGTACACATTTCTTTGTCACAAAAAGTGGTATATAACCGGGTCAATATATTCTATAAAACTGTTGATGAAGACTGCCTTGTATGTTCCCTTGAGATTACAACAGAAAAATCTTTGTGGAGGATATGAATTGAGCTGACTAATGTCTGGCAATAGACCGCAACAACAGTATGTTATCATGACTTAACATACACCATGATGCATGCCTATTTCCGGAAAGTATGCTCATGGTGGGTGCTCTTACAGCTAACCCAGGAACACAGTTGAACTGGGTGGGCCTATTACTGAATTATCTCTCTGAGAACGGAGATGAAGAAGACAAACTGCACAGGATTGTAGTTGAAAAAGATGTGTTGACTACTGCCGAGCTAATACTGTCGTCCAAATAAACATAACATATAATAAAGAAGTTAACGAAAGGAAAAGCATACAAGTACAAGCTTCGTCAACTGGACTGTATGGTTTTCGTCTTCATAGTCTGTTAAGTTTTTGTAGATTTTTAGTCCATTTTGTGTGTGTGTACACGCTCAGTATTAGTGATTATTTTCATGTAGTTGTGTCTGTGTTTGTTTATTTTGTGCTGATGAAGGCTTTGGCCGCAGTGTCCATTTTGTTTCTTGTAATCATGTTCTAGTAAAGCTCACAATTTACTTCTCGTTGTTTGGCGATTCATTCATGTAATGTTTCAACCAGTTTTTGTTAACGACCTGTTTATTTAAAAAACAAACAGACAAAAACGTTTCAAACAATGTATTTCCGTTGTGAAGTTAAACACAGATGCCATAAACAAAATATTGCACAATTTCTTGCGCCGCATATTTTGCTGCATCTTGTTAGGGGCATACTTCAGAGTTATATATTAAATGAAGTGGGGAAACAATACTTTGGCTGGAATGCTAAGTACATAGACGTTGATATTGTTTGAAGGTCAAGAACATTAGCAAAACACATTTTTATTGTTGACCTTCTTCAGATCTCCATATAAATATTCTTGTTTTTTTTTTTTGTCGTTTTTTGCTTGTTTTTCTTGTTCTTGATCAAGACTTTGATAAAAATGCTTGCCTGTGTTTGTGTTTTTTCCCTTTATTGGGATTCCTATTCATCTTCTTTCGTTCACTTGAAATTTGTCTATAACTGCAATGTTGTCTCTTGTAAGAAATTAACTGTCTTATTTAGTTTCACTCAGTGGTCCATAGAGTTTTTATTTTCCACTGTTGTTTGTCTAGGCCAGAAGGTTTGCCTAGACGTATCGTATTTAGAGCAGTCTTGGAGTATGTGATCTGCTCTCTGCAGCGCCAATCCACATGTGCATTTGACTGATTCGCCAATCTTGAATTTTGTATACATATGGTTGCTGAGATTCCTATTCATGTTTTCTGTGTATCTGGTTCACAGGATTGTAGCTGTGGATAAATCATAAGCTCTTCACCACAA
This sequence comes from Cepaea hortensis, assembly GCA_963921405.1. Taxonomy (NCBI): domain Eukaryota; kingdom Metazoa; phylum Mollusca; class Gastropoda; order Stylommatophora; family Helicidae; genus Cepaea; species Cepaea hortensis. The sequence goes on along the minus strand of OY992887.1, from coordinate 28,897,696 downwards.
TCCTGAAGCCAAGCATATTTCATTGCAAGTTAGATTTGCTAATTCACATTCATCCAAGACTCCAAGGCTTCGCCATCAGCTAGTAAATTTATGCTTACAGTATTTTAGGATTCTCAAGAAGTACAGTTTGCCACTTTCTTGTATTTTCTTGTTTTCTTCCTGCTGCTACAAGTTTAGTTGAAGATACAATAACAGATGAAACAACATATAAGAATGTTTCAGTTTAAATGAGGTTCCATCAAGTTGGGCTCATCATCTTCATGTGTCATGGCGATAAGCGATCACCAGAGTCGTGGATCAGCTCTGTATTCTTGTCTTGACCATATCACGTGGCCAAGCCATCCAGATAGGTACTTTTCTGCCTTTCTCTTGTTCTCTTCTCCTCAGTCTTGCCAGTTGTCACTAAGTTCTCCAGTTTATTTCTTCTTATAACGTGTCCAAAAAACTGACTGTCTACATCTAATTTCTCTATTTAGTTTATGGTTTTAATTTGTTTTTTGTAGGACTTGGTCATTAGTTTGTCTGTCTATCTATGGTATTCTTTGCATTTTCCTCAGAAACCACATTTTCACAGCCATTATATGTTTTTCAGCATGTCTGCTTATTGTCCACACTTCACATCCGTACAAAATTACAGTTTCTATGTAGCATTTCAACACTTTTTCTCATTGCAAATGACATCTTTTTATTGATCATCTTGCAAAAGGCTCTTCACCATGACAATTCTTGTTCTAATCTCTTCAAAGTATCTCCCATCAGATGTTATGACTTTCCCGAGATAATTATATCCATTCACTTGTTTAAGAATATTACCATTTACCTGTATTGTAGTGTTTCCTTCTTCCTAGTGACAACCATAATCTATACTGTTCAAAAAAAGAAACGCAACACTTTTGGTGTTAATTTTATAAAATAAATTCGCTGAGTGGACATCAGTCAACCTATCGACTGTGTCCATCTGGTCATTAACTTCTCGAGGTTACCTGAATTGTACTCACCTCATGATTCATGGGGCCAAGGTCGAAACAACATTTCTGACAATAACTCGTGACAGGTTTATGATAATCCCGTGAAACTTACTGAACGCAAAACTCTTTGCATGATGATTCTTGGTAAATTCTTTGTGATGTGACTCATTACCTGATTGTTCGATGTTGATCACATTTTAAGGTTTTTTCGGAATTGCAATAAACAGTGATTTACATAAGTCACTGGGAATATCACCAGTATCATATATATTGTTTAGCAATCTGGTAACTTGGTCTATACCATACTATTCTAAGGCATTAATCATTTCTGTTGTGATGTTGTCTGGACCCAGGGTCTTGCCAGTTTTCATTTGATTGAGAGCATGCTGAACTTTCATCTTCAATATTGGTTATCCTTCCATATTATAAGAAATATCCAACTATTCTTTACGTGTATCACTATAGAGTTCTTTCACGTACCCTGACTATGTATCTAAAAATCTGATCCTTCTCTATTATGATTTTTCCATCGTTTGTTTTCAGACAGACTGTTCATGTAGGTAAGAGAAGATTAGGCTAGGCAAAAGTTGCAGCTCAGAAGGTGTAAACTTTGTTCATTGGTTAGTCGCGTGACTGACTTTATAGGTTTTGTCGTTTCCTTTTGATTACCTATAATCAGTTTCAGCTAGATTGTTTTATAACTGATTCAACTCTTTGATCCTATTCTTTACTGATGATAAACCCTATCTGAATCCCGACATATTGTTTGTTTTTAGTTTTCTTCGTCTTCCCCTTCTCCTTTTTGTTTGAAACAAACTCACCCAAAGCTGGCCTATCTTCTGCTATCTACTACAGCCTCGTCTATGATCACCTCATCCCTGCCTTTAATTTTGATCTCAGTGTCCCTCACACATAGGTCCCCCACAATTTTGTTTGGCGTGTGGGTTCCAGACAAGGAAGTGTTTAGTTACATTCTACCCTCGGGTTTTCTTAATGTGTGTCCAATACAGCGCCAGTGTCTTGACCTTAACCTCTTGATTCACTGGAGTTTGTTTAGCCGTACCATTTTGTCTACTACTCTGCACAGGCATCAGTTCATCATCATCATGTGCCATGCCGATAAGCATGGGCGGTCATGTTTTGCCATCTCACTTGATCACCAGAGTCATGGATCAGCTCCGTGTTTCTGTCTCAACCTGCCACGTGGCCAAGCCATCCTGGTATTTACTTCTCTGTCTTCCCCTTGGTCTCTTCCCTTCGATCTTGCCAGTTGTCACCAAGTTCTCCAAGTCATTTCTTCTCATAACGTGCCCAAAATATTTCGACTGTCTACGTCTAATGACTGTAATCAGGTTACGATCTTCATTTGTTTCTTGAAGGACTTGTTCATTGTTTTTAAGCACCAGTTAATGAGTGTTTATAGTTTGATTATGAGCCAGACATTCTACCTACTGCGCTACCAGGCCGCAATGCACATTTCCTGGCAGAGCAGTAGGTAGTGCGCTCATAATAAAATAATAATAATAATAATAATAAATTTATTAGCAGTTGCTTTAGTCCTGCTGTGTGTTATTGATCCATTTAGTAATAATGATTTAATAATGGAGTTCAATATTCTAAGCTTGGTACTAAGTTTAATTTCTCTTGACTTCCTTTTAACTTTATGTTTTAGAAGCTATGAAATCTTCGCTTGCCTTTTTAAATTCTTATTTTAATATCTCTACCTGATCCCCTGCCTATATTTACTGACACCTTGGCGTCTTGATGGATGCTAGTTTATAAGGAGTTATACCTCTCCATAGCACAAAGCCTGGGCTGAACTCGGAGACCATATGTTGCTTTAGCAGCATGATCCCTCTCTCGGACCGCCTTGTGTACTTCAGAGGAAAGGTAACATCAATACGTCTGGAACAAGACAAGCTGCAGGATCAGCAGAGCAATGCTCTAACTGTCCGCCTGTTGGAGCTTCCATCCTAGACCAGATGCCGACATAGGCTTAGGGCCTTGCTATGACATTTATCATTTAGTCTTTATGTTGCATTCCCTCGTTCTAGGGTAAGGCTTGTACCCTCCCAGTTGCTCTTCTCTTCCCCCAGCCGTTTGCACAATGTGAGATGTTGGGTTTGGTGAGCACCGCCCAACATTCAGCGCTAACAGAAAGCAGTCTGTCGTTTACTGTCATACGGTAGCTCAATCATATCTGACTAAAATCCGACTTTCTACGTTTATGTACATTGTTACTAAATAGTGTATGATTCGGCCACTATTTAAGAGAGGTTTCGCTGAAGTCAACGCCAGTGCCCCAATACTGTTACTGGCGTCAGTGATTGAATACGTTTGTAGACCCTGTGTTAATTTGTGATAACGCCGCTGTAGATAGTATCCATTTGTAAGCCAAACATAATTAACAGACTTGACCGATCAGACCTCAGGCCCCACACTCTCATGATCTTCACATTGTCGATATTCTAGTTAATTATGTCTAAGCCTACGCACCGTGTGTGTTTTGCGGTGTACGGGATGTGTAGTAGACGTGTGTTTTACTTGTAGCGATGCCCAGGTTTGCTTAATGGTTGTTTGTAGATATGTGCATGGTCCTCTGTGAAATATATCAAACATGACAGATATTTACTGTGTGAAATATGACAAATAATAGCGATATGTTATTCTGTGAAATAAGCACAAATGAACGATATGGTCTCCTGTGAAATATAACATAAAAGAACATATGGTCTTCTACGAATATAAGAACACATATATAATGTTAAGATGTAGTCTTCTGTGAAGTATAACAAATAACAGCGATAGATATGGTCGTCTGCGAAACATAGCACATAACGATGTCGTCTTTGTTTAAAGATAGAAAGAAAAAAAGACACGATACATTCGTCTGTGAATCATAGAAAATGGTGACGATACTGACTATGTGAAATATAGCACAAATGAGCGTTATTGTCTTATTTGAAATACAACACAAAAGAACGCCAGGTTTTCTGGGAAATGTTGCAAATAAGAACGAGGCTGACTGTGTGAAAATACCGCTGTTGCATCTATTGTCACTCCACTACTACTAATTTCTTTTGTGAAAATAAAAAAAAATAATTAAGTAAAGATAATGTACACGGACAAAACTACACGTCAAACTAAAATTACCATAATCAATAACGAAATTGAACAAATCACATTTTGAATACATTGTTGGGATAATAATAAACAGAGCTGTTCAAAAGACGCCAGAAATATACTGACTATACCAAAGAAGACGTTAAACACCTTTAAGAGTCTAAAGTACTAAAGTCGAGAAGGTCAACTTACATTCCACCGGGTGTTACCCCATTTGACTCTCTCTCTCTCTCTCTCTCTCTCTCTCTCTCTCTCTCTCTCTCTCTCTCTCTCTCTCTCTCTCTCTCTCACACACACTTCTTTGCATATCCTTTACTGGACGTTCCAGTCAACCTCAGTATTTTTTTTACTTTTTGTGATTGCCTTGCCAGTTTATATTGTATGGTTTGCCATTGCTTTCTGAGCGACCGGAACTCATACCCTTGTATGAAATCCAACGCAAGGCTGTCTACCTTACAATCGTCCAAACTGTGTTTCGAACGCGGGATTGCGAATTGCGTTTGTATCCCCTACCCCACATGGTACCTGAGGAGGAAAGCACGGGCCGTGCAGCACAACACAGATCACGGGACATTGGAGTCACCCTGGGAAGGAGAATGCATGAGGCAAGGGAGCAGGCAGGGGTTTGAGAGTAGTTCTGGTGGGCTGTGATAAGAGCGATATTCAGCGTACGGATTCTTTTGAAAGGATGCATTCTGACAATACCTACCTGAAAAGTGGAAGGAGAAGTCTAAGAATTGGTACGTGGAACGTACGCACCCTATATCAAGCAGGGAAGTTTGATAACCTTATTGTCGAAGCAAAAAACATGAATTTAGTAGATATTTTAGGCGTGTCTGAAACAAGATGGACAGATACAAGTTATATAAGGAGAGAAGATTACATATTCATTAACTCAGAAAGCAATCATCACGAGAGAGGAGTAGGAATTTTAGTAAAACGAAATTTAGAGGAAAATATTAGTGGATTCTGAACTCGTGAAGATATGATATTTCTCAAAATTAAGGCAAGACCGTTCAACATAGTAATTCTTCAGACATATGTTCCAACAACTGATTATAGTTATGAACAGCTAGAAAAATATTATGAAGACCTACAACAAACACTGAAAGTTGTAAAATCATCAGAGGTCCTAATTGTCATGGGAGACATGAACGCAAAAGTTGAAAAAAAACATAAACATATAGTAGGACAGTATGGTATGGGAAACAGAAACGACAGAGGAGACCGGCTGATTCAGATCTGTGAAGAAAACAATCTTATTATTGTTTGTAACACATGTTCCCAACAGAACCCTAGGAAACTGTAACGAGACCGGCTGATTCAGATCTGTGAAGAAAACAATCTTATTGTTTGTAACACATGTTCCCAACAGAACCCTAGGAAACTGTAACGAGACCGGCTGATTCAGATCTGTGAAGAAAACAATCTTATTGTTTGTAACACATTTTCCCAACAGAACCCTAGGAAACTGTAACGAGACCGGCTGATTCAGATCTGTGAAGAAAACAATCTTATTGTTTGTAACACATTTTCCCAACAGAACCCTAGGAAACTGTAACGAGACCGGCTGATTCAGATCTGTGAAGAAAACAATCTTATTGTTTGTAACACATTTTTCCAACAGAACCCTAGGAAACTGTAACGAGACCGGCTGATTCAGATCTGTGAAGAAAACAATCTTATTGTTTGTAACACATTTTCCCAACAGAACCCTAGGAAACTGTAACGAGACCGGCTGATTCAGATCTGTGAAGAAAACAATCTTATTGTTTGTAACACATTTTCCCAACAGAACCCTAGGAAACTGTAACGAGACCGGCTGATTCAGATCTGTGAAGAAAACAATCTTATTGTTTGTAACACATTTTCCCAACAGAACCCTAGGAAACTGTAACGAGACCGGCTGATTCAGATCTGTGAAGAAAACAATCTTATTGTTTGTAACACATTTTCCCAACAGAACCCTAGGAAACTGTAACGAGACCGGCTGATTCAGATCTGTGAAGAAAACAATCTTATTGTTTGTAACACATTTTCCCAACAGAACCCTAGGAAACTGTAACGAGACCGGCTGATTCAGATCTGTGAAGAAAACAATCTTATTGTTTGTAACACATTTTCCCAACAGAACCCTAGGAAACTGTAACGAGACCGGCTGATTCAGATCTGTGAAGAAAACAATCTTATTGTTTGTAACACATTTTCCCAACAGAACCCTAGGAAACTGTAACGAGACCGGCTGATTCAGATCTGTGAAGAAAACAATCTTATTGTTTGTAACACATTTTCCCAACATAACCCTAGGAAACTGTATACACGGAAAAGCCCCGGAGATAGAACAAGAAACCAAACTGACCACATTATGATTAGAAATAGATTTAAAAACAATGTTAAAAATGCCAAAACATACCCTGGTGCTGATATCAACTCTGACCAAAATCCTGTAGTCTTAAAATTACAAATTAAACTTAAAACTCAGGAATAAAGACATCGAAGACACCTCAAATAGATATGTCGGCATTGAAACAACCAGAAATAAGTCAACTATACCTAAGTGAAGTAAAAAAATAGATATGATGGGTGTCACAATGTTATGTCATAAAGAAGAGGCTGTGGTTGTGTCTAGAGGATGTCTGTGTGAATGTTGTGTTGGACGACTGATCACCAACTATAAATCAATATCGAACCTCAGGCTGCGCACACACGATTTTTAATTAGAACACACGTGATGATACAACACTACTCATCAGGAACAATTTCAACAGTAAACTATATAAATATTGCATATGAACAGTTCCAGCCCACTCAGAGAATACTTTAACACAATAATATCCTGCGACCACACGATAGCCGTTTCCTGGCCTCACACGCTACACTGTTCTCAACTCTTCTCCACTCTACTGGGCCAAACCTCAGCCCTCCACTGTCTGCCCAGGACTCCAACTGACTGCTCTCGCCTAGTCTCAACCTCCCTGGCTCAAAACCCCAGGCAGAGTTCTCCCTCACTCCGCCACCACTAAACTCCCACTCCCCCGTTTTACTTGCCCAGCCTTGTGTCTTTATTCACTATTCCCAGACCTCATAGAAAACAGCATTTAACCCTTTTAACCCAAGTTATCAGTTCCCATGAAAATCACCTTTAGAATTTTCCTTTGTTTCTTCATAGACTAACACGATTCACCTCGCCACCGGTTATTTAAATCTAGACAAGTACGTGATATCCTCACCAGTTGTTTCGGGCTTCCCCCATTAGCATGACGATTTATATTGATGTGTCTGTGTCTAAACCATGCCCTAGTCTGGGACTATCCCAGTTTGTTGAAGATTGTGATAAACCCTCTTGGCCTCACATCTGCATATTCTTCTCTGCCCCAGTTAATCCTACTATTATTAGAAAATTCCTACCTCGTCCGTTAACCCCCGATGTGCATGAACAAACGCACGTTACACTAACCCTCCCCCCTCCCACCCCCATCAAAAGAAACCATAGTTTTCCAATGATGGGAGAGTAATGCTTCTCAAATGTGTAACCAAGTAACCTTGCATGCATAGTAGTCATTATATATTCCCTATCCATAACCGAAAAATAAAACAACTTCAACATGTTACTACTCCTAACATCATGGAGAAACCTTGCATACAACTTTCACATTAGATAGTTAACACAGTGTAACGTGACACACAAATGGTAATTGTTGAGGTGCTCTACCACCCCTGCAGTCCTGTCTGGGATGAATCCTAAATGATGAGCATTGTCACATTTACTTTATCAGTTCACACAATAATTCTATAGTCATTGTTTCTTAGAACCTTGCCCTTGGTGATTTCTGAACAGCAGGTTTGCCATGGTGTTTTCATCCCCCCGTATGGGCATCGGAACAAATGCATACTCCTGCAGCAATATACTCCATCGATGAACCCGTTCGATGTGCAGCGAGGATGATCTGTCGACTAACTAACTAACCCGTGCGTTCTTCATCGCTGCCGTATGGATGAATGAGAGCGGTCTGTGGTCAGTCTGAAGGATGCATTTTCTGCCCATTAAGTACCTGGAAAGTTTATGTACTGACCACACAATCGTCAGGGCCTCACGTTCTAGCGTTGAATAATTTTCTTCTGGTGGTGGGAGTTTCCTGCTGACGTATAGCACTGGATGCGTAAGGTGATTTTTCTCTTGCATCAAGCATCCGCCGATTCCTGTCGATGATGCGTCTACCCTGAGAGTAAATTTTAAATCAAGATTAGGGATGATATAAATGGGATGACTAGAAAACACCTGCTTAATACTTCTGAGTGCGTCATCGCACTGCTGTGTCCATACCACTTTGTTCAGTCTGTCCTTCTGTGTCAACGCAGACAACACTGACGCGATGGATGAAAAGTTTTTTTTTAAAATAAATTTATTATAGACGTTTGTTAACCCAAGTAAACTCCTAACTTGCTTCTTCGTTTTAGGTATTTTAATATCCAGAATCTTCTTCACATTTGTGTCTTCCGGTTTCAGTACGCCACTGCCAATAACATATCCGAGAAAACTTATTTCCTCATATCCAATTTAGACTTTGGATGGCTTAACAGTCAGGTTATGTTGTCTCAGACTCTCGAAAAAGGACTCCAATCCTGACCCATGATCTTCCACGTTTTTACTAAACAGACAAATGTCGTCTATATAATTGATAATGTCCTTGCGTCCCTGTAACAGTGTCCTCATCATCCTAACGAACGTTGTTGGTGAGTTAAATAACCCGAACGGCATGTAATTCCATTGGAATAAACCCTGTGGGGTGGCAAACGCTGTTAGTGGTTTAGCTGTTTCATTTATGGGTATTTACCAGTACCCTTTTGCCAGATCCAACTTGCTAAAATACTTTGAAGATGATATTTGCGTCAGTAAATAGTCAGTACTGACCATGTGCTCCGGATCCACAATAGTAATGCTGTTCAGCCTCCTGAAATCTATACATAATCTTTCCCAATGACTACTGTGGGAAAAGAGTATAGGGAGTCTGATCTGGAAATTATCCCCATTTCCAGTAGCTCTGTTATTTCACTGTCTACAGCTGCCCTGTAATAATGTGATATAGGTTATGGTTTTACTCTAATTTGGTCCTCTATTAGCTTGATGTCATGTGTCATCAAGTCTGTCTTCCCTGGTACATTAATCAGGACATCTGAGTATTGCTCTAACAGTTTGACTAGTCTTAGTAAAAAAAAAATAGATATTATGGGATAATCGTTGAAGGTATAGAACAATATAGACGTGAAACCCCTGAGGATAAAATTAACACAATAGGGAAAGTGTAAAAACCAGCATACAGATTGCAAATACCCCCTTGCCAGTGAAGATAAATAAGAAAAAACAATTATGGATAACTGATGAAATCTTGAGTAAAATGACTCAAAGAAAGAAAGCAAAGAACACTCCAGTGTATATATTAATAGATAAAGAAATACGTCACCTGTGCAGAGTTGCCAAAGAAGTGTGACTGCAGACATAATGCAAAGAAATAAAGGATCTGGAAATAAAATACAACTCGAAAGAAATACATGAACATATAAACAGATTTACAAAGAAGAAAATAACAGGAAACGGTTGTATCAGAGGAAACAATGGAGAAATTATAATTAATAACACTGACATAATAAAAAGATGGACAGAGTACACATACGATTTATTCTGGGACAACAAGGTCAATGACAAGATAACAACAGAGATGATAAAATCCTGATCCAACTTTGGCATTGAAACTATCACAGAATTATGTAATGATATAATACTGAGTACATCCCAAAGGACTTGAAAACATCCATTTTCATCACACTACCGAAGAAGCCAAGAGCTGTTGATTGTGAGGATTACAAAACTATTAGCTTAATGAGCCACATAACTAAGATACTGCTCAAGGTCATACAAGAAAGAATTCAACATAAAATAGATGAGGAAGTAGCTGAAGAACAATTTGGGTTCCGCAAAAACAGCGGCACCAGAGAAGCAATTATCTGTTTGAGGAAGTTAATTGAAAAATATGTAGAAGTTAAAAAAAGTATATATGTTTGTTTTATAGTCTACAAGAAAGCTTTTGATAGAGTACAACATGAACGAATAATTACGTGCCTTCAAGATATAGGAGTAGACGGAAAGGACATCAGACTTATTAGTAACTTGCACTGGGAACAAGTGGCGTCTATTAGATGCGGTAATAACTACTCGTCACCTATAGAGATAAAAAGAGGAGTACGGCAGCGATGCGTACTGTCCCCAAGCCTCTTCAGCCTATACACATAAAGAGTGTTTAAACAAGTTGAAATGCCTGTACTTAATATCAATAGAAGAATCAAAAACACTTTTAGGTATGCTGACGATACCGTGTTATTAGCAGAAAGTGAGCAAGAGTGCCACAACGTAACTCCCGCAATTATCAAATTGGCAACGTCAACGTTGAAGCAATAATAAGCTCGAACTGTAAATGCGAAGAATCAACCGACGCCATTCCGATAGTGAAAGTACTTACACACACGTTTATTTGTGGTAATAGATCAATACAGTGGTCGTCCAGACCGTAAAGTTCCCTTTTAAAACAGGGATGGCATTACACAATATCTGCAAACTATATCCACGTATTATCTGACTTTACCTCGGATCGCCGTTTATCCCGCCATTCTCATCTGAAACATTGTCTAGGTATTCCGTGCCCACGGGACTTCTAATCGATATTGACAATCTTCTCGTCAGACATCCTCCACCTGATAATCCTTACAACCAAAATATCTGAACGCCCACGGCTCCACGAAATATGTCGCGCCTCAGCCGAATCACACAAGGTCCTCCCCGTTGTCCTTCTCTGTTGTCGTCTGGCGTCACCCTGTTTCTAAGTTTCCTTAGTTTCTTGTGGGGTTTTCCCTATATGATTTTGTACCGCCTTTTCCGATGACGTCATTCTGTCTAAACGCCACGCCCCCCTCCCTTTTAAAATGATGTAATCATTTTTTTTTTCATCAAGACAATTAACCTTACACATAGCAGTGCAGACACAATGACTTTTATCGGACTAGCAAGATGCTATGGACACCTATCGATTACCCACAAAATAAAAAAATATATATATATAACGGGCACGCCCTCCAATCTACACACCAACGGTAGATGTCGTGTATACAGCCCATGGGGAGGCTGTACTAACTAATCATAAAGATCAGTCCCTCATTTGTCCCTAAGGACAAGCGTCCTTCTCTAGGTCAAAACCTGGAGTAAGGGGACGTGAGGAATAAACAGGTACCAGTTGCATTTACTATTGTCTTGTAACCATCTGTGCAGATATCTCGACTGCTATGTCGTGAATCTTAATCTCATCAAACGGGTAGGTGAGGTACCAGTATTATGACGTCATAATTGTAGGCGTAATCGAGGTAAATGCTCTTTAGAGACGTCATCATAAACTCCTTGTGTAGGTGTGGCAATAATTACCGAGTGACAATATCATCTAACGGCGTATTTCATAATGAAATATGTAGTGGTCTCTATACTTGGAAATGGCGATCACAATAAAATTGAAAACCTATGACCCATCATCTGGATAATTAAGTAATAATAACTAACGATCAATTCTTAAAATACAACCATACTAACATAGTATTTAATCTAACTACGTTAACTAATCAATCCTTATCACAATTTATTAAATTAACTCTATATACACATAATAATTTTATAAAATGTTCATTAAATTCAATTTGTCATAGCACAATACGTGTTCACCGGTTCTTCTTTAAAGTCACATCGTCACAAACCATCCAAGCGAAAACCCGACACAGGAGAAAAGCTACACAGGTTAAAGTTCTCCATGCCTCATCGGTTCCTCCCCACGTATATTTCTTATCATCCTGTCAAAATCACAGATCGACAGAAGTATCCAACTACCTAAACTATCTATTTGCATTAACAATGATTATGTAATTGTTGATCTGTGTGTGTATTGCCAGTAAATTCGGTGCTATCTAACACATATTTCCAAAATTTTCTAACACTCTATGAACAAACAACTATAACAAACTAAAATTGAAAAATATTTATATTTATAGTCGACTTAGAATATCGGCAAGATTATGATTGACTTGTAGATCCTACAGTTTTGTGCAGAAACATATCTCAAAGATTCAAGATTTCTAAGATAATAAATCAGAAATATACTGTATTCTTCTGATACAACACAATAAATATTGAGACAAAATAATATTGCTCTCTATTATAAGTATACTTGATAATAACTGTCAGACAATAGAGAACTGAAATATGAGATAATGAGAACATTTCTGACAATTAAAATTTTATAACAGTGACACCTAACACAACTAAGTAATAAGACCCTAATGTGTCTGTAGTGTACTATGTGTTGATATGAACATAACACTTTCATCCCATTTTATTTTTCTTTATTCTTTTCTTTTATTCTTTCTTTCATTCATTTTCTTTCTTTCTTTCTTTGTTTCTCATCTCATCTCATCTCATCATGTTCCTCTTGTACCTTGCGGTGTCGAGGTGAAGTATAAACTTCGTGAGAGTGCCCGGTTATGGGCTTCGTATATCGACATTCCCATGGATTCTGTTATTCCCTCCGTCCAGCGTTTACGTGGTCGGCCTCTTCCTCTGTTTCCATCTGGTCTGTACGTCATTGCCTGTTGTGGCATGCTGTTGACTGGTAGCCTACTTGCATGGCCAAACCATTTGACTTGCTGCTTTCTAATAAAATCTAGAGCAGCTTTAACCCCCACTTTAGTCCTGATTTCTTCATTTCTGATCTTATCTCTTCTTGATACGTTGAGTATTCTTCTCAGGAACCTCATTTCTGTTGTTGTGATTTTTCTTTTCTCTTTTTCTGTCATTGTCCAGGTTTGGCATTGGTAGCACAGAGTTGGTAGGAAGATTGTGTTGTAAAGTGCTTTCTTAGTAGTTATTGATACATGTTTGTTCTTTAGTATTGGTGCCATTTGTCCAATGAGTTGATTTGCCTTATTGCACCTATTTTCGATCTCGTCTTCTGATCTGCCATTTGATGATATTATACTTCCTAGGTACTTGAAGCTCTTTACTTGTTTCAAGGGATGTTCGTTTAGGTGAATTGTTGCTGTTTGTTTGAATTGTTGCTGTTTGTTCAGTCCGTTTATACTTCTTAGTTTTTCTACGAGCAGTATGAAGATCCCCTGCCGGCTTGCTAGGCCAGTCGCAGGTTTAGGACACTAATCTGACCACAGGGTGTCCATCCCCTATGGCGAGCCATAGCCCCGTTAGCCCATGACCTCGCGGTCATGGTTGCCCGGTCTGCACCACGTGGAGGTGGGGGTTGACTTGTGTAGTCTGCGGGTCATCGGCAGGCTACTAATTTTCGCTCTTCACCCCTCCTGGGAGAGGCTAGCCGATCCTAACCCTGCTGGCTGCAGGGCCAGGCGCATTCCACACCTTTCTTTGTTTCAAACCTGTAAAATCTCTCTTTTGCACGCATGCCAATATTTGTACATTGTAACTTTGTTGATTGTAACAATGTTATTGTTTTCAGTGTTGTGTATCTTCTGTAATGCATACGCTGTAATGACGTATGTTTGGTAAATCTGTACCAGAAGTAAGACAAGTAAGCATAACTACAGTAAGCAAAGACAAGTGTAGTTTGTCGTCTGTAGTGTTCTTTGCATTTACTTACGAAGTTTGTAAAGAATATCTTTGCCTTTACTCTAAAGTTTACAACCTTTGTTTTGATTTGCGCACAAATGTTTGTGGTGTATTTCTTGGTTTCTGTTAACCAATCTACAAGTTTCTTTCTGGTTTGTGTGTAAATCCTCTTGATTTGTGAGTGTGTAATTGTAATGCCGCAAGTAATGTATTTCCTTGATTGTGAATACATGTCTGTGACAAACTTTTTAATTTCAGCGTGCATGTGTGTAATACACCTGATGACTTCTGTATGTATGTTTGTGACACACTTCTTGACTTCTGTGCGTATGTTCATGACATGCCTTTTTGTTAGTATGAACCCGTTTACACCATGTTTCCTCGCTTGTGCATACATGTTTTTACTGGCATCAATTGCATATATCTTCGTTCGAATATAATTGTTCATGATGACGCATTCAACCTGTGAACTGTATGTCTTTGTCAAAGTTATGATGTGAGCAATAAACATGGTTACCAGCCCCAATTTTGATTGTTCAATAGGTTGTGCTTGTTGTGCATGTAACTTTTGCGTGCAACAACCAGTGTGTATAACTTTTGGTCTCTTTTTTGAATGTTTTAAAAATATGTCATTTAACGACAAATAATCTCGTTTGCTTTTTTCTGATCATAACTTATGTTTTCAGATACAGAGTTATTTGATGAAGACTGTTTGTTTACCTCTTGAATATCCAGGTGTACCCCATTCTTGTTTGTTGCGTTATCATCCATTTGTGTTATCTGATATTCGTTAACAGTTGATGTACCCCGTTCAAATTGCGTGTTTTCTTCTTCTTTATGCGTTGTTTGGGTTCGGGTACTTGTGAGTGTCTCTATGTTTTCGTCATCGTCAATGATGAACATTGTATTATTTTCATATATCCGTCCATGTTTCCTTCTTTGCTCCTTTACAACCCCCTCTAATTTTTCAGTTTTCTGTATTGCATAATTCCTGAGCCTTAAACCGGTTAAACCCAACGTCTTACCTATCTTCATGTAGTCTTGAAATATCGACGTCATCTTGTCCTACCTGTGCAATAATTATCTAGCTGAAATATAAGATAGAAAAGTGCAAAAATGCAAAGGAAATCGACAATATGGAAGTACGTTCAATCGAGAGTAAACAATATAACAAATGTTGAATAAACTGTCAACTTCAACTCAACAATAATTCAGCAATCTTAATGTGATAAAAATGTCCTAAGTGTTACTATATGTAAACGACAGAAAATAGTATAAGAAATATATTCAGTATAAAGAATATATAATACTAGACAATCAACAATGACAGAAGACGACTGACGAGAGACGTAAATAGATATTTTCTTTCATAAAAGACAATAATACTTTTACAGAAATTTGACGTAAATATCCTCTCTTACTACTACACTTAACACAAGACAGCAATTATGTGTTGACACTACAATATTCAAGTGTCCTTGCTTAGTGTAGAAACGCTCACACTATCCATTTTTGAACGAATTTACTTATTATTAAATAATAGGCATCTCATTCATCAACAATAACACACTGACCAACAATAACATATACTGGCCTTGTGCAATACTTGGGTTGACTCATTTGGTCCAATATGACGTGTGGAAAGAAGGTTGACGTTATGTCCAGACGTTATCGTTGTCCGTAAATGTCGACGTACGTAGTAAGTGTTCGGTCCTGATTGCCCGAGTTGAGTTTATCCAATGTAACAACGTCCTCAGCCATTTCATAAATTAGTATGTCCCAGTGTAGGTGTGCGTTTTGAAATTAGCGTTGTTGTGCAATACGTAAATAATGTTGTAAGTACTGTCCTCTATTACGTAAGTAGTGTCGTTGAGTCCAAAATAATATTTGTGGAATCCTTATGAACAGCGTATCTCATGTCTTCACTTAATTTCGGTGACTTGATTATGGGTCAATATAAGTCGTAAATTCTTCAAATCGTGTGTGGTATTCTGTGGTGATGCATCTGGTGTTGTCCCAATGTCTTGGTGTCCGCGAATCAGTGTAAATATAAATTTAACAAGTCCTGGTGTGATATCTAACGTGTAGCGTTCAATCGAGTGTTATCAAAAGAATTCAGGTGGATGACAATGTAGGTGCCAAAGGTAAACCTCATCATATTGTACATCATCCTATAACATCCGACGTCCGCAAGTATTTCACGAAATGTAGAATAATTAATGTCCTTCGCGCCGATAGTGAATTTATGATAGAGTGTCGGCAGCAAGTATCATCATGTTTGGTGTCATTTTCTTCGTTGACAGTTGCGTAGTATCAAATATGTTTAAGTGTCCAATGTGTCGTGTCAATTGTGTATATCATTTCCACAGACAACTCAATGTGTGTATACTATTCAAGCGTTTGTAGGCTGTAGTGTTTCCATCTTCGTTAATGCCGTGTCGTGTTCTTCAGTATGTTTCCAATGGTGCGTGTATAACTATAATGTGTGCCGTTCTTTCTGTGACGCGCAAATGTTGTTGTAATCTTGTGGCATTCGTAGTTATTTGTATACTAGCTGACCCTGCCCGGCTTCGCCCAGTCCCTGGTGGGGAGCATCTCATTTAATTCATATAAGTAGTCATATAAGTTCCCGTTCCCGTTACCGACTATCTGTCTGTCTGTCTGTCTGTCTGTCTGACCCGACCCGACATCGCTCAGCTCCTGGTGTGAAGCATCTCATTTAATTTATATAAGTAGTCATATAAGTTCCTGTTCCCGACTGTCTATCTGTCTGTCTATCTGTCTGCCTGACCCTGTCCGGCTTCATTAAATTCATACAACAAAAAAAATGTAACTTAAAAGAACGTTCTACCACACACCATCCATTATTTTTAATGAAAACTCTTTCTAATCACCTGCATGACTACAGTAACTTCTTAAGCAAAAAAAGATGAGTTACAATGTTATGCATTGTGCATCATTTTTATGAAAACTTTGAAAATGCCTTACAGATTGTATCATTATTTATTATAACTCATATGCCGGTACATAACTATGGACAAAGAGTTTATAAATCTTTGAAAACGATGCCACAATATGACTATAAGTTATACAGAAAAGTTATGCCCCTTGAAATAACTTTTACAGAGTTAGGTCCCCTGAGATATATGAAATTATGATGAAAAATGAAAAATGAAATAATACTGAGTAAGCAAGCGATTTCACACTAACAAAATATCACAGTTGACAGCTCTGGAATGAAAGGAAGGCGTGTAGAAAATTTCATCTCAATCGGATGGGCCGTTCGCGAACGGATAAAGGACATACATAGATATATACATACATACAGAGATACATAAATGTATTTAAAATACGGACGCTCATAAATACGGACGCACAAGTCTTTTTTATATATAAGATATCTCGACACGTCAGCTCTTGTGTGTGTCCAATAACAAGATATATTAATATATAATCTAATGTTCTTCTTACCTTACACAGGTATTCTCAGAATAATACATTATGAATTACTTTCACTGATTTCTGAAATGTTCCACTGTTTGTGCCGACATTTTGACAACCGGATCTTCCTGCGCTTTTTGTTCCAGTGTTGCGCGGTGCGTTATTTTGAGCTAAGGTGTGCACTCATCTTCTCTTGTGCGTTTCACTGTTGACTTATGGTGGGGAGCTATCTTGACAATAATCCTCAATATCTTTTAAGTTCCAACTCCGGAGCGAATCCCACATCTGCCACAACGTAACTCCCGCAATTATCAAATTGGCAACGTCAACGTTGAAGCAATAATAAGCTCGAACTGTAAATGCGAAGAATCAACCGACGCCATTCCGATAGTGAAAGTACTTACACACACGTTTATTTGTGGTAATAGATCAATACAGTGGTCGTCCAGACCGTAAAGTTCCCTTTTAACACAGGGATGGCATTACACAATATCTGCAAACTATATCCACGTATTATCTGACTTTACCTCGGATCGCCGTTTATCCCGCCATTCTCATCTGAAACATTGTCTAGGTATTCCGTGCCCACGGGTCTTCTAATCGATATTGACAATCTTCTCGTCAGACATCCTTCACCTGATAATCCTTACAACCAAAATCTCTGAACGCCCACGGCTCCACGAAATATGCCGCGCCTCAGCCGAATCACACAAGGTCCTCCCCGTTGTCCTTCTCTGTTGTCGTCTGACGTCACCCTGTTTCTAAGTTTCCTTAGTTTCTTGTGGGGTTTTCCCTATATGATTTTCTACAGCCTTTTCCGATGACGTCATTCTGTCTAAACGCCATGTGGCAAAGAGTTACAAGACCTAGTGGAAGAAGTAAACAGGCACAGTGCAGAATGTGGCTTAGATATTAACATTCAAAAACAAAAACTATGATAATTAGCAGTGAAAAGGAAAGGTCATCGATGAACATCACAGTAAAGGGGCAGATACTAGAACAAGTAACAAGTTTCTCCTATCTTGGACATCTAATAACAGATGATGGCAGAAGTGAAATAGAAATCAAAAAGAGAATAGGAATGGCCAAAAATGCTTTCAACGGCATGAAATCAGTATTAACATCTAAAAAGATTAATAAAGCATTAAACATGAGAATTGTTAAATGCTACGTATATTCAACTCTACTGTATGGCGCGGAAGCCTGGACATTAAACAAGCAACTAGAAAGTCGCTTATAAGCCTTGGAGATGTAGATATACAGACGAATATGTCGTCGTATTTCATGGAAACAAAAACAATCAAATGCAGAGGTTCTAGAAAAACTGGGAATGAAGAGAGGGTTGATGAAAGAAATAGAGAGGAGGCAAGTGAAATATTTCGGCCACTTAAAAGGCAAGATGCTCTTATAAAAACCATACCGGAAGGCAAGATTGAGGGCAAGCGGGCAAGGGGTAGACAACGATACAAGTGGGAAGATATCATCAAGAGATGGACAAACATCAACCTGACAGAATGTACAGTCAAGGCAAAAGACAGACAGTGTTGGAGATCCATTCAGCCAACCTTCATTGTGGAGACGGCACCTGATTGATTGATTGCCACACTACTGCTTTCAAGAATAATAATAACGGTAATGAAAACAGAAAGTGAAAAAATGGGCCTTAGTTTGAACAATAGAAAGACAGAAGGTATAGTGATATCAAAGAAACAGATTGTGCCTAAACGTGCAATTAAAGTCAACGACGTTATTTTCGTGCAAGATATCTAAGCTCACGAATAACATCAGATGGAAGATGCATCACACAGATAAAGAATATAACAAGCAAAAAAAGAATTCTATCAAATGAAGAACGTTTTGTGCAATAAGTCCATGTCCTTGAAAGTTATAAAGAGAATTCTTGCATGTTACATAGAACCAGTTTTAACATACGGCTGCGAATCCTGGACAATTAGTAAATAGGCGAAAAAATGTCCGGAAGCCTTGAAGATATAGTTTTATAGAAGAATGCTGAAAATTAATTGGACAGCCAAAATGAGTACGCGAGTAAGCGGGCTTACAAATCGCGTCCGTAAGTTCCTAGCCACGGAGACGGCCATTATATATATATATAACACGAAAAAGTACACGATACATTTACACTCACACATACACGCACATGTCTGTTTGTGCGTATGCACCCGTGCGTGTTTGTGTTTGCGCTTGCATGTGTGCGCGCCCGCGCGTGCGTATGCATGCAGCAATACCAAATACCTTGTCTTATATATACATGCATATCATGCAGAAATGACCAATATCTACTTACGAAAATTGTGAAAAGATACAAATCTAATATGTATCCATACTTACATTCTCTTCTCCGTAGATTTGCCAAGGGTGTGTGCGTGAGACAAGCATTTACCTACCGTTACTGTGTGTGCTCGTGTCTTGTTTCCTTTATACTCGCCATCATTTTAATGACAACATTAATTCCTGGTAAGTAGGTGGTTATTGTTGTTGATATTGCTATAGTTGTTGTGTATGTGTTTGAATTAGTTTATAGCTAAATTATTACATAACAGCAAAACAAATTGACATTTAAAATAGCTGTTTAAAACAGACCTTTGCGTTAAAAGTAACGAAAAAGAAGAGGAAGAAAGAGACGCTTATCAATATTCTTGTAATATACACAATTGAAAAAGATCATTTGCAAACACGGATAGTTTAGTTTAGTTTAGTTTAGTTTAGTTTAGTTTAGTCGGTGCATAAACATCATGGCACATGGGTGTAACCCATAAGTGCTCGGTTCTACTCCTAACTCAAGCCTGAGTCCAGAGAATCTCATATCAGTGCACGAACTCCGTAGCACCGGCGAGGATCCTGAAATACTTTGGATGGAATTTTAACGCGAAATTTTGCTCGGGCAACGCCGTTAGGTTACTTTTTCGAGTTCCAACTGCCAAGGGATTTTTTTTTACCTGCGTAACAATACACACGGGCGTCCGATCTCACTACCCAGAGACCAGAGGCAATTTTGTTACTAGAAGTCCACGTAAAGAAAAATCCCGGTTCTCACCGGGGCTTGAACCCGGGACCTCCAGCACGCGAGGCGGACACCATACCTCGAGACCACTCAGCAAAATAAGGAATTAAGAGATATTGGTGAATGTTGTTGTTAGTTGCATATCCTTTACAGGACGTTGAAGTCAACGTCTTAATTTTTTGCTTTTGTGATTTCTTGGCAAGTTTACGTTTAGTAGGTTGCCATAGCTTTCTGAACGACCGGCACCCATACCTATCTGGTAAAAGCCAACACAACGCGGTCTAATTCCAAATCGCGCGCAGCTGTGTTTCGAACACGGGTATGCGGGATCACGAACTGCGCCCGTAACCCCATCGTAACGGAGCAGGCTATTGGTGAATGAGCGTGTAGAAGAAAAATTTTCTCAGCAAAAACAGAAAAAAAAAAACAGACGCGGATAAATGAAGGTTTAAGGTAAACATTTATTTGCTAACACGGAAAAAACAGACGCTGACAACGAGACGTATAAATCAAATAGTTACTTGCATAACCGGAATTGAGAGAGGTGGGTAACTCGAGTCAGACAGTAAACTGATAAAGAGATATTGATACTCACGTCAGACAGTAAACTAATAAAGAGATGTTGATATGCAAGTAGGAGTCTCCGTGGCGAAGTGGTCAAGCCGTTTGACTCGGGCTCCGAAGGTTGTGGCTTCGATTCCGGGTCGCGTCCTTCGGTTCACGAGTGAAATTATTCGGAGGTCGTCGCTAGAGCTACGAAGTCCGCTCTTTGTTGCGACGCTTTCCGCGCTGCGGAAATATACCGAGCCATATGGGATAAAAACCCGGTGCTATGAAGTCGACCCTGTCGACTTTTAAGCGACTTTATGATATGCAAGTCAGACAATACACGGATAAAGAGATGTTGATGCGCAAGTCAGACACCAAATTGATAAAGAGAAGTTGATACGTTAGTTAGTTCGTCGACAGATCATCCTCATTGCACATCGAAACATTCGTTCATAAGATCCCCTCCTCAGCAAATCCCGCAGCATGTAGCGACTGACGACGCCAGTTCTGTGTTGGTTTATTAATCTTCTTAGGCTTCCCGCGTAGTATTCTTGTTTGGCCACACCTGTTTTAATTTGCTGTTCTCGCAGTCTGCCATGGTTGTTGACAGTCACCATTTGGTTCTCGCGAACGACTTACTTCTCGTAGAGCATTCAGAATGTCAGCCTGGTCCATAGCTCGCCCGCCTTCCAGAGTAGCCTTACCCGCAAGTTTGTCAGCCCGTTCATTTCCTCGTATACCCGCATGGACTGGCACGAAAAGGAAACTAATCTTTGCCAGCCGAGACAGCTCCAGAGACAGCAACCACTCTCTTCGGGTCCACACCATCTCTATCCTCTTGATCATGCTCATTGAGTCACTAGGAAACATGCCCTAGTGAGTGTCTGTGTCTCGAGCCATGTTATTGCTTTACTTACTGCCATGACTTCCATAGTCAGGCTACTTGTGGTCAAAGCAAAAGCACCCGAATCCTCCTTCACAATTCTCCCTCCGGCCTGAGCCGTAAAAGCCCATGAAATTCTCACTCGTCGAACGACCGACCCATCTGTATAAATGACAGCATCACCCTCCAAAAAATTCTCGAAAATCAAAGCCTGTCCTTCCTCCCCCACAGCAGCCGGATTTTCTTGTCTGCATTTTCTGTCTAGTTGGATGCAAAACTGAAAAGGACGTACATAAATCCGTTAGCATTTGTACCCACTACTCACCAAGTTCTAAGTTCTCAAGTGAACACACCTGTTGAAGAATGTCTTCGGCTTGACTCATCCACATCTTTCCTCTTTTTAACTTGCTGCCTTTACCTTCTTAATTTAACTGCGCAGTGAATGCTGTGTGTTTGCGTTGACTCTTAGGTAGGCACGTGCTCTGCAAATTTGTATTCTGTCCCCAATGGTTGGAAAATCAAAAAGATCACTACCTGCATCCTGTATCTCTCGTACATCCAAGAATAATACGTATAGTTTCGTTCTGTATTCTCTCCATCTGCTTACGGCTGATGGTCAGGATCGCCATCGCATACTTCAAAACAGAAAGGACCAGACCCTCGTCAAGGAGACATAGATGGCACTGCTCACAGTTTGCCGCGGCCTTCACCCACATCGCAGCCAAAGCTTTGTCATCACCTTTATCATGGCCTTTGTTATCGCCCGGTCTATGTACTCATGATAAGCAAGGCTTCGATTAAAACGCATCCCCAGGTAGTTCATTACCTGCGTTCTTTCCAACGTCTAGGAACACGGATTTTGTGGCCGTCCTCCCCCCCCCCCCTCCCCCCGTGCATTATGAAAACATGCACACATCTGGTTATCTCAGCATGTTGTTGTTTGTGTTGTTGTTGAGCCCGGTCTGAATGAATTGTTTCCTGCTATACGATTTTATGAATGTCGGATTATTGATTTCTTAGTTTCATGCAGACGTCAAGGTGGTCGCTGTGATTCATATGCTTGCGCTTAACTACCATCTTTAAAGATGCCTAGTTTATCATGATTCCTCAAGAAGGCCACAAGAAAAGGACAGCAACAATGAAATTGACAACATGGAATTTCGTACCTTAAGCGCAGATGGAGAATTAGATAACATGAAACAAAAAAATAGGAAGAAAGAAAATTAATATAATAGGAATGTATGAGACGAGATGGAAAGGGACAGGGATTAAGGCAGTGGAAGAATTTTTCGGACACGTTGTGAGAAGAAATAAATTGGAGAACTTGGTGACAACTGGCAAGATTGAGGGAAAGAGAACAAGGGGAAGGTTGATAAGTAAATACCTGGATGGCTTGACAGCATGGTATGGTTGAGACAAGAGCACTAAGGTGATCCACGTTTCTGATGATCGCGTGAGATGGCGAAACATGACCGCCCACGCTTATTGACATGGCTCATGATTATGATGATGCGCAGAATGAGTATGCTACCGAAGGGAATGAAACCAAGGTACCATCAGCTCTGTACTGAAACCAGTCGCAGACATAAGCAAGTATGGGGTCTTTTCACGCGCTATTGGCAGGCTGGACATATGGTAAATAAAGTTAGAAAAGAGTTGAGTTGAGCTAAGAAACGACACCGCTGCACTCAGGACATTCCCTACCCACTTCGTACCTTAGTTCAACAGCCGGCGAAGAGTAATACTGCGAATCGTTCCTACTGCCATCTTATTGAAAGTTCTCCTGATCTTTCCTCTCAGTTTTAAGATTCGTCCACCATATCATTATCTCCACATACGAGTGCCCAGTCTGTTCCACCGCTTTCTCCACCACGAGCCCGATTACCTCCTCTTTTTCTATCGGTAATCTACCACCGAAAGGTGCATTTCCTGCCAGCCAATCCGCCTGTTCATTCCCCTTATTCCGGCATGCCAGGGCAGAAAATCCATGTAATTCTCACAATCTGTGATCTCTGAAGCAAAGCAAGCCACTCTACACGAAACATTCTTGTCTCCACCTTACTAAGCATACTCATTGAGTCCGTAATGAATACAATGGATGTTGCAGCGGTCTCCTCCAACCATCGTGAAGCTGCTGTAACTGCTCCCATCTCCATTCTCATACTGGAGGTTGTAGTCTAATATGCCAGATCCCTTTTTCAAGCATCGTCCATTAGCCTCCGCAATGAAACCACAACCACTCCGTCTGGTTTCTCACCACTGACCAATCGGTGTAAATCACTATGTAGTTAGAAAAGTAGCCGTTACAAACCTTAGGCGCAATGGGAATATAATGCTGGACTCCTGTTGTGTGTACAGACCGACTGGCACTCACTTTTCAAGCTCAAAGAACGACGGTTAGCATGGCCGAATAGATAAGAGCGTTTGTTCTTAAAAATCCAGTGGTCTGATGACGATGTAGCGGGTTCAACCCCTACACCGGTCAGTTTGACTAAAATGTTGACTTCTCGACCTTCACTTTGGGACGTAACTTACAAGTATCTCAGAAGTCGGTGTGGGTTCGCCTGGTGGCGAGGGACACTGGTAATAGGAACAACTAATCCGCACGCACAAATCAGTCCAGTGTACTATAGGCAATAGCACGTGTAAAGATTACACTTGAATTCAAAGCGAACCAGCGAAAAAAAATAATCAAAGAACGTAACTTGCGAGTAACATGGTTTTACTGAGTTAAAACTAACAACAACACAAAAAACAACAAAACAAAAACAACAACAATATCAATCTGCAGAAATGATGTAACTGTTTCTAAACTATAAAGTATTTAAGAAAACGTAATAACACTTTTTGTTGTTTGATGGTCATATTCTGTCAAGCGTACTGGCAATGTTTGTAAATGTAATAACTTTCTTTACCATTTGACAGTTGAAATGTTGGTGTCTGAGAACTGGTCAGTGCGCGGGAATCTGCAGGCGATACAGCACAGACAAGGCAAATCAACAACACGGGAGTTAACTTGCGTAAGCAGAATACGTCAAAATTCAAATGTTGTTATCATTTATGCTGTTGGTTACCACATCTCATTGTCTATTTCTTACGTTTATTTTATTTCGTTGCGACTTACTTGGTGAGAATGATTATACCTCTTCATAGCACAAAGTCTGGGCTAAATTGTAGAGACCATGTGTTGCCCATGCAGCACGATCCCTTTCTCGGCCTGCCTAGTTTACCCCAGAGGAAAGGTAACACCAATACATCTGGAACAAGACCAGCTGCAGAAGCTGCCGGATCAGCAAAGCAATACTCTAACTGTCCGCCTGTCTGAACTTCGATCCTAGACCAGTTGCCTACCAAGGCTTAAGATCTGATCTGCCCTGGCATAACATTTAGTCTTACGTTGCATTTCCTCTCACCAGGATAAGGCTTGTACTCTTACAATTGTGCTACTCCGCCCGAAGCCGTTGGCACAATGTGGGGTGCCGGGTTAAGTGAGCGCCGCGCAATATTCGGCGCTAACATAAAGCAGATAGTACCATCTACTGTTATACGGTAGCTCAGTCATATCTGACTGAGACACGACTTTACTTTACTTTACTTTACTTTACTTTACTTTACTTTACTTTACTTTACTTTACTTTACTTTACTTAATATCCTGCACAGAAGATTCACTTCATTCACTTCGTCTTGCAAAATTTATAACCATATTTAAATGTGTTGATGATGAACCGCTAAGATATAGTGGTAAGGAATTCACTGCGGAGCAACCACGACAAGAGAATTCCGATCATCAGAAGTAGTCTCCCCTCCCGCCGAATGTTTCGCCCCCTTTACCTTCTAGACATTCTCATGGCGCGGGCCCACCTGAGCCATGACTTCCGGGTGCTTTTCTCCTGTCGTGCATTCGCATATCCACCTTGAAGACGTTTCGTACATGGCACGTATCTTACATTGACATTGCTGTGTGTCTGCCCAGGCGCCATCCTGACCTCGGGTAGGCGAGCATTGTACACCCGGCGTATCTGCCAGCATTATCACTGCACTGTATCTAACCGCGGTTGATCCGGTCTTACTTTTTGGAAGGTTTGTTTTGCGCTCGTTCGCTTTCAATTCGCTTTCTAGTAGTACTGGACTGAATGTTGCTTGTGGATTAGCTTTCCCTTTTACCATTGTTCCTCACCATCAGATGAACCCACTCCAATTTCAGAGGTACTTGTAATTTACTCCCCCAAGTCAAGGACGAAAAGTAAACATTTTAGCCCAACTGACCGGTGTAGATTTGAACCCGCCACCTCAGCATCAGCACACCGGATGTTTAAGAGCGAGCACTCTTATAGATTCAGCCATGCTGATCTCCGTTTCGGTCTTATTTGAGAGATTGCTCTCGTGTGAGTGAGAGACATTGACATACATTGCAGTCGTAAACCATTGTCCTTGTCCCAATCATCTTTGTGCTTGCTCCATATCCAGAACAAGGACTTCTCCGCTGCCTCGCCCCGCTGTCAATTTATAAATAAACACACATAGTATTGTTTGGCGGTCTCAAAGAAGTGAGAAGAAGGAAGTACTAGAGGACACACTAGACAACGTAAAAATTGAAAGCTATAGTTATCTACCGGGATTCTAACCTGTCACCTTCAAATGACGACGGCGTCGTTTTGTGGCGTGTGCGTTTGTCTGTGAAACCATAACTATTGGTTTTACGGCGCGTGTGTTTGTCTGTGAAACTAAAGCTTTTGGTTTTGTGTCGTATGTGTTTGTCTGTGAAATGGGAACTTTTAGTTGTGTGGTGAATGTATTTGTGAAATGGAAGCTGGTGGTTTTGTGGCCTGTGTGTTTGTCTGTGAAATAGAAGCTTTTCGTTTTGTGACGTGCATGTTTGTCAGTGAAATGGAATCTGGTTTTTTGGCATTTGTGTTTGTCTGTAAAGCGATAACTTTTGGTGTTGTTACGTGTGTGTTTGTCTGTGAAACGATAACATGTGTAGAACAAGATAGTATACCTCATACGCCTCAAACAATCCTCAGAACACAACCGCAGGACAACAAGTGATACTACTTACATACGGCAGAAGCGGTTCCAGTCTGACCTCAGAGGTGATCAGTCAACAGAAGGAAGTGTACATGTATTATGAACCACTGCATAACTTGGCTAAACTGTACGAACCGTTGCAGGAGGATTACATGGAAGAGAGACACCACTAGTAAGTACTGTTACTAATATAATACAACACAGATGTTACAGCTACTACTACTACTACTACTACTACTACTACTACTACTACTACTACTACTACTACTACTACTACTACTACTACTACTACTACTACTACTACTACTACTGTCGCGTAACGTATACTACTAGGATGGAATTGGATCAAAGTAGATACTAAATAGACTTCTACGAATAGAGAATCTAACCACTGCTGAAGAAGCGATCAAATGGCTCGAAGTTCTAGAAGAATGATTAACAAAGTCCCAGAATGGATCACTACTTCTAAACAGTGCCAGGCGGAAAGTTATGACGACTAACTGTACTAACACACGAAGACAGTATGTCAAGTTATTCCTGCTAACGTGCCTGGATGAATAATGAGCCCCCACTGCCTAATGATAAGACAGAATGATACGTATAGATGTAGTCCTTTCACTCGTCACACAATCTGATGATGCTAATTCGACTACTATGATGACAGACGCAGTTGTTAAAAATACAAATATAACATAACGTTTAATCCTAAAGAACACTACGTGAGCCCCACTGGGAACTCACTGACACATAAGAGATACGCAGATCCCTGAAAGTTCTACAAGATGTGGTTCAGCTAAAGGATAATCCTAGACGTTAGCCGATAGCAGACAAATTAGAATTGCTGTGCAGTGGCAAACGGGTGGGTAGCCACTCATCTGATAATTCGTAGCCTCCTGGATGGTAAGCTGGCAGTGCTGACTGGATCGTGGTATGGACTCCACTCTCTGCTGCATCAAGTGAGTGGTTCGTAGCTCAATCACCGGTCGTGACTACGGCTACAGATGATCAGGGTGCAGGCTCTGTGAATGACAGTGAGAAGGAGTGAATAATCCTTCAAGACAGCCTTGTAAATTCTTCTGGCCATGTCCTGCATGGCATCTTGTCTCATAAATTTTCATAGCATGTATTATTGAAATTTACAGGTTGATTCCTTATCTGAAATCTACAACAGCACACTGATCTCATGGAAACAGCATAGAAATGATATCCTATTCTCTCTGCTGACATTTAGATCAAACATGTACAATCACAATGCTCTACTTCAAAGACCACATTCCAAATATATATTCTAAGTCATGATTACTCATGGAAACATGAACCACAATTCACATAATGACTTAACAGTACATATAGGATGACTTCAATGGACTGAAACTCAGACGCCACAACATCCGACATCACATATACATTAACAAACCATTACATCGATGAAACACCACACATCATTTTTCAAGTATGGAAACACACAAACTACACTCCACACGATGAATTAACATCACATATTGATGAATTCCATAGAATGAAATGAAATCACACACAACAACTATAACTTCACGATGTACACGAGTGAACCATTAAAATCAATGAAACACCCCAAGTTCACTTAAAGAGTTATGAGTTGTACTACTAGCAAGTCTTCCTTATATTAATTAAAACATAATTAATTATCTAGAAGATTTCTTAGCTAGATTTAAGATTATTTTCACTATACACAAGAACAATATTAGGGTTGGAGAATTCCCCCAAGGTTTGAACTTTGTTAAGTGGGCCATCTTGGACCACATGGTAGTAATCTGACTATGGGCAAGATAGAGATTAATAAAGAATAATTAATGGTAACTTATTCACTCTCTGAACTAATTCCTTCAACTAATAAGTATATTATCTAGAGAAATCCGCTAGTTCCGAAGTTTAAGCACATAATTAAATTATCTTAACTCTAATCGTCTACTGACTAACTCAGGTGTCCTTCCGCAGGCAGATACCTAATTTCGAGAATCACGTAATGTAATTTATCCATGTTTTTAATGCCACATGTGACGAGCTTTTCGTTTTACCCTTGTCGGCAAGCCACATGGCACAAACATGGTCCTAATTCTAATATTAGTTAACTAACACTAGTTTTAATTAATAGTATCTATTATCGATCGGCATGGCCGGTAGATTTTGCCGGCATTTTGACACACAGAAAATTGTTTAACAAAATTATTATTAACTCACCCTGCAACTAGATTTTGACTGGCCTATCGGGAGTGGAGACTATCATTGGCTTTTCTATGTTTTAGAGGGTTTTTCGGCTTAACAAGAGCCAGCAATAAAATATGTTTAAACACAGACAGGTGTTCAATTTTAGCCAATTGACGTGATAGCTCCTGCTCCTTCCAGGTTGCTAGAAAAAATGGCAGATCTTAGGGTGCTACCGGAAGTTAACTTCTCATCCAGGAGAGTTCCCTTCCTGTGGCCAAATTATTTTTCATAGCCAAACCTGAATATAAATTCAGCCTGACTTGATTTCTTGGCTTGTAAACGAACTCTACCCTACATCTACTTCTAACTATAAGAAGAAATAGTATTTAACTCTCTCTATAGTTTTATGTATATAAATACACTAACCAAAGACGATTTTATCTAATATTTGAAAATATAGATAAAAATAAAAATTACTACAGGATACATAGAGGGGTTTACTGAGGGCTATCTCCATCTAGTAACAAAACGATCTGAGAGGTGGGCCAACCTGTCACAAATGCCCATCGTTCAAAAAAAGTTGGAGAAGCAACTTTTTCTCCAGCCCGAACTCTCATATAGTTTTGTCAGCCCTTACTCTGACGTTTATGGGTCATTTGGACAGGTCCCCCTCTTCATCAATAGCACAATGTCTATTCACAATTCTCCGACTCTTCGTTTCTAAGACACCTTCTAAGAAACCTCCTCGCTTGATGTCGCTTCCATGGAAATCTTCTCTGGAGACTTTGCTTTCGTTGGTCGGGGTGTCCTTCGTCTGTCACTGATAAAGGTCCTACAATTCCAACATCTCTCCTTCGACCCAATTGGTCTTGATCCCTATACTTCATGCGCGTCGTCCTTACTTTCCCTTTAGACGTCTCTAAGTTGGGATCGTGTTCAGCCGCGTCATCTTCCTCACATCTGTCGGGGTTGTCTTCCCATCTGGATTGATCCCCTTTGGATCCCTTATCAACCACTGCCAGAGTCATAATATGAACTGGTGGGTTCGTGTTGTTCTCAAAATGTCTTTTGAGTAAATTCACGTGGAAGACTGCAGTTTTCCCGCGAATAGAAACAGAGTACTTGTTGCTGGACACCTTCTCTTTAATGATGAATGGTCCTTGCCAAGCAATTTCTAACTTATTATCCCCTTTGGTTAATAAGACGAGCACTTTATCTCCTACCTCTAGAGACTGGTTTCTAATAGGTTTATTATAGAAGGAAGCCTGTTGTTTTCTGGCACGACGGAGAGTGGAGTTAGCTAATTTCCATCCCGTGTGCAGTTTCTGTTTCAGTTCCTCTACATACTGTGAAGACTTGACGACACTCTCATCTGTTCCTTCATCGGTCCAGGTTCTCAAAAGAGCCTCCAGCGGTCCTTTAATGGGTCGTCCGAACAATAGTGTAGCAGGTGGAAGACCGGTGGCGACATGTGGTACTTCTCGATAGGCAAACATTGCTGCTGATAAGTACGTGTCCCAACTATCTGGTTTCTCCTGGACTAACTTGTTCACGATCGATTTTAGAGTCCCTGTATATTTGACCACAAGTCGCTTATTCTCTGTGAGACTAAAACCTGTGTTGACATGGTGCATCCTGAAGATGTCAGAGATTTCTCCCCTTAACTTCTCGTTTAATGATGAACCACTATCACTTACCATAAGAATAGGGAATCCTACTCTGGTAAATATTTCTAGGAGAGCCTCTGCTACCCTAGTTGCATTGATGGAAGGCAGTACAGTAGCTTCAGCCCACATTGTACCTGTATCTACTACAGTTAAAATATAAGTATTTTTCTTCTTAGAAGTGGGCAGTGGACCAATAATGTCTATAGCTACTCGCTCAAAAGGAATGTTCAAAACTAACCCTTCCCCTATGGAAACAGGAGTAGACCACTGCTTGGGGGAGCCATGTTGACACTCCGGACAAGACTGCACGTATCTTCGTATGTCAGCAGTCATTCCCGGCCAAAAATAATGACAAGAAATACGCTGGGTAGTAACTCCTACAGTCATATGTCCACTGAAGGATATGGTATGTCCCATATGCAATATCTGATTACGATATTGTTTCGGCACGACAAGTTGCCCGTGTTCGGTACCCATAGTTCCTGCCCTATGGTACAACAACTTGTCCTTTAAATAGAAATTTCCAGCTGCTGGAGGATTTCTACCGGTTGGCAGTTTGCCAAAACAAGATACTAAAGTCGGACATTCATTTTGTGCAGCCCTAATCTCCCGAGGTAGAGGGTTGATTGAGAGTATAGGTTCATGTGACTGTGCAACCTGACTCCGGGTCTCCACTGCTGCCATTATCATTGGTGATGAGGGTTCTCCTAAATATACATACTTACGACCAAGCATGAAAGGATATACCGGATCATCGATCACTGCAGCTGAAATGAGTCCAGTGACATACTTAGATGTCACATGTACTTTGGCTATCTTAGCTATTATAGTTGGAGAGCTCCTGGTAGCCCCTTTAACTACAACTGTTTGTTTTGTTAACTGTGATGGTTTCACTAACTGCTTAGCTATTATGGCATCACACTGGAGTCCACTGTCATAGAGACATAGTACTGGACTACCGTTAACCAGAATAGTTTCAACCGTGGGTGGCCTAGTTCCATTACTAGAACATATGCTCTGTTGGGTACTTGCCCCCGTAATCATACATGCAGCATACTGGGTAGGGGGATTATTTCTGCACACGCTCGTGTGGTGATCATTACTTTTGCAGTTCTTGCAGTAAGGTTTACCCCATCCACTATTGTTCGCTGGTGGTTTTTGTTTTTGAAAACCAGGATTTTGGTGCGGACCCCCAGTGTGCCCTCTGGTGTCTTTACCATAAGAGTTGTTCTGCTGAAAACCCTTATTCTGTGTTGCAGGAGTATTTTGAGCAGTAGAAGAATTACAAGATTTAGTGGTAGCTACTTCGCCATGGGCAGTTAAATATCGTTCGGCTAGTGCGATAACCTCCTCTAGCCGAGCACCACCATTCTCTGCAATAAAGGTTTGTAGCTGTTTTGGAAGAACATCTTTAAATTGCTCAACAAGTATTAGTTCCGCCAGCCCGTCATAAGTAGCATCCAAATCACTCAGTTCTACCCACTTGTTAAAATAAGTGTGTAACCGTGAGGCGAACTGAGGAAATGATTCTCCTTGTGACCGTTTGGCTGTACGGAACTTCAACCTATAGGCACTAGAAGTTAACTGATATCGTTTCAAGAGAGCATTTTTGAGTGTGACAAAGTCCTTCTCAAGACCTGGAGGGAGTTTTGCAAACACGTCATACGCTGGACCGCGAAGTGCTTGGGAGAGTTTAATATTAAATTTATCCTTAGGCAGATTGTAGGCTTCACACATTAACACAAATTTGTCAAGATATTCATCCATCTGATCCTCCTTCGGGTCGAAGTGGGCCAGTGGAAAACTCATTGATCCTGGAGTAATATGTGGTCCTGAGGAAATGTCTTGGCTGTCAGTTGGAGAGCTGGCACTGCTAAATCTGGAGGCATCAGGATTTTGTAGTTCTAATCTCCTCAGTTCTAACTCGTGCTGTCTTAACTGCTCAGCTAATTTCAACTCCTTGTCCAGTTCTGCTTG
Source organism: Cepaea hortensis (assembly GCA_963921405.1). Taxonomy (NCBI): domain Eukaryota; kingdom Metazoa; phylum Mollusca; class Gastropoda; order Stylommatophora; family Helicidae; genus Cepaea; species Cepaea hortensis. The sequence continues at coordinate 28,865,186 of OY992887.1, read as the reverse complement.
CTTCAACTGGTTGTCCAATTCAGCCTGTTTCAACTGGTTGTCCAATTCAGCCTGTTTCAACTGGTTGTCCAATTCAGCCTGTTTCAACTGGTTGTCCAATTCAGCTTGTCGCATCTTCTGTCTGGATTCAATTTCCGCCATCTGGATTTTTAATTTAATTCTTTCCTCTCGTTCGTCCTTCTCTTTGATGATGTCCCTTTGTTCTCGGCGCCATGTTCTTCCTTCTTCTATTACATATTTTTCCAACTCTGCACCCTCATAACCTAACAATGTTCCTTGTTCTCGCAGTTCCTCCTTAGTAGGTGGCTTTTCAGAAGACATGTTAGTTATGTAATAATATGATATCTGTTGATACACCTGGATAACTCACTCACTTAATCAAGAATGTGTTTGTCGCAAAGATTCACAAATATCTTCAATAACAAGCATAAAAAATGTTACACATTGACACAACACTTACCCGTTTGCCAGCAATTCACCTTTGCCCTAACTTATGTTATCCTATATCTATTCTTATGTTAATCCTATGTTATAAGTATATATATATCTATATTAACTAGTATGATTAGTAGCTATCTCTTTTTAGTGACTGAAAGAACTATCTATGAAGTTGGATACTCGACTGAACCCAACAATCTATAGGATTGTCAATCCCGGACGAGCCCCCAGTGTCGCGTAACGTATACTACTAGGATGGAATTGGATCAAAGTAGATACTAAATAGACTTCTACGAATAGAGAATCTAACCACTGCTGAAGAAGCGATCAAATGGCTCGAAGTTCTAGAAGAATGATTAACAAAGTCCCAGAATGGATCACTACTTCTAAACAGTGCCAGGCGGAAAGTTATGACGACTAACTGTACTAACACACGAAGACAGTATGTCAAGTTATTCCTGCTAACGTGCCTGGATGAATAATGAGCCCCCACTGCCTAATGATAAGACAGAATGATACGTATAGATGTAGTCCTTTCACTCGTCACACAATCTGATGATGCTAATTCGACTACTATGATGACAGACGCAGTTGTTAAAAATACAAATATAACATAACGTTTAATCCTAAAGAACACTACGTGAGCCCCACTGGGAACTCACTGACACATAAGAGATACGCAGATCCCTGAAAGTTCTACAAGATGTGGTTCAGCTAAAGGATAATCCTAGACGTTAGCCGATAGCAGACAAATTAGAATTGCTGTGCAGTGGCAAACGGGTGGGTAGCCACTCATCTGATAATTCGTAGCCTCCTGGATGGTAAGCTGGCAGTGCTGACTGGATCGTGGTATGGACTCCACTCTCTGCTGCATCAAGTGAGTGGTTCGTAGCTCAATCACCGGTCGTGACTACGGCTACAGATGATCAGGGTGCAGGCTCTGTGAATGACAGTGAGAAGGAGTGAATAATCCTTCAAGACAGCCTTGTAAATTCTTCTGGCCATGTCCTGCATGGCATCTTGTCTCATAAATTTTCATAGCATGTATTATTGAAATTTACAGGTTGATTCCTTATCTGAAATCTACAACAGCACACTGATCTCATGGAAACAGCATAGAAATGATATCCTATTCTCTCTGCTGACATTTAGATCAAACATGTACAATCACAATGCTCTACTTCAAAGACCACATTCCAAATATATATTCTAAGTCATGATTACTCATGGAAACATGAACCACAATTCACATAATGACTTAACAGTACATATAGGATGACTTCAATGGACTGAAACTCAGACGCCACAACATCCGACATCACATATACATTAACAAACCATTACATCGATGAAACACCACACATCATTTTTCAAGTATGGAAACACACAAACTACACTCCACACGATGAATTAACATCACATATTGATGAATTCCATAGAATGAAATGAAATCACACACAACAACTATAACTTCACGATGTACACGAGTGAACCATTAAAATCAATGAAACACCCCAAGTTCACTTAAAGAGTTATGAGTTGTACTACTAGCAAGTCTTCCTTATATTAATTAAAACATAATTAATTATCTAGAAGATTTCTTAGCTAGATTTAAGATTATTTTCACTATACACAAGAACAATATTAGGGTTGGAGAATTCCCCCAAGGTTTGAACTTTGTTAAGTGGGCCATCTTGGACCACATGGTAGTAATCTGACTATGGGCAAGATAGAGATTAATAAAGAATAATTAATGGTAACTTATTCACTCTCTGAACTAATTCCTTCAACTAATAAGTATATTATCTAGAGAAATCCGCTAGTTCCGAAGTTTAAGCACATAATTAAATTATCTTAACTCTAATCGTCTACTGACTAACTCAGGTGTCCTTCCGCAGGCAGATACCTAATTTCGAGAATCACGTAATGTAATTTATCCATGTTTTTAATGCCACATGTGACGAGCTTTTCGTTTTACCCTTGTCGGCAAGCCACATGGCACAAACATGGTCCTAATTCTAATATTAGTTAACTAACACTAGTTTTAATTAATAGTATCTATTATCGATCGGCATGGCCGGTAGATTTTGCCGGCATTTTGACACACAGAAAATTGTTTAACAAAATTATTATTAACTCACCCTGCAACTAGATTTTGACTGGCCTATCGGGAGTGGAGACTATCATTGGCTTTTCTATGTTTTAGAGGGTTTTTCGGCTTAACAAGAGCCAGCAATAAAATATGTTTAAACACAGACAGGTGTTCAATTTTAGCCAATTGACGTGATAGCTCCTGCTCCTTCCAGGTTGCTAGAAAAAATGGCAGATCTTAGGGTGCTACCGGAAGTTAACTTCTCATCCAGGAGAGTTCCCTTCCTGTGGCCAAATTATTTTTCATAGCCAAACCTGAATATAAATTCAGCCTGACTTGATTTCTTGGCTTGTAAACGAACTCAACCCTACATCTACTTCTAACTATAAGAAGAAATAGTATTTAACTCTCTCTATAGTTTTATGTATATAAATACACTAACCAAAGACGATTTTATCTAATATTTGAAAATATAGATAAAAATAAAAATTACTACAGGATACATAGAGGGGTTTACTGAGGGCTATCTCCATCTAGTAACAAAACGATCTGAGAGGTGGGCCAACCTGTCACAACTACTACTACTACTACTACTACTACTACTACTACTATTACTACTACTACTACTACTACTACTACTACTACTACTACTACTACTACTACTACTACTACTACTACTACTCTAACACCCCCTGCTTTATCTTCACGGTGCCTTCATGCAGGCTTCTTCCAGTCCATCTCTTGATGATGTCCACCTAAATGTTATGCTGTCTTCCTCTTCCACGCATTCCATCCATCTTTCTCTCCAACATATTCATTAGCAACGAGCTGTATATCTTCGTATAGCCGAAATATCTTAATTGTCTGACCCTTATCTCATTCAGTAATCGTTTCTACAACCCCAGTGGTTTGTAATACTTCATTGTTTCCTCCTTCTGTCGTGATATTTATTCTACCTGTGCACAAAACTACTTTTTTGAATCCATAAATGGTATTCTCACATTGTGTATTAATAGCCTATGTTTCTACGACATGCCGGCTCAGTGGCAAAGGGGTGCGGACGCAATTCGTAATCTTACATACCGCGTTCGAAACACAGCTGCGGGCGCCTTACTTTGGTTTGTATGCAATGGTATATGTTCCCGGCATTTAGAAAGCATTGGCAAACTACTGAACGTAAACTTGATAAGAAATCACAGTCAAAAATGCTTGGGTTGACTGCGACGTTCATGAAAAGAATATGCAACTAACTCTACGCCATACAGCAACACCGAGTAAATGTAACATTTGATCAACCTTGTTTCGAAACTTAGCTATTTAGATGTGGTCAAAGCAGTACTAACTATATTACCTTAGTGAATTTAAGCACAGAAGACACAAACAATATGTTGCACGATTTATTGCCTGGTATATTTCCCTGCATCTCGCCAGGTACATACGGCAGAGTATGTAATGTGAAGTTAATAAATGGGATAATAAATAGCATTTAAGCTGAAACGGATAAAACACAATCGCCGTGACTACTGTGACTGTTATACTATGTCTGTGACTATGCGTTTTTAAGTATTATTACCTTCACATGATATATAATTCTGCTGTATGCACCTGACGAGATGCAGCGAAATATGCCAGGAAATAAATCGTGCAACATATTGTTTGTGGCTTACGTGTTTAAAATACTAACTGTGTAAAGCTCTTGTTTCCATGGCATCTGATCAAAGGATGGGAGTTCAGTCCTTGCTTAACCTCCACCTCCACAAGCACCACCACAAACAACAACAACAACAACAACAACAACAACAACGGCTGTAAAACTATTCACATTCTTCTGCAGCCTACATCTGACGTCCATACCGGAGTACAACAAGAAAGCCGTGGACATTCTGGAGAGACTGATGACCTGCAACTATCAACATTTACCCCGAACTGCCTCCCTCAACATTCACATGCGATTGTACGACTCCGCAAACATGTTCTGGTGTATGAAACGGTAACTTTTTATTTTTGTCGTGTGTGTTTGTTTGTGGCTGTTGGTTTTATGTCGCGTGTGTTTGTCTTTGAAACGAAAGCTGTTGGTTTTGTGTTGCATGTGTTTGTTTGTGAAACGGCAACTGTTGGTTTTGTGTCTTGTGTGTTTATGAAACGGTAACTGTTGGTTTTGTGTCTCGTGTGTTTATGAAACGGTAACTGTTGCTTTGTCTCGTGTGTGTTTGTCTTTGAAACGAAAGCTGTTGTTTTTGTGTCATATTAGTTTGTCTCTGAAACGGTGACTGTTGGTTTTGTGTCGCATGTATTTGTCTGTGAAACGGTAATCGTTGGTTTTTTGTCGGATGTGTTTGTGAAATGGGAGCATTTGGTTGTGTGTGGCGCGTGTTTGTCTGCCTATGAAAAGACATAGTTTGTTACATATGTACGGACGATACTGGCATATTCAGGCAACATGAAAACAGTATATATGGAATGTTTCTGGAATGTTCCTATTCTATTCTTCAGTCTTCATCATCATCATCATCATCATCATCATCATCATCATCATCATCATCATCATCATCATCATCATCATCATCATCCTCATCATCATCATCATCATCATCATCATTATCATCAACATCATCATCATCATCATGTGACATGCCGATAAGCGTGGGCGGTCATGTTTCACCATCTCACTCGATCACCAGTCATGGATCAGCTCGGTGTTTCTGTCTCGACCATGCCACGAGGCCAAGCCATCCAGGTATTTACTTCTTTGCCTTTCCCTTGTTCTCTTTCTCTCGATCTTGCCAGTTGTCATCAAGTTCTCCAATTTATTTCTTCGCATAACGTTATCATAAGGCTCTCATACAAAACATGAAATATGGTATCGGTGAAAGAATTTTTTTTTTAAATATATCTCACCTAATCGTCCAAACTGAATTTGTGAACAATATAAAATAACACAAAGTAATGCAGCTTTACATAATACAATTACGGAAATACATCACTTTGCGGCGACTAGCCTTCATCAGCAAATAAATACATACACAAAACACACAGTATAATCACGGAGAACACACACACACACACACACACACACACACACACACACACACACACACACACACACCCCTCCTCCTCTCCTCGTCTTTCTTTTCTATATATAATATATATATATATATGATATATATAAATATGAGAAAAATGAAGAGACAATGAAAATGTTGAAGGAAAAATTAATATGCTGCCAAACTCAGAATTCAAGGCTGCGATACTAAAATGAATCTTCACCTTAATACTCATATATAGACAGCCGTCGGAGTCTGTGAGTCACGCGAGACGGGATAGGGTATGTTAACAGTTCAGTTAAGATCCCCGGTATATGGGTGGAAGTAGTACATGAAAAAGGTGAGGAAGGTAAGGCAGGAAATTGGAATCAATGGAGATGTGATGGTGGTCCGAGAGGGAAAACTAAGAAGGAGAGGCCCGGTGGACGTCCTTACAAAGTATAAGTGGGTGCCAGTGAAAGGTTGGCCATAGTTAGGGTTGCCAGACGTCCGGCAAAGAGAGGACATGTCCTCCTTTTTAGCCTAATGTCCTCCGTCCGGCAGGCAAAGCTAAAAACCTTTAAAATGTCCGGCTTTTTAAATATTTTATGTTATTATTGTTTGTGTATTGTTGTTACAACTAACAATGTATCTACACTCTACCGTGTGTTTACATTCTTTATTAAAACCCACTGCTTAATTATATTTATTTGTTTTCCTATTTATACAACATGTGAAACACCAATTATTTGTATAATTTGAATCTAACCGTTGTTCTATTCGGCAACACTAACAAAGATGTAGTCTCTATGGTCAAAATGTTAATGTTATTTCCGGGGTCGGTAGCAGAGACGGCACTTAAAATTTTTTTTTTTTTTTTAATTTGTAATTGTTGCCGTCTATGTTTATGAAAATAGCTTCTACAAAGAGAAACTGCACTCGAACACTATGAAAAATAAGTTTCCACGCAACGAGAACGAGGCAAAGTGTACGATTTGCGATAGTTACTTGTCCATTGCCAACAAAGAACTGTTGACTTGGAGCGCCATGTTGACAGTGAGAGACATAGAAACCTAATCAAAGTGTCCGCGTCATCTAGCACATTGACGTATTTTTGTCAGCCTGAGTACTCAAATGTGTTGCTGAAAGTGCATGCGGCTGAAGCAACTTTGGCATTTCATATAGTGTGTCATCATCAGTCTTACAACTCGATGACCTGCACAGCTGGTTTGATGCACACATTATTTGAAGATTCACAAATTGCTAAAAATATTGCTTGTGCAAAAACAAAGACTGAAGCAATAATAAACCAGGTGAATGTCCCCCACACGGTTGATGAATTAGATCAATCTTTAAGTGGTATATCATGATCCGGTCTTTCGACAGATGCTAGCAATCACTGTTCGCAGAAAATATTTCCGATCGTTGTTCAGTACTTTGACTGGAAAGCAGATGGAATCCAAACTAAGATTCTCGAGTTAGAGAACACACCACATGAAACCTCAGAAACTATATCACAGTATATTTTGAGAACATTTCAAAAACATGATGTTTGCTCCAAATGTGTTGGTTTTGCTGGTGACGATGCCAATGTGAATTTTGGAGGCATTAACAGAAGAGAAGGTAGAAATGTGTTCTCGCATGTGAAGGAAGCCTTGAGCAAGCCATTAGTAGGTGTTAGATGTTCTGCACAACTGCATCCAACACGGCGCAGATTTAATGCAGACTGACGTTGAATCTATTGTCTTGAAGATATTCAATTACTTTTCTATACACACTGTCAGAACATAAACTTTAAAGGATTTTTGTAACTATGTCAACATTAGCTATCAGTAACAACTCGATCACTCTAAACCTAGATGGCTCAGTTTGTTTCCAGCTGTTGAGAGACTGTTGAAGCTGTTTACTGCTTTGAAAGAGTATTTTCTTTCTGTAAACCAACCACCTGCTATGATAAAAAATGTATTGGCAGCTATTGTAATAAAATTGTACTGATTGTGGGTTTAATCTGGAACGATTTAAATGAAACATTCAATATATCCTCCTTTTTGTCTTATTATGTCCTCCTTTGTCCTCCTTTTTGTCTTATTATGTCCTCCAATTGGTGCCCACGTATCTGGCAACCCTAGCCATAGTGGACGAATGTTAAAAAACAATGATGTGTGCACCTAAGTCTGATGGCGATTATAACGAAACTCATTTTCTGTGCTCATTTACGTGTGTACCAAGGTGAATCTAAAGTCTGAATGGACTGATATGTGTGAGCGCACATACATACACATACACACAACAACAAACATTCACACAACCATATGCATATATATATATGAGACAAACCACTGCAGGAGTTCTTCCTCCTGTAACGTCCAGCATTCTTTGCCCACATTGTCAAAGAACATTCCGAGCCAAAATAGGCCTTACCAGCCAACTTAAACTCACGACTCCATACTTTCAACCCCACTGGATGAAATGAATGGCCTCATCATTCTTGATGGACAAACAACAAAATATGAGAGAGAGAGAGAGAGAGAGAGAGAGAGAGAGAGAGAGAGAGAGAGAGAGAGATAGAGAGAGAGAGAGAGAGAGAGAGAGAGAGAGAGAGAGAGAGAGAGAGAGAGAGAGAGAGAGAGAGAGAGAGAGAGAGAGAGAGAGGTTCCTGTGATATGCCACATGGGATATGCGGAATTAGGAGATCTAAAATTACGAGACTTCACTCATAATATAATATTCCATATAGTTAGTTAGTTAGTTAGTTTGATAATGAGTTAGTTAGTTAATTAGTTAGTTAGTTAGTTAATTAGTTAGTTAGTTAGTTAGATAATTAGTTAGTTAGTTAGTTAATTAGTTAGTTAGTTAGTTAGTTAGATAGATAGTTAGTTAGTTAATTAGATAATTAGTTAGTTAGTTAATTTGTTAGTTAGTTAGTTTATTAGTTAGTTAGTTAGTTAGTTAGATAATTAGTTAGTTAGTTAGTTAATAAGTTAGTTAGTTAGTTAGATAATTAGTTAGTTAGTTAATTAGTTAGTTAGTTAGTTAGTTAGTTAGGTAATTAGTTAGTTAGTTAGTTAGATAGTTAGTTAGTTAGTTAATTAGTTAGTTAGTTAATTAGTTAGTTAGATAATTAGTTAGTTAGTTAGATAATTAGTTAATTAGTTAGTTAGTTAGTTAATTAGTTAGTTAGTTAGTTAGTTAGTTAGTTAGTTAGTTAGTTAGGTAGTTAGTTAGTTAGTTAGGTAATTAGTTAGTTAGTTAGTTAGTTAGATAATTAGTTACTTAGTTAGTTAGATAGTTAGTTAGTTAGTTAGTTAGTTAGTTAGATAATTAGTTAGTTAGTTAGTTAGTTAGTTAATTAGTTAGTTAGTTAATTAGTTAGTTAGTTACTTAGTTAATTAGTTAGTTAGTTAGTTAGTTAGTTAGTATGTTAGTTAGTTAGTTAGTTAGTTAGTAAGTTAATTAGTTAGTTAGTTAGTTAGTTAGTTAGTTAGTTGGTTGGTTGGTTAGTTAGTTAGTTAGTTAGTTGGTTGGTTGGTTAGTTAGTTAGTTGGTTACTTAGTGTGTTGGTTGGTTAGTTAGTTAGTTGGTTGGTTGGTTAGTTAGTTGGTTGGTTGGTTGGTTAGTTAGTTAGTTGGTTGGTTGGTTATCTGGCTGGCTGACTAGCTAGCTAGCTAGTTAGTTAGTTACTTAGTTAATTAGTTAGTCGACAAATCATCCTCATTGCACATCGAACCATTCAGTCCATAAGTGCTCGGCTCCCCTCCTCAGCAAATCCCGCAGCGTGTAGCGGCTAACGACACAAGTTCTGTGTTGGTTTATCAATCTTCTTTGGCTTCCTGCGTAGTGTTCTTGTTTGGCCACACCTCTTTTTCTTTTAATTTGCTGTCCTCGCATCCTGGCCATGATTGTAGATTCACAGTCATTACTTGGTTCTTGCGAACGATTTTCTTCTTGTAAATCATTCAGAATGTCTGCCTGGTCCATGGCGCGTCTGTCATCCACAGTAGCGTTACCTATGATCTTGTCAGCCCGCTCATGTCTTTGTACTCCTGCATGTCCTGGCGCGAAGATGAAGATAATCTTTGCCAGCCGAGACCGCTCCAGAGACAGCAACCACTCTCTTCGGATCCACCCCATCTCTATCCTCTTGAGCAGGGATGGGCAAACTACGGCCCGCGGGCCGCATGCGGCTCGCCAAGTGATTTTATGCGGCCCGCGAGGGAATTTTCAAATAAAATTTTTTAAATTCGTTTTACGTTGTTTTGTTGAATTTTACAAAATTTCATGTACCGTTATGATGAGTGTCAATAACAATCGTAAGATTGAAGATGAATGCCGTGTTTTTAATGATGAATGGACAACTAAGTACTGTTTTATAAAAGCTGGTAGCAAATCAGATTGCTTGTTGTGTCGTGAGTCAGTGGCTGTCTTCAATGAGTACAATTTAAAAAGACATTATCAAACAAAACATTCCGATTTCGGATACAATTTAACGACCGAAGAGAAGGAAAGGAAATGCCTTGAGTTGATGAAAAATTTGGAGAAACAGCAAATTGTTTTCACTAAACAGTCTTCAATTCAAGATGCTGCAACTGAAGCTAGTCTTGGGTTGTCACATAGAATTGTAAAACAGAACAAGCCATTTTCTGATGGCGAGTTCATCAAGGAATGTTTGCTGGATGCAGCAAACATTATGTGTCCAGAACAAAAATCCAGATTTGACAACATTACTTTATCAAGGAGAACTGTGGTCAGACGTGTTGACAAGATCAGAGACAATTTGATGCATAAACTTCAAGATGCAAGTAAACAATTTTTGTGGTACTCTCTTGCATTGGATGAGAGTACTGATGTACATGTACTGCCCACTGATTGACATTTATACGTGGAATAAACACTTCTTTCAAACTCATTGAAGAGTTACTGAGTGGTGAGTCACTCAGAGACACAACCACCGGCCATGATATATTCAATGCTGTTACTAACTGTATTGAAAGAACTGGGTTGGTTTGGAACAAGATGGCAAGTGTTACAACTGACGGAGCTCGTGCTTTGACTGGATAAAAATGTAGGTCTGGTAAAGTTGATAAGTGATAAGATTAAAGCAGAATATCCAGACCACATATTATTACCACTTCACTGTGTGATTCATCAAGAAAGTCTGTGTAAAACTGTTTTGAATATCAACCATTTTATTGACCAAGTTGTCAGTGTCATCAACCTCATCCGATCAAGAGGACTTAATCACAGACAGTTCAAGTCATTACCTGACGATTTGGAAACTGAACATTCCGATGTCCTGAACCACACCAATGTTCGATGGCTGAGTCTCGGCAAGGTGTTGAGGCGAGTGTGGGAACTCAGAGAAGAAATAGTGATGTTCCTAGAGATGAAGGGCATTGAATGTGACTTTAATACTAACATTGTCATTAAAGAGTGGAAGTTAGACTTTATGTTTGCCATTGAAATTATGGAAAAGTTAAATGAACTGAATATCAAAATTTAGGGCAATGGTGTGTTTGCACATGAATTGTATGTATACGTAAAATCGTTTCAGGCAAAACTCTCACTGTTCTCCAGACAAGCAAGTGAAAAAAGATTTTGTCACTTCCCTTTGCTGAAACAAGAAACCATTTCTGGTGAAATGACTGAAAAATACAAAGCCCAATTAGATGCATTGATTGAAGAATTTGGATGAAGATTCCAAGATTTCAAGAACTTAGAGCCATAGTTCAATATTCTCAGTTCTCCTTTTAGTGCTTTTTAGAAGCTGATACAGCCACAGAGGACATATAGTTGAAGCTGCTTGACTTACAAGCAGATCATGACCTGAAAGAGAAATTTAAGATTTCTATGGATCTTTATCACAAGAATCATTTCCCATTTCTTGAAAAACTTTGCAGCTAAACGTTTATCATTATTTGGATCAAACATACATTTGCGAACAAGCATTCTCTTGCTTGAAGATCAACAAATCTAAGAATAGGTCTTTATTGTTGGACTGCAACTAGCATGCTGTCATGCGAATTTCAACAAGTAAACTTGCTCCAGATTTCAAGAATATTGTCAAAAGTTGCAAGCAGTTACATACATCTCATTAGAAATCAATAACTGTAGTGACAATGTAGTCGCAGTGTGTCTAAATTAAAGCCATTGATAGATAATAAAGAATATTTGTTATAATAACAAGTTGTAAAATCGTGTTAACAAATTAGTAAAAGTTTTTGTCCATATTGTCAAATATAATGTTTAAGTGTATAAGTAAAATAAAATTGCAATAATTAGTTATTTATACTGCTTAATAACCTATAAATAATTAATAATTACTTATTGTTATAGTACTGTAAACAAAATGGATATATATATATATATATATATATATATATATATATATATATATATATATATATATATATATATATATATATATATATATATGTCAGTCAGGTCTTAGTCAGATATGACTGAGCTACCGTATAACAGTAGACGGTACTACCTGGTTTCTGTTAGCGCCGAACGTTGGGCGGCGCTTACCAAACCCGACACCCCACATTGTGCCAACGGCTTCGGGCGGAAGAGCGCAATTGGGAGGGTACAAGCCTTACCCTGGTGCGAGGAAATGCAAGCTAAAGACAAAATTGTCATGGCAGGGCAGACCAGGCCCTAAGCCTTGGTTGGCGACTGGTCTAGGATCGAAGCTCCGACAGGCGGACAGTTAGAGCATTGCTTTGCTGATCCGGCAGCTTCTGCAGCTTGTCTTGTTCCAGATGTAGAGGTGTTGCCTTTCCTCTGGAGTGAACTAGGCAGGCCGAGAGAGGGATCATGCTGCATGGGCAACACATGATCTCTATATTTTAGCCCAGGCTTTGTGCTATGGAGAGGCAATAGCTACCGCCATAGTTAAAAGTTATTATGCCTTTTAAAGCACAAACTATCGTCTGTCAAGACGGCAAGGTGCCAATGATATATATATATGCGGCCCGCCAATAGCTTTACATTTGTCAATGCGGCCCTTCGAACGAAAAGTTTGCCCACCCCTGCCCTTGAGCATGCTCAATGAGTCGCTAAGGAAACATGCCCTATTGAATGTCTGTTTCTCGAGCCATATTATTGCTTTACTTACTGCCATGACTTCCATAGTCAGGCTGCTTGTGGTCTCAACAAAAGCACCAGAATCCTCCTTCACAATTCTCCCTCCGGTCTGAGCCATAAAGGCCATATAGACAAGTGTGGGTTAAAAAACAGAAAAAGACATCGTCCCTCCTGGGGCTAGACATTAGACAATGGTTAATTACATTCGAAACCAGGAATTTATATTAAAATAGCAATTGCCTTGAAGAAAGCGAATAAAGAACGACCGTTTCATAATGAAATACAATATTTACGGTGAATTACTTGCCTACAGCTAGTACGTTTTTATTTTTAAAATGTAGGTCAGCATGGTCGAATGGATAAGAACACGTGTTCTTAAATATCCGGTGTGCTGATGCCGAGGTAAGGATTTATAAACCCCTAACGGACAGTTGGACTAAAATGTTGACCTACCGCCCTGATGTTGGGACGTAATTTACAAGTACCTCTGAAGTCGGAGTGGGTTCACCCGATGGCGAGGGACACTGTTAATAGGGAAAAATAATTGTTGCGTATCCCTTACGGGACGTTGCAGTCAACACCAGCATTTTTCAGCTGCTGTTGATGTACTAGGTAAGTGTTATGTTCAGTAGTTTGCGATTGCTTTCTGAACGACCGGTTCCCATACCAGCACGTTATAACACAACCCGACACGGTCTGCTGCACAAATCGGTTGCAGCTGAGCTTAAAACGCCTGGTACCTGGCTCACGAACGGCGTTCGCAAACCTTTGGCCACGGAACTGGTTAAGCCCACACGCAAAATTCAGTCCAGCACTTCTAGAAGTAGTGTGTATGGACTTAGTTTGAGTTCAAAACGAGCGAGGACAAAACATATTTTTTTAGTTAATGAATAAAGGACCACTTTACATTCCTTAAGGTTATATAGTGCCAGACCCATATGTCTATACATCACTTTACACTCCTTAAGGTTATATAGTGCCAGACCCATATGTCTATACATCACTTTACACTCCTTAAGGTTATATAGTGCCAGACCCATATGTCTATACATCACTTTACACTCCTTAAGGTTATATAGTGCCAGACCCATATGTCTATACATCACTTTACACTCCTTAAGGTTATATAATGCCAGACTCATATGTCTATACAGGCTTCGGAATTACAATTAATTCCTTTAAAAGCTTCCATAAAATTTCCTCGCGATTTTGGTAAAGTTAAGTGTAAACTAGATGCGGTATTTGAAGTGCATCAGCCTGGAAGGTTTCATTGTGTTATTTGTAACCACAGGGCTAACAGTTCCGAGAAACAAGCCACTTGTCTGAGAGAGGGAGAGGCCAAGTGTAAAGCTAAATCTATTCATTTTCTCAAAGTCATCCGTCTGTCGGTAAGCACTATAGTCATGCACAGTCTTGTATTAGTATGACTGATTAACATGTGCTATAATCGTGTGCAGTCCTAGACTGTATTATAGTATGACTGATTAACATGTTCTATAATCGTGTGCAGTCCTGTTTTAGTATGACTGATTAACATGTGCTGTAATCTTATGCAGTCTTATATTAGTATGACTGATTAACATGTGCTATAGTCTTGTGCGGTCGTGTTTTAGTATGACTGATTAACATGTGCTATAATCTTGTGCAGTCTTATATTAGTACGACTGATTAACATGTGCTATATTCTTGTGCAGTCTTGTTTAGTACGACTGATTAACATGTGCTATAATCTTGCGCAGTCTTATATTAGTATGGCTGATTAATATGTGCTATAATCTTGTGCAGTCTTGTTTTAGTATGGCTTGTTAACATGTATTATAATCTTGTGCAGTCTTGTTTTAGCATGACTGATTAACATGTGCTATAATCTTGTACAGTCTTATATTAGTATGGCTGATTAACATGTGCTATAATCTTGTGCAGTCTTATATTACTACGACTGATTAACATATGATATATCCAGACAAAAGTGAGAGGAATATTTGACAAGAGCAGAACAGTGCTCAGCGCAGAACAGCCACTCTCATCTTCCTTGATGAAGAATACCCACAGGACCTCTGGATCCGAATCTACACAGATGGGTCAGCACAAAATGCTGTCCGAAATGGAGGAGCGGGAGTGTATATGGAATACCCAAATAATACTAGGGACGAGGCTAGAGTACCAACAGAAAAGTACTGCCATAACTATGATGCTGAAATTGAGGCAATCAAGATAGCAACAGAGAAATTACAAAATACCAGCCATGGTATACAACCTGTAGTGATATTGACAGATGCAAAATCAGTACTCGAGACGCTCCTGTCTGGGAAATTGCCAGTTCTGAGGACACTACTTTCTGAACTTAGCAGTCAGCATAAGGTCACCATACAGTGGATACCATCCCACTGTGGAGTACCCGGAAACAACAGAGCTGATAAATTGGCTAAGGAAGGAGCAAAAGAAGAACAGCCTGATGTGCCCGTTTTTTTTTTGTTTGTTTGTATTTTTTTGTTTTGTTCGCATATCCTTTTACAGGACATCGCTGTCAACATCTCTCTTCGCAACACAGCAACCACTCTCTTCGGATCCACCCCATCTCTATCCTCTTGAGCATGCTCATTGAGTCGCTAAGGAAACATGCCCTATTGAATGTATGTGTCTCGAGCCATGTTATTGCTTTACTTACTGCCATACTTCCATAGTCAGGCTATTTGTGGTCTCAACAAAAGCACCAGAGTCCTCCTTCACAATTTTCCCTCCGGCCCGCGCCGTGAAGGCCCATGAGCTTTTCACACGTCGGACTACCGACTCATCTGTGTAGATGAGGCCAAGCGGGCTTTGGCTGCGATGCGGGTGATGGCGGCAGCAAACTGTGAGCAGTGCCATCTATGCCTCCTATACGAGGGGCTGGTCATGTCTATTTTTGAGTATGCGATGGCAATCCTGACAAACCGAGAGAAAGGATGCCAGATGGTCCAAGGCAATGGTTTTGGGGAAATATCATAAATAGAATGCATCCAGAACCAACAGATCTGTGCAGACATGAACGCCTACACCATTGCTCTTCAAACCACCAACACTCATACCACTGTATAAAACAAAAAACCAGCGCAAGGCTGACTGCTGTCAAATCGCCTGCGGCTGTGTTTCGAACGCCTAATGCGGGATTGCGAATTACAATGTAACCCCATGGAGTCCTTTTTTGACATTTTAACTGCACCGTTTTACTTAACTGATTCACTGCCGAAGGATAATATATCGCCCAATCTGTCCTCCCATTTGGATAGAAGTACGACGTATGTTGCCACACTAGTATCATTGTGCTATTTCTTTGTAGCTTCCACAATTGTAACGCTCAGTGAATGGACATTTACATTACAGCACTTGTTGATGTGATTGTGAATCATGTTTGGTCCAAACCCACATTTTGTTTGGCACTGAGTCAGCTGATATTGTCTAACATCAACACTAACGGTTGCTCCATGGCCAAGGGACTGTGCTGACATGCGTATGCTGCAACCGAGAGAACTTTAGTGCTGTGGTGGAAGTGAGAGAGAGAGAGAGAGAGAGAGAGAGAGAGAGAGAGAGAGAGGACGGAAATAGATATTAGTAAATGTCAAATGTTGTCCACAACAACTCACTTTGCATTAGACCGGATATTCTTATCTCTAATATCAAACAACTTTCGTTTTGAATGGATGTGAGGATGGGAAACGCTTTAAACGAATTATATGCCTATATTTATTTATTTTTTAAAATTGTTATGAGATCATATACTCTATTCCAATCCCCTCAGCGTGCCACTGAAATTCGTTTCTCTTGCCACTCTAGCACGCGTACCCTAGGTTGCCGACGCCGATGCAGAATGTAACAGAATTTCTGAGTAGAAGGTAACAATCTCTCGGGTATAGTGTAAAAGAATGTATGAAGAAAGAATGTACATAATCTACCATGTAGAACAGTGTTTCCCAACGTGGGGCCCACGCCCCACAGGGGGGCAATTCGACTGTTAAGGGGGGCAATTCGAAAATGGAAGAAATCGGCTGAATATAACAAAACGGGGAGACTTGAGACTGAAGTTAACTAAATTGGAACCTGACATAAGATCTCTTTGCAGCAAGCATCAAGCGCAAGGATCTCACTAAATTTAAATAATAAATAATTACTAATAATTAAAATAATATAGAAAAATCTTTCATTAAAATTATTTTGTACTTGAATTTCAGTTCTCCATTATATGTTTTGAAAATTTACTTACTGTGTTTGCTCAATAATTACCTAGTGATTTCTTCCTAAAACCTATCATTCAAGTTTCTTTAGTGAACATTTCAATTTTTGAATATTAAAAATAATGTATATGTTGAGGGGGGGGGGACATGGGGCGGGGGAGGGGGGCAATATGAATTTTAGAAAGGCTTAAGTGGGGCATGGTACAAAAAAGGTTGGGAAACACTGATGTAGAATGTAAGATAATAACTGGTGCGGAATGTAAGTGAATATTTCTATAGGATTATAAGAGAAATCGATGACTTAGAATGTAAGAATACACGTCAACGCACTCTTATTTGCAGACAAAATCAGTTGGCCAGCTAATGGACAGGCATCCGTGCCTAAAGATGATCTATCTGGTTCGAGACCCAAGGGGCAACTTTCTGTCTAAACAAAGAGCTTTCAATATTTTCACAGATAACACGACATACGAAGCGGAAAGATTCTGCAAACGTGTAAATAAGGTATGCACAGTGTTGTTTGTATTACACTTAGCTGAAACTGTTGGTTTACACGAGTTGTCTTTTGGTAAATGAAAGGCAAAACAAATAGTAAGGCACTTTGCGCAGATGAGTAAATTCGCGGGAAGAGTAAATAAAAGTAGCCACTTTAGTAACATTTTCTAAATTGCTTTTTAATTATATAACCTGCATAGTTGGATACCTCTTGAAACAAAAAATCCAACGGTACCTTATTCAAGTCTGTAGGTCAATTATAAGCCGAGATATTAAGGTTTGTGTGCCAGTTTACCATTCAATACAGACAAATAGAAAAAAACGATTTTGACCCTTTCACTTTTTTGTGACCTACCTAACACTCACACCACTGTTGGTTACACTGATGCCAAGGGATATTACCACTGTCGCTGTCTAACTCAAGGACATATAACTACTGCCAATTTGTGTGTGTGCGCACACACACACACACACACACACACACACACACACACACACACACACACACACACACACACACACACACACACACACACACACACACACACACACACATATATATATATATATACACACACACACATACATACACACACACCTCCACATTGTGCTGTGATGACGTCAGACCGCGCGTGCAGTATCGCGCGCGGTCTTGTCAGGGAGAGACCGCCAGTGTAAATGCATTTTGACAAAAGAAGTCCCTTGGAAACTTGCAAAATTGTCAATGATCTAGTCCGTGTAGAGTACTGAAAAATTACATATAAATACAATAATTGGTGTTGAATGCACACATGCATTCATTAAAATTGATTAGTATCTCTTTCAATTTTTATATTGTCTAGTGTGCCCTTATTAAGACATTACCCTCTTTGGACAACAATCACCTTAAAATGAATATCCTATTTGTGGGTGATCCAGTCACAGGATTATTATTCTGAGCCAGACGATGGACCCAACTATAGCTTCTCTTCTGAAGTGGTACGGGGTAGGAGTAATGGTAATTGTATAATAGAGTAGGGGATATAGTGCGGTCTAATGTCTCTAATTCTTTCCCTTACTTCTGTGAGTGGTCTTCAACATCCGTGAGTGTATTTATCATGATATTTAGATGTCTCCAATAACTGATATTTCTGCCCATTCATTGATTCAGTAGCATGTCCTTTGCAGAACCTCGCTCCCATAACAACCTTCTGGAAAACCTCTCGGTAATAAGCAAGATGTCCCGTGTCCGATACATCCACCTTGAGATTATCCGCCACATCCTGCACTCATCTTCTCTTTAGCCTTCCTCTTCCTCTCTTCCCATGCATATGCCCATGTTCTCTCCAAACTTTCGTGACGTTTCAAGTGACCAAAATATTTCCATTTTCTTTGTTTTATCGTTTTTAATAACCAACCTTCTTAAATATTAAGCTCAGGAAGTAATGATGCATTTTTTAAAAAATCTAAGCTTTTCTTAGAAATCGTCTATAACATGTATATTTAAAGGCATTTATGCGCTTTTCAGCCCGTTTAAGGCTCCTTGTTTGATGTCAAACCAATCTGTCTCGCCACCTATTCTAACCGCTGCTTGTTGGTTTAGATCAGTGTTTCCCAACCTTTTTTGTGCTATGCCCCACCTAAGCCTTTCTAAAATTGTTATTGCCCCACCTAAGCCTTTCTTAGCCCCCCCCCCCCCCCCCGGTCCAGCGTCCCTGTGTGTCCGTTGTGTTGTGTGAATTTTTAAAAATTTTTTTGGTTTGGCGGTTACCCCAGACAAGCTGGTTCCCCCGCCTCCACTTTTTGTGTGCGGACCACTAGTCTCACTGTAAGCTATTGCCCACAGGGGTCCACAGGCCCACGTCTAAGGTGAAGATATGTGATGGGATTTTATTTGATCATCCCGGCCCCCGACCAGACCAGGCGCACTACTGGAGGGAAAGCAGCAAATGCACCCGATCCTAGCCAAAGGACCGATAGGTTTTAGGAAGAAATCACTAAGAAATTATTGACAAACACAGGAAGTACATTTTCAAAACATATAATGGAGAACTGAAATTCAAGTACAAAATAATTTTAATTAAAGATTTTTTCTATATTATTTTAATTATTAGTAATTATAATATTTAAATTTAGTGAGATCCTTGCGCTTGATGCTTGCTGCAAAGAGATTTTATGTCAGGTTCCAATTTAGTTAACTTCGGTCTCAAGTCTCCCCGTTTTGTTATATCCAGCCGATTTCTTCCATTTTCGAATTGCCCCCCTTAACAATCAAATTGCCCCCCTGTGGGGCGTGGGCCCCACGTTGGGAAACACTGGTTTAGATAGAACATTTTTGTGAGTTGTACTATATGTGAACCGTCTCCCTGGCCAAGGCGTTGACGACATTGTTCGTAATCCCGTATATCCACGTGGGGAAAACAGCAGCTGCGAGAATCGGCAGCGGTTCGCACCACGCCGGTAACTTACGGGGGTATGTGAGCCGGTCGTTCAGAAAACAATGGCAAACTACTGAAAAAAAACTTGCCTAGTACATCAACAGCAGTTGGAAAATTTGGTGTTGACTGCAACGTCCTGTAAGGGATATGCAACATTAAAAGAAAGAAAAACTACACGTGATGGAAAGCTCATATCCCTCATGATTTCTCAAAGTTTCTGATGGTGTACACAGTCAAATGTCTTTGAATAATCCACAATTTCTGCCCATGTCTAGGATATAGATCACGCACTAAGACTGAAAAGACAATACCCCGAACGCGTCCATTTGACCCGCTACGAGAATATCGCAGAACAGCCAATCACCTCCACGGTGAGGCTGTACCAGTTTCTAACTTTAGACTTCACAGAGTCGGTGGCTCGGTATATATACAACAACACACAGGCTGGATTCGGGGACAGAAGGTTATACACACTGTCCAGGGGCAACTCGTCAGGTAATGTTATTGTTGGTGTTTAAATTCATGTACTAATGTTATTGTTAGTGTTTAAACTCATGTACTAATGTTATTGTTAATGTTTAAATTTTAAACTAGTATACTAATAGGTGACACCTTGCAGTCTTGACAGACCAAAGTATGTGAGTGGAATGTGGCCAATATTCCATCACAATGTCTGGGC
The DNA here is from genome assembly GCA_963921405.1 of Cepaea hortensis. NCBI lineage: Eukaryota > Metazoa > Mollusca > Gastropoda > Stylommatophora > Helicidae > Cepaea > Cepaea hortensis. The sequence continues at coordinate 28,844,745 of OY992887.1, read as the reverse complement.
AGAGCTTCAGAGAATCATGTGGCGCCCAAGCGACATGACCTCTCTCTCGGCCTAGTCTTGTGTATTCCAGAGGAATGGGTAACCAATACGTCTGGCACAAGGTAGGCTGCAGTCGCTGGCGGCTCAGCGTCAATCCACCGAGACCTCACCACCACGAGCCGGTGGCGAGTTATGGCCAGACCCTGACACCCATGGGACCCGGCTTAGAGGCGTTCAGCCAAGTCCCGCAGGTGAGGGCCTCGTACGAGCCCGGACCATGGGGGTACGCACATCTGTCGAACACAAGTGTCCGGACCTGTGTAAAGCGTGCACTATCGTCAGACTCTCCACCTGACTTTTGACGGCCCCCGCGACCAGCGGGAATAGGCCCGCCAGAGCTACCGCAGGGGATATTGCCTGTCTATTTGCAAGCAGATCCCCCATCCTTCCACTGTGCGGATCTCGCGACCGACGAGAATAGGCCCGCCGGAGATTATGCTCGTCTGCTGCGAACAAATCTCTACCGAGAGACTGAATAAGTAAAGAAACGATAAAAGTAGTGGTATTTCAATTGCGCTTGCGCTCCCACCTATGCTACACCCTTCATGTGTCTTCACAAAGTCGGACTAGAGTCAAGCTCAACAGGGTATACTAGTATATACTCATATACTCAACAGAGTATACTAATAAGAATGCTCGAAATCAACTGCGAGAGATTTGGAAGCTGACCTGTTTGCGTTGATTTCGATGGTATGTGGCGTCGGACATTCAGAAAGCAATGGCAAACTACTGAACTATAATTGTCTAGTAAATCACAAGGACAATAAATGCTGCGATTGATTGCAAAGTTATGCAGATGACATGCGCCTAACTTTAACTAATACGAATGTAAAACCCCTGGATATTGGGTTGAAGCCTGTTCAAACAGACAACACAGACCCTCAACGAACTCACCCCATACCGTCTCATCCCTAGATAACCCATGCAACTCCTCCCATGTCTTCCTCATATCACATATGGTTCATTTCTGTCTCTATTTCTGCGTATATTTTGGGGTCTTCCTCTATATTTCTTTTGCACTATGAATTCCAGACAAAGGTCTCTCAAGTTATACCATTCCCACGCTCTTTCAATGCACGTTCCCATGCTCCTTCAATGCATGTTCTCATGCTTCCTCAATGCATGCCCCCCCCCTTCATGTTCCCATGCTCCTTCAATGCATGTTCTCATGCTCTCCCAATGCATGTTCCCATGCTTCCTCAATGCATGCCCCCCCCCCTTTCATGTGCCCATGCTTCTCAGTGTATGTTACCATGCTCCCTCAGTGCATATTCCCATGCTCCCTAAGTGCATGTTCCCATGCTCCGTCAATGCATGCTCCCCCCAGCTCTGGCATCACCTCCCGCTTCACCAGCACCGGTTCACCTCTCTATATTCCATTATTTCTTTCAAATTCTTTACACTTCCACACATTTTAAGTGCCACAAAAGCTCCTCTCTCGCCGTCTAAATCTCCACTTTGATATCTATATAAACAATATCTAGTGTTCTTGCCATATTTTTACATTTGCCGTGTTTGTTGTGTTATGTAGTCTTCTACGTCTTCCTTCTGCTTCGTCTCACGCCTTCTGTTTCTTTCTTCTTCTTTCTGCAGCAGACGTTGGCGGTCACGACACTCAAATCCTCACTGCCATCTGATGTGTTGATGAAGTTGCTGTTGCTTATACTATTTGTAGTCCAACTGTTCAACGGGTCCACATAGGTACACATTTCTTTTCCTCTCTTTCTCTCCTGCAAGGCATATTTTCTCACACAGAGTTAATTCCTCTATCACACCTCTTCTGTTGATATGTCCCAACAATATCGCTTCTGTTTTCCTTAGTTTTCTTGAGTGATCTAGTCATGTCCGCAGCTGTCATTACCTCAACGTTTGTTCTATTATCTGTCCACGCTATTCTCAACATTCCCCTTGATAAACCATACATAGTTAGTGTTATTATTTGTTTTCGTTCGTTCGCTTTGCACACGAGCGTAGTCCATGCCGGACTGGTTTCTTTTGCTTGTGGGTTAGCTTTCCCTTTTACCAGTGTTCCTCACCATCAGGTGAACCCTCCCCGATTTCTGAGGTATTTGTAATCTACATTCCCAAGTTAAAAACGAGAAGTCAAAATTTTAATTCAGCTGAACGGTGTAATGATTGCACCCGCTATCTCGAAATCAACACACCGGAAGTTTAAGAGCGAGCTCTCTTATCCATTCGACCTTACTGACCCCCATACATAGTTATTAACCTTTGCCTGAGTGTTGCAGGGATCCATTCGGGAAGCTGAAAGTAGCAACACTAGAACTGATCATGTATGTCAACAGATGGATCTGTTGTAAAGCAGCAGAGAAGTGCGTGGGTATTTACAGCCCGTTCAGTGGGCCGAACCGTTCATGAATCCAGTGGTGCCCACTCTATGACCACGAGCAGCATGACGATGGAGGTGATGGCAGTTACACAGGCTTTCGTATGGCTGGAATCACAGCATTATACCAACGTGTGTGTACTAAGTGATTCAATGAGCATGATTCAGAAGGTAGAAGCTGGATCTGTACGTAGACGGTGGACTGAGTCGCTGAGGAAGTCTGTTGTCCGTAAAGTCAACTTCATCTTCGTCCCGGGACATGCGGGAGTCGAGAGAAATGAACGAGCTGATAAACTGGCTGGTTCTGCACCCCCTGCAGATGGCCAGCCCATGGATCGTGCCGATGTTATTAACGTCCTAAAAGATATGTCGAGAACAGAGGACTTTGACGTCAGTGAATCCGCATCGCTGTCCAGGATGAAAGACTTGGGAGTAAGAATTGGCACGGCCAGACACGAGAGGTACATCGGGAAAACGAGGTGCCTCGTCAATCAACACAGAACTGGCACTATTAGCCACCGGACGCTGATGCATATTCTGGGGGGAGAATCTGAGCACCTATGGACCTGTCCGGAGTGCAATGAAGATACTCCAATTGATAACTGGAATAATAATAATAATAATAATAATAATAATAATAATAATAATAATAATAATAATAATAATAATAATAAGAAGAAGAAGAAGAAGAAGAAGAAGAAGAATGATTAACAGCAGTAGGAGCAGTATTAGTAGTGGTAGTGGTGGTCGTAGTAATTATTCATCTTTGTTCAACCCATCAGGCTGAATCTGTATGAAGCTGCAACTGCAAACATCACACTTGTCAGGCTACTCCCATGTACTGTATGTATTTTTTTTGTGAATTATTACATACCCACTGTCTCACTCCGTGGCGAAGGTCTTACGGGCGCAGTTCGTAATCCCGCATACCTGCGTTCGAAATACAGCCGTGGGCGTTTTGGCAGCAGACCGCTTAACGTTGTTTTGTTTAAAATTTATTAATGAAATGGTATGGGTGCTGGCTGTTCAGAAAGCAATGGAATACTACTGAACGTAAACTTGCCCAGGAATCACGAACAGCCAAATAATGCTGGAGTTGACTGCTACGCCCTGTAAAGGATATGCAACAACTGTCTAAAAAGCTATCATCACAAATATCACACTTGTACGGCTTCTCCCACATATATTTATTCTTTTGTGTACAACCATATATCTTCTGGTTAAATAAACCGTGGAACGTAAAATGATCTTGTTAACTTGTCTATTATGACAGAGGTCTGTTATGCCTGGAGATCTAAGATCAAGTTCGCAGACGTCAAAGCGTTTGATACTCAGTGTAAAGACGTGTACCACAAACTGGGCTACCTGCCTGTGACCTCCGAATCTGATCTCAGAAACCTGCACTTCCCTCTGAAGATCGAGAAAAGTTACCTTACGTAGCGGAACAAGACTGTTGGATTAAGTGAAATGCTATATTTTAGGTAGATTATATTTCAGGACATGGCTTTGAGCTGTCAAATAAACTCGCTTTTACATAATTTAATTACCGTTTGTTTATGTGTTTGTTTTGCATTAAAAAAAAAACACCACTTAAACCCTTATTTCGCCGCATACCTTATGACAAACACACGGCAAATCTGCCTTTCTTCCCATCCATCTTTCCAGTTTTCATGATGTTCTCCAATGCCCCTCTTCTCATCACATAGCAAAGAAAGTTGTTTGCCTCTTTCTTGCTGTATATAATGTTCTATAATTTCATTAGCCTTTTTTAGGCAGTCGTTGTTAGTTACTTTGGAAGTCCAAGGAATTCGCAACATTCGTCTTAGGGATAACATCTCTGTTGCTTCTAAGTTCTTCCTAATTTGTTCATTTATATTCCAAGATTCACTGCCATACAGCAAAATAGATTCTATATAGCACTTCAGCACTCTCTTTCTTACATTAAATTATAGTGACTTATTGCATAAGATACTCTTAAATGCAGCTTTTGCGCAGCGCGCGAGAATTGGAAGCGATTCTCGCCGCGTTGGTAACTTAGGGATATGTGCGCCGGCCGCTCAGAAAGCAATGGCAAACTACTGAGCGTAATCTTGCCAAGAAATCAACGACAGCGGTAAAATGCTGGTATTGACAGCGATGTCCTGTAAAAGATATACGAAAAAAAACCATTCTACTCTTAAATCTCTGTTGTGCATCTTCCATCTGATGTTATAAATGTCCATAGGTATTTAAAATTATCCACTTGGTTAAGAATTTTCCCTTCTATTTCTGTTTCACATTTTGGTGTCACCGTCTTCTTTGATATCATCATTGTTACTGTTTTCTTTATATTCAAGGCGAGTTCTTTCTTTGAACTCTCTGTTACTACGTCCAACAATTGTTGTAGATCTTTTGCATTATCCGCCACCAATACTGTGCCATCTGCATAGCGTCAATTAGTATTCCCGGCTTCTCTTTGATCTCTCTCATCATTAATTACTTCGCTATACAGTAAGAAGATATCCGGTGACAAGACACATCCCTGTCGTACTCCTAGCTTTATTTGTTCATAATTGCCCTCTTTATTTCCAATTTTAATTGCTGTTACATGGTTCCAGTATATAGTCTTTATTATTCTGAGATCTTTCCCGTCAATGTTAATATCTTTCAGCATTTTTTAATAAGTTTATCATGTTTTACTTTAACAATTCTATGAAGCACAAATATATGTCTTTCTGTGTCTATTGATCTTTCTATTAGTGTCCGTAATGTATGGATTGCATTGTTTGTACCCTTTCCTTTCACAAATCCATACTGTTCTTCACCAATGTCCATTTTTATTTTCTTTCTTGTTCTTCTCATTATAATCCTGAGTAGAAGCTTAGTGACATGGTTTATGAGGTTAATCGTACAATACAAAAATCTTTGCATTAAATTAATCCTGGTCTTTTTGGTATAGCTTTAAATACAGATTTCAGCATATCACTTAGTAAATATCCACTTCTGTAAACATCACTCAACATTTTGGTTAATATATCTACTCCAGATTCTCTCATTTCTTCTAATTCTTCTATTGTGATTCCATCTGGCACAGCTGTTTTTTTTTCTTTCTTCATATATTTGACAGCGTCAGCGACTTCTTCTTTTAGAATATGTGGACCTTCTAAGTTACTTTCTTCTATTTATTTTTCCCTTTCCCCATCATATAATTCTCCTCTATACTAATTCCACCTCTTCATTATAGCACCTTCCTCCAATAATTTCTGTCCTGTTTTATTTTTTAAAATTTCAAATACCCTGTATTAATTATAATTTTTCTTCTAGTGAGTTCACTGATTTGTCTGTGCATATTTTTTTAAATCTTGAATAGAATTTTAATTCAATTTTCTTGCACTGCTCGTTTAACCAACTATCTTTTGCCTTCACATATTTATCTTTTATTTCTTTATTTATCTTAGCATATTCTTGTTTGTCATTTTTACTCTGTTTTCTTTAGTCCATCAACTTTAAGATTTCTTCAGTCATCCATTTTGTCTTAGCTTTTTGGCTTCTCTCCAGTAATATTTCTTTGCTTGTTTGATGAATGGAGTCCCTTAACATTTCCCATTGTTCGTTTATACTCTGTATTTTAGCTATTACACTTTCGGTCGCCAGTATGGCGGTTAGGCGTTGAACCGTTAAGGCCTGTGGCGTCTTTATGCTTGCAGCTACGGTCTGCAATCGCATTTTCCTCTTATTGGACTGGTAGTACATGGTTCCGTCGCTCTGCTACTGAATGAGTGCCTGTCCTACACTGTGAACTGTGAAATTCGCGGGAAATGCTTTTACATCTGTCCTGTACAGTGACCTGCATGTTCGGAACAATGGCTAATGGCTGTTGCTGAAAAGACTAATTTGCCTTTTCGTTTCACGAGTGCATTTTTCAGGAGACTCCCGGGAGTCGGCGCTGAAGCTGCGGAGTTCCTGCTTTATGCGACACTTTCGGCGGGTCGACCTGCGGTAAAAGACCGAGCCTTGTGAGAAAACCCGGGTCAATGAGGTCTTTCTGGTGACTGCCGAGACGATGAACTGTGGTTTTCGTGGATTAATTTTGTGTTGACATTCTGGCAGCGGTATTATGCACAGTGTACCTGTGCGGGCTGTTGGACTGCCGAGACTCTCGTCTATTCCACTTTTCACATTGGACAGTGGGGAGCATTTTGTGTGATATTCACTGGCACAGGAACGGAGCATTATGGGAACGACCCGTTGCCGTGAAGTTGGAACCTCGACTAACTAACTAACTATTACATTGTACCTATTCTTCACAGTCATTCTGTACTGTTCTTGGATTTTTTAAAAATCTACCATCAAAACCTCTTTATTAAGTCTCATGTTCTTAACCACCCTTCCCTCTCATCAATCTTACTTTTATTTGGAGGTCAGCATGGCTGAATGGATAAAAACGTGTGTTCTTAAACATCTGGTGTGCTGATGCCGAGGTCAGGGGCTCTTCTTCTTCTGCGTTCATCCGGAGTTGTTTTTCAGAAGTGATTGCGTTGTGCCTGTTTACAGGAGAGCTGCGTTCTTGCGCCGTTAGGCCGACACATCCGACTTCTGCGGGCATTTGTTGACCGGATTAACCCTCCCGGGGGTAAGGGGTTCAACCGGACAGTTGGAATAAAAATGTTGACCTCTCGTCCTTGACTTGGGAACATAAATTACAAGTACCTCTGAAGGAATGGGTTCACCCGATGGTGAGGGACACTGGTAATAGGGAAAGCTAATCCACACACAAAATTCAGCCTAGTACTAATAGTAGTAGTGTGTATGGACTACACGCTTGAGTTCAAAGCGAGTGAGCACCCAAAAAACATCTTACTTTTATTTGTCCACATAGTGGTACATGATCACTATTACAGTCAGCACCAGGCATTGTCTTCACATTAATTAACGCATTTCTAATTCTTTGATTAATATGTATGTAGTCAATTTGGTTGAGTATTTTCTTATCAAGGCTTTTCCGTGTGCAAAGTCATCTTTTATGGTGTTTAAATCAGGTATTTCCAATTATCATATCATTGATATTTGCCCATTATTTCTTGATGACCAAATGTTAATAGTAAAAGATGAAAAATATCACATGGAAATAAGAATTGAGAAGACAGAGGTAATGGTGATAGGCAGACAGTCGGAAACCCTTTTAATAATTTAAAAAAAAAAAAACTAAAAAAGAAATAAAACAAACCAGTGAGTTTAAATATCTAGGGTCAATTTTCACTTCAGATGGAAGAATGGATAGGTTGTGCAAAGGCAAATCAGGTACTGGGACAACTAGCGCCACTTCTGTCGCACACCATAGCAAATCTCATCAAAACAATTTTTGGTCATAATTATGCCACAAAGTCAAACATGGATGCCTACTGCAACTAATTAGCGCAAATTCGTAATAACAGAGAGAGAGAGAGAGAGAGAGAGAGGGAGAGAGAGAGAGAGAGAGAGAGAGAGAGAGAGAGAGAGAGAGAGAGAGAGAGAGAGAGAGAGAGAGAGATGCCTTTGGAGAGCTGAGGGAGTAACTGCGAAAGATGGAAATTGAAGGAAGACGACCTGAAATCAGTCATGCAATTCATTAAGAAACAGATTAAATGGTTTGGCTACCTGACAAGAATGCCCTAGTACCATCTGCCACAACGAGTTACATTGATGAAATATAATGGATACAGAGCCATGGAAACACCACGCAAAAGATAAGAGTGGTGGCATCAAGAACATCATTAAATAAATAAATAACAACTTACTAAGAACATTAGAAAGAGTGCATAGAAGAATTTTACATCCCTCAACACGTCACTGAGGTCAATGGAGGAAAGGGAAAGAAGAAGAAGAAGAAGAAGAAGAAGAAGAAGAAGAAGAAGAAGAAGAAGAAGAAGAAGAAGAAGAAGAAGAATTACAACAGTGAGAGGGTTTAGGTGTGGGGGATATATTATGACAACTATTATTTCAGAATCTCCATGAAGTTTAGTATTGAGTTCCTCATGGGAATTCTATGATCCTTTTATTCTTGACTAAACACAGAAACATACAATATACTCCACAAACAACTCCAAGAGTTGGGAACATTTAAATTTATTTCACACCATTTTTTATACATCATACAACATCCGATGTGCAATAATTAATCTTAATGTTTAAATCTAACAGTTAATATTTATTTTTACAAATCCTTCTAATATCTTTTTTTGGTAGAAGCCAATCAATTTGAAAGCTATTTATTGATGTTCATCTTGAAGAACTGGGGACTGAGAATATCTTTGTTTTACCAGTTTCCACCGTTCTAGCATTGAGCTGAACAGGGACATCCAGATACCACTAGATCACCAACAAAAACTTTAAGCAACTACTTGATGTATTATTTCCATCGATCAACTGACCACCACTTCTGTAGGTAGAACTTCACTATCACATGTGTTAGGCTTCTATCTGTGGTCAGGCATTCTGCAGGACAAACTGCTACTGACACCAATAGTGCTGGGACTCTTCACTGGCTGTTGCAAATGAGGGCGAAACAAGTATGGGAATGTCCCAAGTGTTGAGATGTTGGTACTAGACTCAACATTCAACTCAACTGATCAGGCTACGATTCTAAGTGAAGCTGCAACTGTAAAAATCACACTTGAAAGGCTTCTCTCCTATGTGTACTCTTTTAAGAAAGCGGTGGAACAGACTGAGAATCCATGTGGAGAGAATGATATGGCGGGGAATCGTTAGGGGTTTTGGACGAATCTCAAAACTGAGAGGGAAAACCAGGAGAACTTTCAATCAGATGGCAGTTGGAAAAATTAGCAGTATGACTCGCTGGTTGTTAGATGAGGGGGTGGAGTGTGTGTGGGAATGTCCCGAGTGTAGTGATGTCGGTTCTTAGCTCAACTCTGCAACTATACATATCTACTGTCTGAAAAGCTATCACCACAATATCACACTTTAAGGATTCTCCACTGTATGTATTCTTTTGTATATAATTACATATCTTGTTTAAATAGACTCATCACAAATGTCACACTTTAAGGATTCTCCCCTATATGTATTCTTTTGTATATAATTACATATCTTGTTTAAATAGACTCATCACAAATGTCACACTCAACGGGGTTCAACCCTGTATGTATTCTTTTGTGTCTCCCAAGTCTTTTCTTCTTGTGCCCTCTATTCCCTCACTGAGGAAAAGGGCCATCAACCAACTCACTCCCAGCCATCCTATCCTTTGCTATGCAGTTCCATGGTCTTCCCATATTATTGTTTTCCATTTTTTTCAATGTTCGTTTTAAACTTGAACTTAGTCCATATTAATTTATTCAGTAGCATGTCCTTTGCAGAACCTCACTCCCATAACAATCTTCTCGGTCAAAAACAAGATGTCCTGTGTCCGATACACACTTAGTCCACGCTTGACAGATTTTTGCATGTGGGCCAGCTTTCCCTGTTACCATTGTCCCTTGTCATCAGTTTCTAAGTGTCTTCTTCGTGTGTTTTTAAGTTGACCTATGTTTCACTGACACTGTGGGTTCCAGATAGAAGACCCTTTAGTTATATATATTCAGGTTTTCTCAATGTATATCCTATCCAGTATCACTGTCCTTTCCCTCGCCTCTTAAATCATTGATATTTATTTAATTCTTTCCATGGCCTTCACATTGGGGATTCTGTGATTTAATCTTAGTCCTTTTCTCCACAGGCACCAATAAATTAATGTTTGTAGTTAATAATAATTGATTCAGTTGTTCTCTGTTTACGATCTCTACGGCAGAATGATTTAATGCTGCAGTTAAATATTCTACGACTGGTGCTAAAAATTACTCCCCTGCAGCTAAAATTTTAACATATCACAGATACAAGGCAGACCTGATAAGGCGAACCCACCTGAGACCCAAGAAATAGTTCTTATAAGAAATTCTTCTTATAAGAGTTCAAGTATATAGTAATGCATTTACAACGTACAATACAATATTGTTCTTCACAACAGAAATTCGCCACATCCGAGATCACCTTAAGCAGTTTGCACTGTATTAGGGTTCTCACCTGTATGTATTCTTCTGTGTGTGATAAGGCTACGATTCTGTGTAAAGCTACAACTACAAACCTCACACTTATAAGGCTTCTCTCCCGTATGTACTCTCCTATGTCTAGACATGCTACGACTCTGTGTAAAGCTACGGCCACAGACATCACATTTGTAAGGCTTCTCTCCCGTATGTATTCTTTTGTGTACCATTACATACCTACTGTCAGAAAAGCTGTCACCACAAATATCACACTCGTAAGGTTTCTCCCCTGTATGCCTTCTTTTGTGTATCACTAAGTCTCTACTAGTTGTGAAACTGCGATCGCACATCCCACACTTGTAAGGCTTCTCCCCTGTATGTTTCATCTTGTGCCTCTTAAGGCTAACACTCTCTATAAAACTATGTCCACAAACATCACACACATAAGCCTTCTCTCCTGTATGTATTTTTTTATGTCTGTACAGGGTGCCACTATTTTTAAAGCCGTGGCCACAAATTTCACATGTATGAGTCTTCCTTGCGGTATGTATCTTTTTATGCATAATTAAATACCGTTTGTGTGTAAAACTCTGGCCACAAGTGTCACATTTACAAGGTTTTCTCCCTGTATGTATTATTTTGTGTATCACAAAACTTGCTCTCTCTGTGAAGCCACGACCACAAACACTGCACTTGTACGGCTTCTCTCCAGCGTGCATTCTTTTGTGCATTATTAAGCGTCCCTTTTCAATAAACCCATGACCGCAAACATCACACCTGTAAGGCTTCACGTCTTTATGTGTTTTTTCGTGCCTGCGCAGACTATTCAGAAACGCAAATCTGTGACCACAAATTTCACACATGTAAGGCTTCTCGCCGGAATGTATTATTTTGTGAACCTGTAAACTACATGCACCTTTAAAGCTTTGGCCACAAATACCACACTTGCTAGCCTTTCCATCTGCATGTATCCGTTTGTGTCTTTGTAGACTTTGACTATCTGCAGAGCTGTGACCACAAACATCACATTTGCAAAGTTTCTTCCCTGTATGTATCATTTTGTGAATCATGAAACTTCCTCTTTCTGTAAATCTCTGACCACAAATACGACACTTGTAAGGCTTCTCCTCTGAATGTGTTACTTTGTGTGTCATTAACCTACTACTGTCTATAAAGCTGAGACCACATATATCACATTTGTAAGGCATCACATCTGTATGTATTACTTTGTGTTTCACTAAGTCATTACTGTCTATAAAGCTGAGACCACAAACATCACATTTATAATTCTTCTCTTTTGTATGTGTAAATTTATGTCTCCTTAGACTCCCACTGTCTATAAAGCTGCGACCACAAACGTCACACTTGCACAACTTCTTCCCTGTATGAATTATCTGGTGTACCACCAAGCTCCCTACCTCTGTAAAGCTCTGGCCACAAACATCACACTTGTAAGGCTTCTCTCCCGTATATTTTCCTTCGTATATCAACAAACTGCCTTTTCCCGCAATGCTGCTACCAGAAATACAATTATTTGGCTTCTCCAATTTATGCATACTTTTGTGTATCATTAACTTAATACTGTCTGCAAAGCTTTTCCCACAAATACTACACTTGCAAGGCTTGTCTTCTGCATGCATTCTCTTGTGCATCATTAAGTTATTGCAGTCTGTAAAACCTTCACCACAAACATCACACTTATACGATTTCTCCCCCATGTGTATTCTATTGTGCATCATTAAATTACTACTGTCTGTAAAACCTTCACCACAAATACCACACTTGTAAAGCTTCTCATCTGCATGAATTCTCTTGTGCACGCGCGAGTCAATACTGTCTTTAAACTCCTGACCACAAATACCACACTTGTAAGACTTCTCCTCTGCATGTCCTCTATTGTGCATCATTAAGTTATTACTGTCTGTAAAACCTTCACCAGACTTGTAAGATTTTCCCCTTGTGTGTATTCTAGTGTGCATCATTAAATTACTACTGTCTGTAAAACCTTCACCACAAATACCACACTTGTAAGGCTTCTCCATATGTATTATCTTGTGCAACATTAAGTCTGTACCATCTTTAAACCCTCGACTACAAATGCCACACTTCAAAAGCCTCTCTTCTGTATGTATTATTTTGTGTATCATCAAACTTTCTTTCTCTTTAAAGCCATGACCACAAATATCACATTTGTATAGATTCTCTCCTGTGTGTATTAATGTGTGATTCTCTAGGCTAGCACTGCAAGTGAAGCTAAGTCCACAAATATCACACTTATAAGGCTTCTCTCCTGTAAGAATTACTATGTGTTTTTTTAAATGATCAATACGTGTAGATTTAAAACCACAACCATCATATTTGTGAGTTATTTTTCCAATATGTGATTCATTTTGTGAAGAGAATGGCCCACTTTCTGTCAGGCTACAATTTGAAATATCACATTTGGAAGGTCTCTCAACTGCATATTTCTCACCTGGTAACTGCATCACAGTGCAAGCAGCCAAACTTTCTCCACATGAAGAATGTTTTATAGTTGGTAATTTATTTCCCAACAATTCTCTGTCATCCCTACTCAATAAACACACATCATTATCACTCTGAGCATCTTTGGCATGTCTTCTGACCATCTGATAGTTCTGAAAATTCACATGATCTGGAGCTTCTACTGGTCTCTGCTCGCCGTGGCATACTTGAGTTTTAACATCCTTGTTGAAGTCCTGATCTCTACTTGCCTTATCTACATGAGAATAAGAGTACCAGATATTACAGATCTTATCTGAAATGTAGAAATAACTGTAATAAGTCATCACAACATTAATATTTTTTATCTCATAGTGTTTTTGAAAATTCTTTCATTCGTTAAAAAACAAAAACGTTTCGTGCCAGGAACCTGGTGTGAGTATGTAAAGTGTTAGGACCATTTAATTTCTTAGGCTGATTGCACGAAAGAATAGATGGCCAGTTTTTTCCTCCTGTAGTGAACAGCAGGTTTGGGATCAAACCCTCATCTGGCTGCACTCATGACATTGTCAGCATGACTGTTTCATTCACTATCTTAAGCTAATTTGAAATTTAGCCCAATCAGTGACCTATTTGACTTGCCTTTTAGGATTCCTAGCTGGCCGGGGATTTTTAAAACTGTTCACCTGTGCAGAGTACTCAAGAGTGCCAAAGCAGTTCTAAATGGTCAACTTGCAGTTTTGGGGACCGATGTTAACCTTTCAGCTGGAATTTTTTATTTTTTTTTATTTGCATATCCTTTACAGGACATTGCTGTCAACATCAGCATCTTTCAGCTGATTGTTGATTTCTTGGCAAGATTACGCTCAGTAGTTTGCCATTGCTTCCTTAGCGGCGGCTCACATACCCCGTAAGTTACCGACACGATTCAAACAACTGCTGATTCTCACCGTCGTCATGTTACTTACGAGAGTATACGAGATTACAGAGAAAAGTCGCCAACCTCTAGGCCAGGAAGCCTGCTTCAGTTGGGATGGCATGATAAAATTCATACAGAACCAACTTAAAACAACAACTGGCTGAATATACTGTGCTGCATTCCAGTTCTGAAATAATCAACCACTCCTCTACTAACCTCATCAGTAAAAGAAACTGTACCTCTGTATTCCAAATCTAACTGCATATATAAATTTAAGTGTAAATGCCAGTTCTTTTACACAGGTAGTATGGAACAAGTTTTCATTTTATGTTGCTTTAATATATGTTGAATTGTTACTGTTGCACGCACCTGATGAGACACAGTGAAATAAGCCAGGCATTACATTGTGCAATGTGTTTGTCTCTTCATGATTAAAATGATTCATTGATTGAGTGATTTAGGAATTGACATCACAGCATTCGGGGCATTCCCATAAGTGCTCCGTCCCCATCCTCAGCAGCCAGTGAAGAGTTCCAACACCAATAGTACCAGTAGCAATCTGATTATATGTCCGTCTCGCCTTTCCTCTGAGCGTTGAGCGTCGGCCAGATCCCCTCGTCACTCCTCGCTGTCTCATTTTTGCCAGATCATGGTAATTCATTTGCTCCTTCGAGGTGTACACGTGCTCCCACAAGGCCGCAACCACGTCTGCCTTGTCATGTATCAATACTTCACCAAGTTCTGCAGAGCCAGCCAATCTGTCTGCCTGTTCATTTCCCAGCACACCGGCATGCCCCGGAGAAAAGATCCAGGCGATGCTTGTCACCCGTGACCTCCGAAGCGAAGCAAGCCACTCCGCACGAAACCTGCCTATCCTCACCCTCGTCAGCATGCTTTCTTAGTCAGTTACAATCACGATGTGCGTGTGTGTCGTATTCTCCATCCAGCGGAGAGCCGCAGTGACTTCATGGTTAAAATAAGGAATAGTAAAGCCCTACAGCAGACACTTCTGCTTAGACGTCAAGTGTTAGGCCTTCAATATTCTAGGTCATGAATATAAGCTGTGGTAGCTAGTTTCCTGCCTCATCACCATTCCTTCCCAGAATTCTGAAAACTGCCCGCTACACATTTTTATAAGGCTGGCTGGATCTCAGGGACGTATTATTTGGACTACTGCTATGGCTGGCAAGTGCATCAATGACTATGCTACTTGGGCTTCACAATTAATCGTGTAGCTAGAAAATAGTTCCACAGGCAATAAGCCCTAATAGAAGCAGAATAACTAAGTAGCAAACATGACCCCAATATTTTTTTTCGTACGCTCACTTTGAACTCAAGCATAGTCCATACACGTGCTACTACTTCAATATTGTTTATTTTCTATTCTATATCTCACGTCACGTCATAATGTGCCAGCTATTTGTGTGTTAGCAGAACATCAAAGTTATCAACATGGAAATGAATACTTTTTTTTTCTTTTCTTTTTCGTTCATCCGGATTTTTTTTCGGATGTGACTGCGTTGTGCCTGTTTACAGCAGAGCTGCATTCTTGCGCCGTTAGGCCGACACATCCGACTTCTGCGGGCATTTGTTGACCGGGTTAACCTTCCCGGGGGAAATGAATACCATGTTTGCTTTCTCAAAAATCATGAAACTAAAGGACAATTCATGGTCATAGTGTCTAATAAGTACCAGGTCCTGCAACAGTTAAAACCAAGCCATTGGCACCTTGCCGTCTTGACAGACGATAGTTTGTGCTTTAAAAAGGCATAATAACTTTTACCTATGGCGGTACCGAATGTGACTGATAAGGCCAATTTGCGCTGTAAATGTCCGTTCACAGTGGGTGCATGTGAACACGTGGTCATTTCCACCATCATGCACCATCTTACATCTCACACGCTCGGTGTGTGACTTATCTGCAATAATTTTAACCTTTGTCTTTATACCATTTCTGATGTTTGCCCTCCATGCAACAAGTTCAGCTGCAACTTGCTCCCAATGTGCATTATCAATGCCTGTATCAATCATGTCCCGCTTACACACATTTTTGTATCGCAGTAGAGGCCGACCCTGAGATCTCTTGCCCATTTGTAATTCACCAAAAAGATGTCCTTTGGTATTCTACCATCATCCATCCTCCTAAGATGTCCTATCCATTTAAGTCTACGAAGACTGAGCATGGAATAAACCGTCACACAACCTGATCTTTCCAATACTTCAGTATTTGTGATTTTGTCTTACCGCTTAATACCAAGAATTCTTCGCAGACACTGCATATGAAAGCAGTTTAAACGTTTCTCTAACAACAGTTAGTAGATGAGGTTAATACATGAGACATAGCATGTTAAAAACATTTAGAAGGAATCAAATATATGGAAATCCTTGGATGAAAGGAATGAAAAAATTTACAAAGCATTCTCAGAAAACATTTCAGAATCAAGGACTCTCTCTCCCCACTACCACACAATTGTTGTAAACTTACCTTCACCCATGGAACACACAAAAACAGGCTTCACTTGTTGCAGCCTCCTGTTCAAGTCTTCATTATCTACTGCCTCACGAGCCATCTGAATGAATGTTGAACATCGTAATGTCATGGAAGAAGTGACGGAACCAAAATATGACAATTACATGTTCAAAAGTACTTATGATATGTCACAAGCTTATGATCTGTCCAGGAGTTGATTTCCTTTCACTGTAACCCAGTCGGAACTCTTCAATGCAGATCTTTCCTTCTTCTGTTCATTCACTTGGCATGAGCCTATATCTGCATGTTTCCTTCATGCAGGCTTCTCATAGACCTCCATTGAGCTTCATTTTGGTGTGTTCGCACACTTTAAATGCAAGTGTAACCTATACACATCCTACCACTTCTAGTAGTTGTCACTGATGGGGAGTGCACTGGACTGATTTCTGCGTGTGGATTAGCTTTCCTTATTACCAGTGTCCCTCGCCATCAGGCGAACCCACTGAGGTATTGTAATTTACGTCCCCACATCAAGGATGAAATGTCAACATTTTAGTCAAGCTGACCGGTGCAGGGGTTGAACCCGCCACCTCGCCATCAGCACACCGGAAGTTTAAGACCGAGCGCTCTTATCCATTCAGCCATGCTGATCTCCTTCTATAGAGTTTCATATCAAAGGTCAGTGTTTAAGACATTCACCTCAATGGGGAACCGAACATATGACCACTGGGCATGTAGGTTAGCATGCTAGCCACTGCATTACTGTGGCTCCCATCCACTGGTTATGTTTCAGGTGAAGGTCGCCCCATAGCAGATACACTGCTGGGATGTTGCTTTGTTTTTGTGTGTGTGCAAGCTCACTCTGAACTCAAGCGTAGTCCACAGATACTACTTCTAGTAGTGCTGGACTAAATTTTGCATGTGGAATATATTTCCCTATTAACAGTGTCCCTCCCCATCATGTGAACCCACTCTGACTTCAGAGGTACTTGTAATTTACATCCCAAAGTCAAGGACGATAGGTCAACATTTTAGTCCAACTATCCGCTGTATGGGTTGAACCCCTTACTTCAGCATCAGCACACAAGTTCTTATCCATTCGGCCATGCTGACCTACACTGCTGGGATGTGAAGTGTTAGGCCTTCACATATTTTAGGCCATGATATATGAGGTGGGATGTACAGTTCCATTCCTCACTGCCACTCCTTTCCAGATAGTTCCCAGAAGATCCTGAAAATGTCTGGTTCCCATTCTTAAGAGACTTGTTCAACCACACAGCCGTACTCTTAAGAAACAATGATCCTGCCTCAGCTGGGTTCTGACCCCCAGACCACAGACTTCGCAGGCAAGAGCACTAACAACTACGCTGCTGCTCCTGTTTATGTTTACTAAATCAAAATTAAATTTTAATGAAATAAAAAAATAAAGAATAAGCCTAACCTCAAGGGGTTTTTCTTCTTTGATTGTTTCTTTCAAGTCTGGACAGTTTGTTTCATAATCATCTTCAGTCTGAAATGAAACAAATATTTTATGAAATTATCATCTTAACTTGCCTACCAACAATACATTAAATATTCAAATATTTACTATGCCACACATCTATTCACACACCCACACATTATTCTCACTCAATGAGTGATTAAACCTCTCATTTACATTCTTGTGCCTGCCTATAGTTGAATAAAGACCCATCCATCCATTTTGTGCCATGCCGATAAGCGTGGGCGGTCATGTTTTGCCATCTCACTCGATCACTAGAGTCGTGGATCAGTTCCGTGTTCCTGTCTTGACCATGCAACGTGGCCATGCCATCCAGGTATTTACTTCTCGGTCTTCCCCTTGGTCTCTTCCCTTCTATCTTGTCAGTTGTCACCAAGTTCTCCAAGTCATTTCTTCTCATATCATGCCCAAAAAATTGTGACTGTCTAAGTCTAATGTCTCTAATCAGTTTACGATCTTCATTTGTTTCTTGAAGGACTTGTTCATTGGTTGATGAGTCATGTATTGCAAACTCATCGACTAAAGACAGCTGACACATGTGACACTACCAGTCCACCTCATGACATGTATTACACGTACCATTCATTCACACCATGACATATATCATTCCCATTCATATCGTGGAAAGACCACATAACAAACAAACACGTGCTTGAAAGAGCGGATATTACCACAGTGCACTCCCTACTTAAGAAGAGACGCCTCCGGTGGTTGGGCCACATATCTCGAATGGAGGATGAACGTATTCCCAAAGATCTCCTATATGGAGAAATAGCCACAGGGAAGAGACCAACCCGAAGACCCCAAATGTGATATAGGGATGTGTGAGACATGTGGGAAAGAGTTGCAACAGACAGATTCACAGATGTTCCTTGAGAAGAGAATGAACTGGTGCTCTTTGAGCACAATCTGATCCAACAAACTGAAGATAGGTGGCACAGCCATAAAATGCAGTCACTTACTGCGGGATCTGCCTCGTCTTACAAATGCGGAAACTGTGACAGAGATTGTCACTCTCGCACTGGACAATAGCCACCAGCGGTGCTGTTAGGTGCCTCCCCAGCGGCACAACGCTATAGTCCTTCAGGACTGAAGGAGGCCTACTACTATTCACATCATGACAAGTATTACATGTAACATTACCATTCATTCACATCATGACAATACATATAACATTACCATTCATTCACATTATGACAATACGTATAACATTACCATTCATTCACATCTTGACATGTAATATATGTAACATTACCAGTCATTCATCCCAAAACAAATCATAAACACAACAACAGCAATCATTCACATTATGACAAGTAACATATACAACCAGAAAAACAGAAACCTAATTTCTGCAGGTAGCTTCAGAAGATATTCAGGCAGCACTGGCAATATCCTCTGACACAAAACTTGAACTAATAACTGATTGAAAAGCTGACACCCACACAAAACTTGAACTAATAACTGATTGAAAAGCTGACTCCCACACAACAATGTCAATGCTGTGTTTTCAGTTCTTATTTTTCTTGTCGTCACTTGAAATTTGTCTATATTTGCAATGTTGTCTCTTGAATGAAATCCACTGTCTTTTTTAGTACAACCAGTTGTCCATAGAGTTTATCTTCCACTGTTGTTTCTCTAGGCCAGAAGGTTTGCCTAGATATGTCATATTTTAGGCAGTCTTGGAGTATGCAATCTGCTGTCTGCGACACCAATCCACATGTGCACATGACTGAATCTCCAATCTTGAATTTTGTATACATATGGTTGGGTAATCTATTGATTCCTGTTCTGAGGCACAGAATAATGATTTGGTCTGGTCTGTCCATAAAGTGGTAATCGTCTTGACGGGTGTTGGTGGCTTTCTGATTGATCTGATCATTCTTTTCTTTTGGTGGAATGTAACTGGCATTATATATATATATATATATATATATATATATATATATATATATATATATATATATATATATATATATACACACACACACACACACAAACATACACACAGTTACTAACAATATAAAGGCCCACATACCTCAGAACCTGGTTCCTGTTTTATTTTTATGTCTTCCATTGTGACCTCCATTGTGATCTCTCAGCCTGCTTAGTTTACTCCAGAGGAAAGGTAACAATGTGGGATGTCAGGTTTGGTGAGCGCCGCCCAACATTTGGCGCTACAGAAAGCAGGTTGTACCGTCTACTGTCATATGGAAGCTCAGTCATATCTGATAAGGCCTGTCTATAACAGTGTCTAGTAGATTGGTTGATATACAAAAGCACTGACTTCTGCAATTTTGTCTCACATCTTCATCTAGACAATCATAAATAAGGAGGCCTGACCAAAATGTGCACTACAAGCCAGGCAGGGGTAAACTAATAGTAGTAATACTAATAGTAATACAAGATGGCCAGTCAGCAAGGCACAAGAAAATTCATGGTTTTCTCAGTTTTTCTGGTACAATGTCGTATGTCGGGTTTAGTGAGGGGTGCCCACCATTCAGCACTAACAGAAAGCAGGTAGCAGTAGTACCGTCAAATATCATACGGTAGCTGGTAGCCGGGTAACTCAGTCATATCTGACATACTAGTAAACATTATTAGCATTTCAATTGTTTTTTTCAAATGATGAGACCGGCGCTATGCCACTTAGAACAGAAAATAAAAAAAAAAACGGGCTAGTAATGATGATTTGATAAGATAGGCAATAAAATGTATTGACTAATTATTTTATTATATTTTTTAAATATAAAATATTGTCAGTAGTTCACAAACACAACACTGAATTTGAATATTGATTGAAAAATCGTTTTCCTGGAGTGACGATGCAATGCAACTCTAAATCTAATCTAAAATGTCATATTCATTGACGAAAACTGGATTATCCTTATTATGATTATCCTTCAAAGAGTTCTAATTATTATATACTAACTATACGATACGAATATGAAGTCTGCCTCTGAACTAGTCATCATGATCATAGTCTGTACTCTAGCAGTCTGAAGTCAAGTAGTACTCTTGACTCTTGAGTCTGAGGAGACTGAGTCTGCTCTAAGGTCTGAACAAACCGAACGCAAGCTGTTAAGGTTGACTATACACATACAGGGAACGCGATTTCTAAAATGCATGTAGTCTTTCTAAAACATTCAGTACAATATACTGTTTATAATCTTTGCTTATTCGTGAAAGTAGTAAATTACTAGTCGCTTCTTCTAAGAACGCATAATAAACAGTAAACAGCCGACGGGGTGACACAAAATCTCAGAATATACACTCTACAGGAACGAAACAACCACTAATTAAATTATAATAACGAAGACACAAACAATAGATTGCACGATTTAATGCCTGGCATATTTCGCTACACCTCGCCAGGTACATACTGCAGAAATCATACAACGTAAAGTAACTAGATAAATAATTCAAGCTGAATATACACATGTTCGCACAGTAATTTCAATTGTCTCAGTAATGTCTGCCTTGTAATTTCAAACTGACTATCAATACTATCAATGTATCATCATGATAGAGTAGTGTATGGTGTACCTGACGAGATGAAGCGAAATATGCCAAGCAATAAATCGTGTATTCTATTGTTTGCGTCTTCGTTATTCAAATTCACTAATTAAATAGCGATATACCATCATTGTGTGTCGTGCCGATAAGTGTGAGCGATCATGGTTCGCATTTCACACGATCACCAGTCGTGGAACAGGTTTGTGGTCTTATCCAGATAATGCCATGTGGCCAATCTATCCAGGTGTTTATTTCTCTGCTTTCCCCATGTTCTTGTCTCAGCAATTTTGCCAGCTGTCACTAAGTTTTCAAGTTTATCTATACCCCCCCCCCCCCACAACAACAACAACAACAACAACAACAACACACACACACACGCGCGCACGCACACACACACACACACACACACACACACACACACACACACACACACACACACTAAACTTTACTGTCTACCTCTAATTTCTCTGATCAGTTTCTCATTCGTTTTTCTATCCTTCCATGGCATTCTTGTTATTTTCCTGCAGCCTGGGATTCTGAGATAAGTAGCACATTGTGTTCATTTATTTATTTTATTTTTTTTTCCATTTCTTTTCATTGCTCTAATTTATTTAATATTTTCATTCGTTTCATTCAGTTATTATGCATTAATGTAGTCGCTGTAGCATCTTTACTGTATACAAGTATGTTATGTTTTTGTGTATTTGCTTGCTAATGAAGGCTAGTCCCCGCAATGTCCTTTGATTTCTGTAATTATGTTCTCTAAATCTACATTACTTCGTATTATTTTATATTGTTTACACCTCTAAAAGTGCTAGAGGGTTTGAGAAATGCCATTATGGCCCCATAACTTGAGGAAGGGAAAATCCCAATTGCACCTCTATAGTCTATATGGTAGAGGATGGAAACACACCACGGTGTGGCAAACGCAGCTCTGGAGGCCGAGTATCTACCGAGGTAAGTGGACAGCTCTGCAATTCAGCAGTGCAGGGTACAACAATTGTCCTAACAGACGGAAATTGCTGTCAAAGGCAGGAGTAAAATATCCCCGTGTGAATGTGGAAGACAAGGGGAAACCAGCACATTATCTTTCAAAATTGTCATGTTTCCGGTGATATGAATCAGAGAATGACGTTACTGATCATCCTAGGACATCGTCCTCACGCAGGGACTGTCATGAATCACAAGTGCCACTAGACCATCACCTACCTACCTATGTTAGGTTAGTTACATATCTTACACAGGACGTAGCAGTCAACTCCATCATTTTTTTTTTGCTGTTCGTGATTCCTTGGCAAGTTTACGTTCAGTAGTTTGCCATTGCTTTCTGAACGACCGGCACCCATACCATTTCATAAAAACCAACGCAAGGCAGTCTCTGCCGGTTAGTTAGTTAGTTAGTCGACAGATCATCATCGTTGCACATCGAACCATTCAGTCCATAAGTGCTCGGATCCCCTCCTCAGCAAATCCCGCAGCCTGTAGCAGCTAACGACGCCAGTTCTGTGTTGGTTTATCAATCTTCTTTGGCTTTTTGCGTGGTGTTCTTGTTTGGCCACACCTCTTTTAATTTGCTGTTCTCGCAGTCTGACCATGGTTGTAGATTCACAGTCATCATTTAGTTCTCGCAAAAGTCTTACTTCTCGTAGAGCATTCAGAATGTCAGCCTGGTCCATGGCGCGTCCGCCCTCCACTTTAGCCTTACCTGCGCGCTTGTCAGCCCGCTCATTTCCTTGTACTCCCGCATGCCCTGGCACGAAGATGAAACTAATCTTTGCCAGCCGAGACCGCTCCAAAGACAGCAACCACTCTCTTCGGATCCACCCCATCTCTATCCTCTTGAGCATGCTCATTGAGTCGCTAAGGACACATGCCCTATTGAATGTCTGTGTCTCGAGCCATGTTATTGCTTTACTTACTGCCATGACTTCCATAGTCAGGCTGCTTGTGGTCTCAACAAAAGCACCAGAGTCCTTCTCCACAATTCTCCCTTTGGCCTGAGCCGTAAAGGTCTATGAGCTTTTCACATGTCAGACGACCGACCCATCTGTGTAAATGACAACATCACCGTCTAGCAAATTCTCGAAAATCAACGCTTGTACTTCATCCTCCACAGCAGGCAGATTTTCTTATCTGCATTTTCTGTCTAGTTGGATGCAAACTGAAAAGGATGTACAGAAAGTACAGAAAACCCACTCCTCGCCAGGTTCTAAGTCCTCAAGTGAACACATCTGTTGAAGAATGTCTTCGGTGTGACCCATCCACGATCTTCCTCTTTTTAACCTGCTGCCCTTCACCTTCATAATTTCACTATGAAGTGGATGTTGTGCGTTTGCGTTAAATCTGAGGTAGGCACGTGCTCTGCAAATTTGTATTTTGTCTTCAATGGTTGGGGGGAAAAAAAGAAGGTAGCGCCTCGCCCTGCATGCTGCATCTCTTTTACATCCAAGAATAATGCGTATAACTTCGTTCTGTATCCTTTCCATCCTTTCTATCTCCTTACGGCTGAGAGTCAGGATCGCCATCGCATACTCCAAAACAGACATGACTAGCCCCTTGTATAGAAGACATAGATGGCGCTGCTCACAGTTTGCTGCCGCCATCACCCGCATCGCAGCCAAACCCCACTTGGCCTTTGCTACCACCTGGTCTATGTGCTCATTATAAGCAAGGCTTCGAACAAACCGTATCCCCAGGTAATTCATTGCCTGTGTTCTTTCCACCGCCTCTGTACACAGCTTTACAGTTGGTGTTGGAGTGTTGACAATATGATTATTTAACGAGAACCAAGTCACTGATGCCTTTGTCGGGTTGACTATTGCCCCAGCTTCAACACACCAAGTACTTATGCGACTGAGTTCGGTTTGTAGTTCCGCGGCAACCTGATCTCTATCCTTACCCTGACTATACACCAAAACATCGTCGGCATATGACAGTGTCCTCCAAGGTCCAGTGATCTGCTCGCTGGTGATTCTCACAGCGTAGGCGTTGAACAGCACCGGAGATAATAGTGACCTCTGTGGTAGGCCATGATATATTGTTGTTGGTTCCGAAGTCCAACTGCCACATCTAAAAACTACTTTCAGTTGGAAGAAGGCTGCAGCGATCCAACTAAGGAGGAAAGATCAATCGAGTGCCCACAACCCGCGACCTCTGTATTAATGCATGCCATTCAGCATGAAGCATGCCAGTCTTCACTTCCATGGAAATGTCTTTTCCAGTTGTTTTTCCATGCATGCTGCAAACGGACAGCCGGACGCATCTGGAGGAGGGAAAGATGCGCGCGCGCGCGTGTGTGTGTGTGTGTGTGTGTAACATCAGAGCGTAGTCGGCGCTACCACAAGCTGGGGAAGGACTTGAGATGGCGCGAAAAAGGCAAACATTACAATAAAAAAGAAAATCTAGATACAATTATTTATAATTAAAAATAGTAAATTTAAGACATATAGCAGCCAGGAGGTCTCCGCACGTATGAAGATCTCCTATTATTCTAAACATAATATTTACATTTAAATTGTATCATAACGTCTCTTGTCCCATACAAGTTCGAGTACCGTCGGCGGGCCGGATAAAATGAAGTCGCGGGCCGGATCCGGCCCGCGAGCCGTAGTTTCGTGACCTCTGATCTATACCGATGGCTCCGTGTTAAGAGGCAAACAGTGCCTGAGGATTCATAGCAAAGACCAATGGCCAATGTTTAGGAAAGGATAGCTTGGCATATGACACAGCAACCTCAAGTTGGGGAACTGGTTGGGGAACAAAATGTATACGCATGTTGTGATTGTAACTGATTCACAAAGCATGCGGACAAAAGTGAAGACTGGCATGCTTCGTGCTGAATGGCATGCATCGATACAGAGGTCGCGGGCTGTGAGCACTCGGTTGATCTTTTCTCCAGGACACTGGTGTGGCTGTAAATGAACATGCAGACAGATTGGCTGGTTCTGCATCATTGAGGGGTTATTTGATGCATGATACGGCAGATGGGGCGAAGGCCCTATGGGAGTGCGAGAATAATGCAGAAGAACAGATATATTATCACTGTCTAGGTAGAATGCGGTAGATTGTCGTCACTCAGCGGTAGAGCAAGCCGTACATATAATCAGATTGCAACGGGCATCATTAGTATTGGAACTCGCCGCTGGCTGTTGAATATGATAAATGAGCTCTTGAGAGCTCAAGAGAAATGCCCCGAGTGCAATGATGTCGGTTCTTGACTCAACTCAACTCAACTCAGCTGACTGTGACATGTCTGTAGATTGTAACTTGTTATTTTCGGTTGAGTTGGTATGCGTCATCTCTCTGGTGACCTGGATGTTCTAAATTCCACTTAGTTCTATGATTGCCTCGTTTAATGTATTGGCCTCATCATAGACCATGTTTATATCAATATGTAAGATAAGTAACGGCTGCAGCAGGGTATAACAATAGATAATGAAAACTGTTAGGTAAATTGTAAGGTATGTACACTGTGTCTATGTCTGTTATCTCTCACTTTAACTTACCTAACTGCTGTTATTTTCCATGTTTATATCGGACTGAAGTAATCTTCCATTTTTCTTTGCTGTCTCATCTCATCTCATCGTGTTCCTCTTGTACCTTGCGGTGTCGAGGTGAAGTATAAACATCGCGAGAGTGCCCGATTATGGGCATCATGTATCGATATTCCCGTGGACTCTGCTATTCCCTCCGTCCAACGTTTACGTGGTCGGCCTCTTCCTCTGTTTCCATCTGGTTTGTACATCATTGCTTGTTGTGGTATGCTGTTGACTGGTAAACTACTTGCATGGCCAAACCATTTGACTTGCTGCTTTCTAATAAAATCTAGTTACCCCCCCCCCCCCCCCACTTTAGTCCTAATTTCTTCATTTCTGATCTTATCTCTTCTTGATACGTTGAGAATTCTTCCCAGGAACCTCATTTTTGTTGTTGTGATTTTTCTTTTCTCTTTTTCTGTCATTGTCCAGGTTTGGCATTGGTAGCATAGAGTTGGTAGGACGATTGTGTTGTAAAGTGCTTTCTTAATAGTTATTGATACATGTTTGTTCTTTAGTATTGGTGCCATTTGTCCACTGAGTTGATCTGCCTTATTGCACCTATTATCGATCTCGTCGTCTGATCTGTGCTGTGTTTAATAGAAAAATAAATATCGTTCTTGCACATTGTCGTACCGGTGCTGAATACCTTGGTACAAGTATTGAAATCAAGACGGGTGCAGTCAACAACTCTCCGTAACAAAGGAGAATAATCAAACAAGCTACAACAATCGTTCACCTTAGTTATGTGTTGGAGACCCTGCTGCCCGTAAGTTTACAACTGTAATAGTCTGTGTGGGTATAGTCTACACTCATCCTAGCATATGTTATCAGCATCTTCTTGAGTTGAGCTGAGCTAAGAACCGTCATCAATGCACTCAGGACATTCCCATCCATATACGCTCCGTCCCTCGTTCAACAACCAGCGAAGAGTAATACTACTAGTCGTTCCCACTACTTTCTGATTGAAAGTTCTCCTTGTTTACCCTCCCAGTTTTGAGATTCTTCCAGAACCCCTGCCGATCCCCCGCATCTTCTTTCAGCAACCATGCCTTCCATTACTGTCAGCTGTAGTACTAGTACCTATAGCAACTTTGCGGTGTAGTACAGGGGTATTGAGCCTGAGAAATTAAGGTCAGTAGGTCAATATTTAAATAGGTAAAAAAATTAAGGTCACTATGTCAGTAGTCACTGTTCCTCACACTGGTGTTTCTTTTGGGTGACGGATAAGATCTTTTACACGCCAGATGCTAGAGAGAAACTCGGGGCAAAATCTATATGGCTGAAATAAAGATTAAGCTCTTGGATACTCAAGAGTACAGCTAAGCTTAAGAATGACTCGTTTAAAGGGTGAAAGTGGCTGGTCTTGGTATCCCCCAAGGAGTGGGAAAGAGGGAGGTTAGATGCCTAGGTTTAAGTCTACCAATGGACCAGTAGACAGGGCAAGTTATCCCGCGTGATAATACTCCCTCTCTTTGGGTGTAATAAACCCCCCAACCAGGTACACACATACGTATGCACACTTGAAAAATAACAGATAATTAAGAGTTAAAATAAACTACAACTCTTTATTACTATCACTATGAAAAACTGATTAGGTGCAGGGCGATGATGATATTAATAAGTACTGTGGTATGACAGTTACAACATTCATATATCATCATTATCATCATGTGCTATGCCGGTAAGCGTGGGAGGTCGCGTTTTGCCATCTCACTCTATCACCAGAGTCGTGGATCAGCTCAGCGTTCCTGTCTCGGCCATACAACGTGGCCAAGCCATCCAGGTATTTCAGTCAGACGTCGATTTCTCTGCCCTCCCTTTGCTCTCTTCATCTCGATCTTGCCAGTTGCCACCAAGTTCTCCAATTTATTTCTTCTCATAACGTGACCAAAAAAATTGTGACTGTCTTGGTCAAGTTTCTCTAATCAGTTTACGGTTTTCATTTGTTTCTTGTGGGACTTGATCATTGGTTTTTCTGTCTGTCCGTGGTATTCTTTGCATTTTCCTCAGAAACCACATTTCCACAGCCGTCAGATGATTTTCAGCTTGTCTGTTCAGTGTTCACGCTTCACATCCATACAAAAGTACAGGTTCTATGTAGCACCTCAACACTCTTTTTCTCGTTTCAATTTATATCTTTTTATTGCTCAGTATGTTTTTCATTTTGCAAAAGACTGCCTTCGACATGATGAGTCTTATTCTAATCTCTTCAAGGCATCTCCCATCAGATGTTATTACTGTTCCGAGATAATTGTACCGATTCACCTGTTTGAGAATACTCCCATTTACTAGTATATTACATTGTGGTATTTCCTTCATCCTAGTGACGACCATAATCTGTGTCTTCTTACAATTTAATTCTACCCCAAGTTGTTCACTGTGTGCAACAATTTTATCTACTAAATGTTGCAGATCCTGCTCATTGTCTGTAATCAATACTGTATTATCTGCATATCTAATGTTATTGATGTTATGTCCTCCAATGATGATTCCTTTCATATCGTCAACATTTCTGAAAATATTGTCATTGTACAGGGGGAAAAGGTCACATATAGTAAGTGAATAAATGCATCATTATGACATTTTCCCTGCCGTCTTATATGTACTCCCACCAAAGGAATGTGCCTTTGATAGGTCCAAAGGCTACTGAAATCATGGAAAGCAGCGAAATTTCTTTGATGCATTGAGTTCACGCTAGCAAACTTGTTTTACAGTACTGCACGTCAATTCGAGTAACGGCTTTCGTTCCACTATGTGACATGCTTCTCATAAGGAAATTCACGTGCACTACGGAGAATAGTTATTATTGAACACTAACGTGTCCATGCGAAAGTGTAATACATTTCATAATATGCACTTCATCTCTGACCCGTAAATTATATACCGCATATAAACAAACATTGATATCTACTGTACAATCTCCAGAACAACAATTTGTTTTTTCGTAGTGTGTACATAATGATAAGATTATATGCTAAATCGCATCATTTTCCCTCAGTTGGTTACCGAGTTCTGGATTTTATACGGGGAAAATATGCGTGAACGCACTATACAACAATTGCTTCGATCAAATGTGGACATGACGAAGGTCTGTGGCACAATGGTTAGAGATCTTGCCTGCAAAGAAAGTGGATCTCCCCCCACCCATCACCCCGCCACCCCCAACTAATACGACAATGGGATCTACTTAGTCTAATAAATATTGGTACCTGACAAATTTTCAGGATTTTGGGGGAATTATCTGCCATACACCGCAAGGTACTATATTGGCAGTAAATGACAGTTTATCTGAAAATGAAAGGCGACGTAAAAGGCGACTAATCACCCCATCTCATATGTCGTGACGCGGAATATGGCAAACGGCAGTATTTGATATGTGACTACATTTACATTTACCATCCCATCCATCATGTGCCATGCCGGTAAGCGTGGGCGGTCATGTTTTGCCATCTTACACAATCACCAGAGTCGTGAATCCGCCCTGCGATCTTGTCCCGACCTTTTACCATTTATCAGTACACGGAAAAGAGACAACGAAAATTTTCATTTCTAGTACAACCTGGCATATAAAAAATATGTTCTTATGTCAGATTTGGGCATGCCTCAGTACAAGGCGAAACCCCCGATGGTGTTGGGGCTATACACACGTCTGTCGTCTCGTTTGTCAAGGGTTCGATTCGCATCGGGACGTACTGTATACGGATCGTATTTTAAAAATTGACCGGCGCTCCCAGATATTTGTTCCCTACCTAAAATGGGTACTAAGAAATGTCTCAGGATGTAAAGACTGCAGGCGCGCTACTGGTCATGTCAGCCACCAAGAGCCGATTGGTCTATAAACGTGTGGGTGTCTAACACCAGATACCCAACGCGTGTAAAGGGTCCTACATACTTTACTTACTTTTTTCTTTTTTAAAATTACATTTGCTTTATTTTTCCCTTCCGGTCCCCAACATAGTGGTTAGGCATTGAACTGATACGGCCTCTGGAGTATTTATCTTTGTGGCTGCGGTTTGCATTTCGCATTTTCCTCATGCTGGGCTGGTAATATATGGTTCCGTCGCCCTGTTACTGAGTGAGTGCGTGGCGCGACTCTGTGAGCTGTGATATTCACATGGAATGCTTCTTTATGTCCGCCTTTGTTTGTACAGTGACCTGCATGTTCGGAACAATGGCTACCGCCTGTTGCTGGATTGACTGATTTGCCTTTTCGGTTCACGAGTTAATTTTTCAGGAGACTTCTGGGAGTCGGCGCTGGAGCTACGGAGTTCGTGCTTAATGCGACGCTTTCGGCGGGTCGGCCTGCGGATAGAGACAGAGCCATGTGAGAAAACCCGGGTCAATGAGGTCTTTCTGGTGACTGCCGACTGGAGACGATGAATTGTGGTTTTTGTGGATCAATTTTGTGTTGGTATTCTGGCGGTGGCATTATGCACAGTGTACCTGTGCGGGCTGTTGGATTGCCGAGACTCCTGTCTGTTCCACTTTTCACATTGGACAGTGGGGGGCATTTTGTGTGATATTCACTGGCACAAGAACGGAGCATAATGGGGACGACCCGTTGCCGTGAAATTGGAACCTTGACTAACTAGCTAACTAACTAACTTGCTTTACAGGACATTGCAGTCAACACCAGCATTTTACTGCCGTTGTTGATGTCTTGGCAAGTTTTACGTTCAGTAGTTTGTCATTGCTTTCTAAACGACCGGCTCCCATTCCAACACGTTAAAACCAGCGCGAAACAGTCTGCTCCCAAATCGGTCACCGCTGTGTTTCGAATGCGGGTAAGCGGCATTACGAATCGCGTCCGCAACGCCATCGCCACGGAAACCGGCTTGCTTACTTTACTTACTTTATTTACTTTACTAACAATACAAGGAGATAAGATGACGACGCTTCTTGTCTTTGTTATAGCCTGCCAAGTGAAATATATGCTTCTATCAGACTTGGACATGGCTCAGTACAGAAGATTTGATCAAGAACTATCGTATCTTTGTTATAACCTGATAACAGTCACATAAGCTTCGGCCAAATTTGGGCATGTATAAATACAATGAGATGAGATAACGAATTTTCTAACTCTTGTAACAACCTTGCAATTAAAATATATGTTTCTATCACACTTGGGCATACCCCATTACAAGGTGATCAGACAGGAAACTTTCTTGTCTTTGTTATAACCTGCCAACCAAAATATATGCTTCTATCATTCTTGGGAATGTCTTAGTACAAGGAGATAAGATAGCAGTTCTTATCTTTGTTATAACCTGTCACTTCTAATATATACTTCTATCAGATTTAGACATGCCTCAGTACAAAGAGATAAGATAACGAACTTTCTTATTCTAATTTCAGTCTTGCAATTAAAATACCGGTCCGGTCTCTGTGGCTAAGCGCTTGCGAACGCGGTTTGTGAGCCCGTATACCCGGGTTCGAAACACGGCAGTGCTGGTTTTTTCGAAAAAGGTATAGGGGCCGGTCGTTCAGAAAGCAATGGCAAACTACTGAACGTAACACTTGCCTAGTACATCAACAGCAGCTGAAAATGCTGGTGTTGACTGCAACGTCCCGTAAGGGATACGCAACAACAACAAAAAAAAAAAAATTAAAATACGAGTAGATGTTTCTATCAGATTTGAGCATGCCTTAATACAAGGGGAGATAAGATAACGAAATTTCTTATCTTTGTTATAACCTGGCCTTTAAAATGTCACTTCTAACAGATTTAGACGTGCCTCGGTAGAAGGAGATCATATAAGAAAATATATGCTGCTATCATTTTGAATTATTTAATTAGAAGGAGATAGATAAATATATCTCTTATCTTTGTTTTAACCTGACAACCAAAACATATGATTCTATCAGCTTTATACGTGCCAAATTTTATTACGCTAATTACAAAAAGATGATGCAACAAACTTTCTTATCTTTGTTATGACCTGTCAATTAAAGGAGATGGGATAAAGAACTTTCCTAACTTTGTTACAAGCCAACTGAAACATATACTTCTGTCAGATTTAGACATAGCTCAATAACAGGAGATGACGTCACGAACATACTCATTTTTGGAGTGACTGGAATGACAGGTGGCTCTGTTTTGGACGCCACATTGGGATGTGCCTGGTTCAAGGTCAGCGGGTTCACCAGGGCTAATCACGGGGTTATATACGAGGAGCTTATGACAAAAGGTGACCTTTAACATGTTGTCTGTGATAATTTCTTGTTAATATGTAAATTTGTTCAAACTGCGAGTGGTTGTGTTTGTAGTAGTAGTAGTAGTAGTAGTAGTGGTAGCGGCGGCGGCGGCGGCAGTAGTAGTAGTAATAGTAGTAGTAGTAGTAGTAGTAGTAGTAGTAGTAGTTGTTGTTGTTGTTGTTGTTGTTGTTGTTGTTGTTGTTGTTGTTGTGGCAGTAGTAGTAGTAGTACGGTTTCCAATTTCATAAAAAACATCTCGCCCATAATTGCTCAATTCCCTGCGAAAACCACACGAAATACCCATCTTTGTCCCATATGAACTCGTGAAGGAAACAATAGCCTTGGCAAGACCAAATGTCCAAATCGCCAGAGCACGACAACAAACCACCCTTCACTTGAACATGCAGTGTTTTGTCGAAGAAGACAGCCGTTACAACGCACACAATCAGTCCTCACACGCATTATTGTATCAGACAGCCGCCGGAGTGCTCGCAACCAGCCATTTTCTGAATATGTATTTCACAACACATACAACGTGGATACAAAAGGAAGAAAGCATCCCGAAATAAATTCACAGTTCACAATGTCACACGAAGCAGTCATCCAAGTAGCTGCATGACGAAACAGGGTTCACAAGTCCGAAAATTGGGTTAACGTATACGAACTTTAATACAACTCAAAGGTGTGTCTTAAGAAGAAGTAGAGCTATCTTAAGATTTGAGGTTGTCTTGACAATGTGTGGCAGGCGAGATTACATATACATCGATCTGACAAAGAATTAGATTTCATTATTTGTCCACACATAGTAAATAGGTATAAGGAGCCATGTAGTAGATTGATTAGAGACTTCTAAACAAAGGAAGTAGATTGATTAGAGACTTCTAAACAAAGGAAGTAGATTGATTAGAGACTTCTAAACAAAGGAAACTTAACTTATTCAGTGCCAACGGATAACATATACCTAAAAGTAACCTCTCATTTGGACAGGCGAAAGGTTTTTTTTTAAAAAGACATCTCCATATAGGGTCAACGTATTATTTGTTTCATTTCGCGGCTTTTTCCACAATTCCAGCGCTTAGTGAATTTAAATTGACATTATAATACTTGTTTATTTGATTGTGTACCATGTTTGGTTCAAACCTATAACTAATACTTACTTGTTTGGCACAGAATCAGTTGTCAAGAAATCACGAACAGCCGAAAAATGCTGGGTTTGACTGCGTCGTTCTGTAAAGGATATGCAACTAACTAACTAACAGAAACAGTTAAAGAAAACAATAATTTGTAAAGCTAGAGAAGAAAATGTAATTTCCATTCTGTCACAGTATTATGACCAAACAGTGGATGTTATATTACCATGCCTGTGAAAACTCCCTTCTGAACTACTGAATATTCGAATTTCAGTTATCTTAAAAAAAGCTTCACACTTATACTCCAAAGTGGGATGGTAATTAACAAAACACCACTCGGCTGGTAATGAAAATTTCTTTTTTTTACGAGTAATGTAAAAATGAAGACTCCTTTTTCATGAAGTGAAGCGTGTAGAGTAAATAGTGCCAGCTCGATATGTTTAGATTATTCGGCACTCAGTGGGTGAAGGTCGACATGCAACCCAGCAACAGTGCTGTCACCGCACCTATTGTTTACGGGTACACCCAACACCAGTAGACCCCTATTGTGAAGATCGGGTAATTCTCAAATATTTACATGAATTGTCTCAGTAGGAGAAGCCACCAGGATGGAATATGCCACAAACCTTATTATCAGTGGTGGCCTAGTATGTATATCATACATAGTTCTTCTTCATTTTGTCTACCCCGCCTCCTCCTCCTTCTTCTTCTGCTTCTTCTTCTTCTTCTTCTTCTTCTTCTTCTTCTTCTTCTTCTTCTTCTTCTTCTTCTTCTTCTTCTTCTTCTTCTTCTTCTTCTTCTTCTTCTTCTTTACTAAATGACAAAGCAAACCATCACACACCATGATCATTATAATAGTGTTGAACAGTATCGCAATATTCTCTAGATACTCCGTCCATAGCCAACCATTATAAATGTCTACAGATTGACCCCATTTGACTAATCTCTATCGTGTATGACCTTGACTGACTTGCCTTCTAATGTCCATTTAGAGTCCGTACCATTACAGATCATATACCTTTGCTTAGCGTCGTCTGAGAACTTTGAGAACTCAGTTTCAGCGTTAACCTGTCCCTTATTTGTCACTCTTTCTGCTCATCCCTCCCCGGCAGGCGTGACAGTGTTTACCGGTGACATGAGCAAACCGCACACACTTGGCCCCGCCATGAAGGACATCGACACCATCTTTCTTATCACCACATTTTGGGAGAGTATGAACGTGGAAAGAGAATACATGCAGGTATGTGTGTACGTGTTTCCGGAGTCTTAATCTTCGATTTCAATAAAAGCTTTTGGAATTCGGGTAGCGGGGTAGGGGTATCCCCTATCAAAAGAGAAGTAAGGCGCCTCCTTCCCTCCGCTAGCCTACGGGACACCCTTGGGCAAGGTGGAGTACCCGTTTAGCCCCCCGATCAGGGTTACGTGAAGCCATGGGTGCAGGTGGTGGATGAAGATGTAGAGCAGCCAACAGATAGTTGTGGGTTATGGTCTCCACCTTCACGACGGTAGGCAGAGGATCTCTTTTTTGAGGAGACAATGGCTACGGTCATTGACCAGTATGGTCACTGCTAGGAAGGAAAGCAATGGCAAACTACCTTCTTTACACATGCCAAGAAAATCATGTTGTGTGAAATCATCGATAATCAGAGAAACGGCGTAAATGGGTGCTCCATAGGAGCAACCTCGCCCGGTAGGGATAGTCATGCGCACCAGGTGACTCCAGACCGTCAACAGGCTACTAGGTGCAACAGATTAATATCATTGAAAGTAGGAACTTGGAACGTTAGAACAATGAATGCAGATGGAAAGTTAGAAAACATCAAAAAAGAAATGAAGAGAGAGAAGATTAACATATTAGGAATATCGGAAACGAGATGGAAAGGAGCAGGGATAAGGACAGGAGAGGATTGTAAGATTATTTACTCTGGGGGAGAAGAACAGCAAAGAGGTGTAGCCATTATATTAGATAAGCAAACATCAAATTCTGTCAAAGGATATCATGCTGTGTCAGACAGAGTCCTATTAGTAAAATTAAACGGAAGACCTTTTAAAATAAATGTCATTCACGTATATGCCCCAACAAGTGAAAGCAGTGAAGAAAGCATAGAGGAATTTTATAATGACGTGG
The DNA here is from genome assembly GCA_963921405.1 of Cepaea hortensis. NCBI lineage: Eukaryota > Metazoa > Mollusca > Gastropoda > Stylommatophora > Helicidae > Cepaea > Cepaea hortensis. The sequence continues at coordinate 28,809,505 of OY992887.1, read as the reverse complement.
AGTCTGCTTTGAAGAACTGCAAAAAATCGGAAATAAATATCATAATGGGTGATCTCAACGCAAAAATAGGACAGCAAGGCGATGGATGCAGTGTAGGCAACCATGGTTTGGGAGAGAGAAATGAAAGAGGATACAGACTTGTAGAATGGGCAAAAGAACAAGAAATGGTTGTAGGAAACACCTGGTTTAAACAGCATCCTAGAAGATTATGGACATGGAGGAGTCCAGACAGCAGGATTAAAAACCAGATAGATTACATCCTGATTAGCAAAAGATTTCGAAATGCGTTAACAGTCGTAAAAACAGTTCCAAATGCAGACTGTTACAGTGATCACAGATTAATTACAGGCACATTGAGGGTAAAGTTAAAGAAAGTCAAGTATACAGCAGGAAACCCTAAATATGACTTGTGCAAATTGAAAACTGACAAAGAAATACAAGATAATTTTAACATAGAAGTAAAGAACAAATTTGATATATTGTCTGATCTAGAGATCCTGTTTCAAGATGTAGATGATCAATGGGAAACGATGAAGAATTCAATCAGTTGCGCAGCAGAAAAAACTATTCCAAAAGTAAAGAAAGTGGGCCGTAAGACATGGATGACTGAAGAAATTTTACAACTAATGGAAACAAGAAGACAGAACAAAAATAATCCTGCCAAATATGAAGAAATTCACAGAAAAGTGAGAACCTTATGTAAGGAGGCAAAAGAAAAATGGCTTGAGAAAAATTGCAGAGAAATTGAAAAACAACACAACAGTAACAATGCGAAACTAATGCACAAAAGAATTCAGGAGCTTACTAATCAAAGAACACGTACATCAGCAGGCTGCCTAAAGACAAAAGATGGAAGAGTCATAATAGAAAAAGATCAGATATTACATGAATGGTCAGATTACGTGAAAAACCTGTATGACGATAACAGAGACGAACAGTATGATGTTCAAAATAATAATGAAGGACCAGCAATTTTGAAGATGGAGGTTCAGAATGCTCTTAACCATATGAAATCTGGCAAGACCCCCGGTTCAGACAGCGTCACAACAGAAATGATTAATGCTTTAGAAGAATATGGAATAGATCAAGTTACCAGTCTGCTTAATACAATATATGATACTGGAAATATACCTCAGGAGTTATGTAATTCTGTATTTATTGCAATCCCAAAGAAATCAGGAGCCTTGGAATGTGATCAACATCGAACAATTAGTATAATGAGTCACATCACGAAGATTTTGCTAAGAATTATCATGCAAAGAGTTAGGAGGAAAATACAACCTGAAATAGGAGAAGAACAATGTGGGTTTGTGGAAGGCAAGGGTACAGTAAATGCTGTGTATATACTGAGAAACATAATCGAACGTTCTATAGAAGTAAACAAAGATCTACACCTTTGCTTTATTGACTACACAAAGGCTTTTGATAAAGTGAGACATGTCAACATGATAAGGATGCTTGAAGATCTACAAATTGATGGAAAAGATCTTAGACTTGTAAAAAACATATATTGGAAACAACAAGCTGCCATAAGAGTTGATAATGAAGTAAGCCAATATCATCCTATTAAAAGGGGTGTGAGACAGGGATGTGTAATGTCTCCAGATCTGTTTTCCCTGTACAGTGAAAGTATTTTCAGAAATATTGAAGATATGGAAGGAATCAACATTGGGGGACGATGCATCAATAACATTAGATATGCAGATGATACAGTCTTGATTGCAGACAATGAACAGGACCTGCAAAATTTAGTAGATGCGATTGTTACACACAGTGAACAACTAGGGTTAGAATTAAATTGTAAAAAGACACAGATTATGGTCGTCACTAGGAAGGACGAAATACCACAATGTAATATACAAGTAAATGGGAATATTCTTCAACAAGTGAGCAGGTACAATTATCTCGGAACAGTAATAACATCTGATGGGAGATGCCTTGAAGAGATTAGAACAAGAATCGCCATGGCAAAAGTAGCCTTTAGCAAGATGAAAAACATATTGACCAATAAAAAGATGTCAATTGAAACGAGAAAAAGAGTGTTGAGATGCTACATTGAACCTGTACTTTTGTATGGATGTGAAGCGTGGACAATGAGCAGTCAGGCTGAAAAACATCTGATGGCTGTAGAGATGTGGTTTCTGAGGAAAATGCAAAGAATACCATGGACAGCCAGAAAGACCAATGAACAAGTCCTTCAAGAAACAAATGAAGATCGTAAATTGATTAGAGAAATTAGACGTAGACAGTCAAAATTTTTTGGGCATGTTATGAGAAGAAATGGATTGGAGAATTTGGTGACAACTGGTAAGATCGAGGGGAACAGACCAAGGGGAAGACCTAGAAGCAAGTACCTGGATGGCTTGGCCTTGTGGCATGGTCGAGACAGAAACACGGAGCTGATCCACGACTCTGGTGATCGGGTGAGATGGCAGAACATGACCGCCCACGCTTACCGGCATGGCACATGATGGATGGATGGATTTTGGAATTCAACACGACACTTGGGAGACTGCTGCCAAAGACCGAAATTCGTGGCGTACATCAATACGCAAGGGTGCAGTCACTTGTGAAGCAAACAGGACTGCAAGAGCTGTGGAAAAAAAAAAAGTCTGGACAGAAAAAAACATCGCAGGAGATCCTCCTCCTGGAACTTCCAAGCATTCTTTGCCCACGTTGTTAAAGAACATTTCGAGCCAAAATATGCCTTATCAGCCATCTTAGAACTCATGGCTCCATACTTTCAACCCCACTGGATGAAATGAATGGTCATCATCATTCTTGATGGACAAACACCAATCTTCCTATACGTTGGTGGCGAGGTAGGAGGTTCATTCCTCCCAATTACAATTGGACTTTCACGTTAGCTGCTAATTCAGAAAGCAGGCGTGGTCAGGACCCTTTGAGATTACGCATAGCGTGGAGGAACAGATAGATCAACATAGCGTAGAGAGAAAGTGCACACAAGGTGATCAGAGGATTTGGTCGACTCTCAGTACTCCGAGGAATGACTGTTATACAAATAGTCTATGTCAGCAGCTGGTATATTTATATTTAGTATTGTTATATTGTTTGTCGGTAACTGTTATATTTTGTGTTGATAAATGTTATATGCCAGCTCAGTGGCGCAGGCGGTACGGACGCAGTTCGTGATCCCGCATACCGCGTTCAAAACACAGCTGCGGACGATTTGGCAGCAGACCAGCTTGCGTTGGTTTTTTTAAAATAAAATGGTATGGGTGCCGGTCGTTCTGAAAGCAATGGCAAACTACTGAACGTAAATTTGCCAAGAGATCACAAACAGCCAAAAATGGTGGGGTTGACTGAGTCGTCCTGTAAAGGATTTGCAACTAACTAAAGCTGTTATATATTGCGCAGGTAACTTGTGTATTTTGTCTAACAACTGTTATATTCTATATCGGTATCTGTTATATTCTGTGTCTAATACCTGTTATACTTAAACACTGTGATATTGTTATATTCTATGACGGTAACTGTTATATTTGGTGTCTTATAACTCTTATATTTAAACAGGGTGATATTGTCATATTGTGTGTTGGTAACTGCTACATTCTGTGTGTAATACCTGTTATTCTTAAACAGGGTGTTAATGTGGTGAACGTGGCACTGGAGTGCGCCGTGAAGCACCTCATCTATGTTGGCACCGACTACAACCCGCTGACAGCCCCCGAGAGGTGCAACTATCTGGAGGGGAAAGCCAGGGTTGAAAATTACATTGTGTCCGTCGGTGAGTAACCGGCGCTGGGGATTTGGGGATAATGAATCTATGTTTACAACTCCCCGTCGTACCGAGTGTACGGTTCAAAATAAGCGGCGGCATTTGGAAGCAGGCTGCTTTGCGTTGATTTTGAAAACGTCGGTCATTCAGAAAGCAATGGCAATTAACTTTTTTTTTTTATTTTTAAAATTACATATCCTTTTCACGACGTTGCATTTTACTGATGTTGTTGTCTTGGCAAGTTTTACGTTCAGTAGTTTGCCAGTGCTTTCTGAACGACCGGCTCCCATACCAACACATTAAAACCAGCGAGACACGGTCTGCTGCCAAATCGGTTACCGCTGTGTTTCGAACGCGGGTAAGTGGCATTACGAATCGCGTCCGCAACGCCATAGCCACGGAGAACGGCAATGGCTAATTACTGAACTAATATTGCCGAGTAAACCACAAATAGCCGATAGATGATGAGGATGATGGCAGCGTTCTGTAAAGAATACGCAACTGACTATAACCGTCGGTAGTGAGAACTCTGGGAACGCTAGTCAACTAGTCAGTAATATGCAAGTTCTCTGTGCTTCCAATCAAACAAAAACACAACGGGAATACACAAACAAGGCTCGTTATTGTGAATGGTTCATGTGTTCGAACCCACACCGAGGCGGGGTTTGTGCAGAGAATCCACTTGGACTCCCGGGCCCACCCAGTGTAAAATGGGTGCCAGGGAATGTTCTAGAAAGTTAAGGCGGCTAAGGTGATACTGAACACATCATTCATCGCATGCAGATTGGTCTGTGCAAATATGTGCCTGGCACCACATATCCAAAATGTCCCGAGGAATGTAAAAGAGACTTACATTTTTTTAATGCGATCAAGCTATGTACTTTCCCCATGCTACCATTACCACTGCCCCGTTCAACCTCAGTTTTTTTGTTTTTTTTTCATATCCTTTACAGGACATCGCTGTCAACATCAGCTTGTTTCAGCTGTATGTTGATTTCTTGGCAAGATTACGCTCAGTAGTTTGCCATTGCTTTCTGAGCGGCCGGCTCATTATCCCGCAAGTCACGAGCGCGGGTCGAACCGCTTCCAATTCTCGCCTCGCTGCGAGACCCTGCGTGGATAAACGGGATTACGGAGAAAGTGGTGTAACCCCCTCCGCCAGAGAGACCGGCATTCAACCTCAGTAGAGAAGTTATATTAGGGTCCATCACCTGGTTCAAATTAATAATCCTGCGACAGTCAGCCACAAAAGGATATTAATTTAAATGTGATTGTTGTCCAAGGAGGATAATGTGAAAATTATGCACCCAGGTTTTAATTATTATATGTGAAACTGATTAATCTGACGTCAGAAAGTCCGAATGAATAAGGGTGCTTGCTCTTTAACTTCCGGTGTGCTGATGCCGAGGTATCGGGTTCAACCCATACTCCTGTCAGTTGGGCTAAAATGTTGACTTCTGGTCCTTGATTAAAATGGTATAGTAGAATCAATAACGTGGAGCTCACGGAGAGAACTAAACAATACCAATGATTCAAGAGGGGAAGAAAGATGACGGCGCTGGATAAGACACACATTGGGAAAACCCGAGAATAGTACCAGGGGAAGTCAATAAGGAAGCCACAAATGGCTGTAGAAAAATAACTAAATATAATAACAACTTGAAACCAGTTTATTTTTATATATACATTGTCCCTTTATTTCTCAACATAAGTTCCACCAACATTGATGCAATTATCACAATATTTAAAACACTAATCAGACAAGAAAAGAATGATCAAATCAGTCAGAAAGCCACCAAAACCTGCTCAAGATGACTACCACGTTATGGACAGACCAGAACAAGTCATTATTCTGCGCCTCAGGACAGGACACAATAGATTATGCAACCACATGTATACAAAATTCAAGAGTGGTGAAACAGCCATGTGCACATGTGGATTGGCGTCGCAGACAGCAGAGCACATACTCCAAGACTGTCCAAAATATAACATATCTAGGCAAACCTTCTGGCCTAGAGAGACGGCAGTGGAAGATAAACTCTATGGACCGCTGTGTGTACCGAAAAAGACACTTAAATTCATACAAGAGACGACATTGCAGTTATAGACATATTTCAAGCGAACGAAAGAAGAAGAAGAAGAACTGATCAGACCAGTTGTGCTGTATGGCTCTGAAACCTGGAGTACAACTAAAGGAGACGAAGCCTTGTTACAAACCTTTGAGAACAAAATTTTAAGACGCATCTTTGGGCCCATTAGGGATACACAAAGTGGAGAGTAGAAAAGAAGAAGCAACAAAGACATTCATGATCTGTTTAAGTCCCCGCTAATCACTGGTATCACGAAGTCTAATAGACTGCAATGGGTGGAGCATATAGAAAGAATGGAAGATAATAGGGAAACAAAACTCGCTTACACTCAGAACATAAATGACCGTAGACCCCGAAGTAGACCAAGAAAACCGTGGAGAGATAATATACGTACAGACCTACAAGCACTTGGAATCAGCGACTGGCAAGAGAAGGTCAACCAGAGAGACGAATGGAGACGGCTTGTATCTGCAGCAAAGAACCTCAATGGCTCGGAATGCTGAAGAAGAAGAAGAAGAAGAAGAAGAAGAAGAAGAAGAAGAAGAAGAAGAAGAAGAAGAAGAAGATTGATGCACTTATCCCATCGTTTTATCAGTCCTCCCAAACCCGCTGCATAGAACTGCGTGCTCTGTTTTCTAAACTACGTTTTCACTTCACATTCAACTTCAGCGTCATTCGCGAAATGTCTCTCTCCAAGGCGGGTTTTCATTGTTTATTCTGACAAATGTTTTTCCCGTAAAGCGGTGCATAGCTGGGTAGAAAAAGTTACGAGGGCAAGTCAATAAGTAGGTCACACAGTTCTGTTGGATGGCAGGTAAATGAGAACAGAGCACGCGGCTCTATGCAGCCGGTTTGGGAGAACTGATCAAACGATGGAATATGTGCATCAATGTTGGTGGAAATTATGTTGAGAAATAAATTGACAATGTATGTATACAAATAACTGGTTTTAAGTTGTTATCATATTTAGTTATTTTTCTTCAGCCATTTGTGGCTTACTTGTTAACTTACCCTCGTATGTTCAGAAAGACCGTTGCCTTGAACCAACAGGACAAACGAAGCAGTGGACGAAGTAGAGTCACACGGAGAAGAAAATTCGAGACATACGCGAATTTGGGGAGAACATTGATGGAGCGGCATCAGATAGCACAAGATAGGAGGACTTGGGGTGTGTTTGTCGGGAGCCTAAATTCCAATGTCTGATAAATGGCGAGGGGGAAACAAAGGCGTTAGATAAGCATGTTGGTATCGACAAGACTGAATATAACACGGAGAGCATTGTTTCCACTGTAATATCAAAGTATGTGATATGTCTTGCATGCATTCATACCTACCCGTCTACCTATATACCTACCTAGCACCTTAAACACACACCTCCCTACCTACGTACACACACGCGCGCGCACACACACACACACAATTATATGATGAGACATTCCACCGATGTTCACTCATCATCTGCCATGACTATGCTGAGATTTGTTCATTGTCTAAGAGACCGAGTCCCAATTAAATCTTTATTTCAGTTGTTTATAGTTTACCTTGAGTTGTCAGATTCTTAAATCAGGATAGTTAATCTTTAGATCAGTCCACAATTTGCTTCAGTCCCAAAGTGGACAGTGGAAAGTTTTCAGGGGGACAGACAGGTTATACATTAATAAAAGTATAGGGGCGAATGTGAAGCCACCCACACAAGTTTCGCTACAATATATAGTATATACAAACACTCACCCAACATACTTATAAACATCCATCCATCCTTGCAGGCATGCAGGCAGGCAGACAGACACATACCGACCGACCAACATAAACTACGAATTTTTTTTTCTTCCATATCATACCTTTTCAGGTATCCCATACACGCTGGTTCATCTGGGCTTTTACTTCGAGAACTTTGTCAGCGTGTTTAAGCCACACCCTACGGGCAAGGACAAGTTTGCTATTGGTCAGTGGCATGTAGATGTTACCTTTCGTTCACCACTAATGCACCAAGATGTACGCAGTACTAGTCGGCCTCTTTCATTTTCATCATAGAGAGATTAACAATGCATTAAAAATAAGAATTGTCAAATGTTACGTATATTCAACATTACTATATGGCGCGGAAGCCTGGACATTGAACAAGCAACTAGAAAGTCGCATAGAAGCCCTGGAGATGTTGATATACAGAAGAATATATCGTATCTCATGGTAACAGAAACAATTAAATAAGGTTCTGGAAAAAAAAACTGGGAATGAAAAGAGAGTTGAGGAAAGATATAAAAAGAGGCAAGTGAAATATTTCGGCCACGTTAAAAGACATAACAAGCTTATAAAAAACTATACTGGATGGCAAGGATGGGGGGAAGGGAGCAAGAGGTAGACAACAATACACGTGGGAAGATAACATCAAGAGATGGACGAACATCAGCCTGACAGAATGTTCAGTCAGGGCGAGAGACAAACAGTTTTGGAGATCCGTTGCAGCCAACCTTCATTGTGGAGACGGCACCTGCCTGATTGATTGATTTACTTTAGCCCACGTCATCATCATCTCATCGTGTTCCTCTTGTACCTTGCGGTGTCGAGGTGAAGCATAAACAGCGGGGGAATGCCAGTTTATGGGCTTCATGTATCGAGATTTCCATGAACTTTTATTCCCTCTGTCCTTCGTTTACGACTTTACGTGATTCACCTCTTATTCTGGTTCCATTTGGTCTATACATCATTGCTTTTTATGGGATACTGTCAGCTGGTAGCCTAGTTATATGGCCGAACCATTTAACTTGCTGTTTCCTAATGAAACCTAGCGCGGCTATAACCCGGTTTCCTCATTTCTTATTTTCTGTTCTCGACACATCGAGTGTTTTCTCAGGAATCTCATTTCGTTGTTCTAATTTTTCTTTTCTGTTTTGCTGTCATTGTCCAGGTTTGGCATTATAGCATAGATTTGGTAGTAATATTGTGCTGTGGAAGGCTTTTTAGTATATACTGATACGTGTTTGTTCTTTAGTATTGGTAGGCCTGAATGCACGGGGGTAATATGTGGTCAGTCTTTTCCACCCTTAGCGGACGACGAGAGCAGGCGTCATACCCTGTCCGACTGCTCCCATAACATTATCAGCGGAAGCTCATAACGATTCAACCAACGTGCCCGCTCTACCAGGGAAGCTAAAAATAACAATTTAGTAACCTACTTAGCGTGTCGTGATAGACGACTCATGGGGTTTGGCCGTGAAAGCAATCTGGGTCTTCAAAGGCTGTGTGGAGTGTGTTCAATCAACGGGTTTTCGTGTCATTGAAAGATAGCGGGCAACATCGCTCTCTAAATACGCTAGATGACAAATGCGCCCAAGTATTACCGTGGTTCATTATGCAAGCAAACAATAGTAAAACCTAACCTACCATGCATGCCGTAAGAGGAGACGAAGGGGGGTTGGTGTGCCCCTGACTAGCTCATCTCCTAGCAAATTTTGGCTGAAAAATTGATGAAGCTAATGATGAACAGATCTACAAGGTGGTTGGCATGGCGTGGTTGAGAAAATGCACTCCATTTAGAGATTAAAGAAGAAGAAGAAGAAGAAGAAGAAGAAGAAGAAGAAGAAGAAGAAGAAGAAGAAGAAGAAGAAGAAGAAGAAGAAGAATTAAATCATCATTGTTATCATCATGATCATCATCACTGTCATCTTCATCATCACTGTCATCATCATCACTGTCATCATGATAATAATTATCGTCATCATCATCAACATCATCATTAGTATCATCATCGTCATCGTCATCATCACTGTCATCATCATCACCAAAACTGTCATCATCACCACCACTGTCATCATCATCATCACAGCCGTCATCATCATCATCACAGCCGTCATCATCATCATCATCATTATCAACATCATCATCATCATCATCATCATCGTCAGCATTGTCATCATCATCATTGTTCTGTAATTACTGTCATCATCGTCATTAAATCATCATTTTCATCATCATCATCATCATCATCATCATCATCATCATCATCATCATCATCATCATCATCATCATCATCATCATCATCACTGTTATTATCATCATTGTCATAATCATAATCATCACTGGCATCATCATCATCATCATCATCATCATCATCATCATCATCATCATCATCATCATCATCATCATCATCATCATCATCATCATCATCATCATCATCACCATCATCACCATCATCATCATCATCATCATCATCATCATCATCATCACTGTCATTATCATCATTGTCATAATCATAATCATCACTGGCATTATCATCATCATCATCATCATCATCATCATCATCATCATCGTTATCATTACCATCGCCTTATTTACCTGTCTGGTGCCGCTCTCGCTAACTCCGGGCATGTCTGCATTGATAAACCAACGTCTGTGATTTAGGACCAGTGAACGCAGTTTTACTATCCCGCATACCAGGCTCGAAGGTTCAAAGTCAGTCGCAGGTGATGTGGGAACAGGCCGCCGTGTGTTGATTTTCACCATAGTATGAGCGTGGGTCGTTCAGAAAACAATGGCAAACTAGTGGTCTTAAAAGTTCATAGACAATCACACACAGCTGGATAATGCTGGTTTGAATGCAAAGTCCTGTAATCGACATACATCTAACTGCACGGATATACAACTAACTGTATGGACATACAACTAACTGCACGGATATACAACTAACTGTATGGACATACAACTAACTGCACGGATATACAACTAACTGTATGGACATACATCTAACTGCATGGACATACACCTAACTGCATGGACATACACCTAACTGCATGGACATACATCTAACTGTACGGACATACAACTAACTGTACGGACATACAACTAACTGTACGGACATACAACTAACTGTACGGACATACAACTAACTGTACGGACATACAACTAAAAGTACGGACATGCAACTAACTGTACGGACATACAACTAACTGTACGGACATACAACTAACTGTACAGACATACAACTAACTGTACGGACATACAACTAACTGTACGGACATACATCTAACTGCATGGACATACATCTAACTGCATGGACATACATCTAACTGCATGGACATACATCTAACTGCATGGACATACAACTAACTGTACGGACATACAACTAACTGCATGGACATACATCTAACTGCATGGACATACATCTAACTGCATGGACATACAACTAACTGTACGGACATACAACTAACTGTACAGACATACAACTAACTGTACAGACATACAACTAACTGCATGGACATACAATTAACTGCATGGACATACATCTAACTGTACGGACATACAACTAACTGCATGGACATACAATTAACTGTACAGACATACAACTAACTGTACGGACATACAACTAACTGTACAGACATACAACTAACTGTACAGACATACAACTAACTGTACAGACATACAACTAACTGTACAGACATACAACTAACTGTACAGACATACAACTAACTGCATGGACATACAATTAACTGCATGGACATACATCTAACTGTACGGACATACAACTAACTGTACAGACATACAACTAACTGTACAGACATACAACTAACTGTACAGACATACAACTAACTGCATGGACATACAATTAACTGCATGGACATACATCTAACTGTACGGACATACAACTAACTGTACAGACATACAACTAACTGTATAGACATACAACTAACTGCATGGACATACAATTAACTGTACGGACATACAACTAACTGTACGGACATACAACTAACTGTACAGACATACAACTAACTGTACAGACATACAACTAACTGCATGGACATACAATTAACTGCATGGACATACATCTAACTGTACGGACATACAACTAACTGCATGGACATACAATTAACTGTACAGACATACAACTAACTGTACGGACATACAACTAACTGTACGGACATACATCTAACTGCATGGACATACAACTAACTGTACGGACATACATCTAACTGCATGGACATACACCTAACTGCATGGACATACAATTAACTGTACGGACATACAACTAACTGTACGGACATACACCTAACTGCATGGACATACACCTAACTGCATGGACATACATCTAACTGCATGGACATACAATTAACTGTACGGACATACAACTAACTGTACGGACATACAACTAACTGTACGGACATACATCTAACTGCATGGACATACATCTAACTGCATGGAAATACACCTAACTGCACGAACATACACCTAACTGCATGGACATACAATTAACTGTACGGACATACAACTAACTGCACGAACATACATCTAACTGCATGGACATACATCTAACTGTACGGACATACAACTAACTGCATGGACATTCATCTAACTGCATGGACATACACCTAACTGCACGAACATACAACTAACTGCATGGACATACAATTAACTGCATGGACATACAACTAACTGCACGGACATACAACTAACGGCACGGACATACAACTAACTGCATGGACATACAACTAACTGCACGAACATACAACTAACGGCACGGACATACAACTAACTGCACGGACATACATCTAACTACACGGACATACAACTAACGGCACGGACATACAACTAACTGCACGGACATACATCTAACTACACGGACATACTACTAACTGCACGGACATACATCTAACGGCACGGACATACAACTAACTGCACGGACATACATCTAACTACACGGACATACAACTAACGGCACGGACATACAACTAACTGCACGGACATACATCTAACTACACGGACATACAACTAACTGCACGGACATACAACTAACTGCACGGACATATAACTAACTGCATGGATATACAACTAACTGCATTGATAAACTTGCGCTATGTCAGTTTTATACATGTTTCCTTGGCCTATCCCATCCTCTTTTCTCTATTCCTTTGCACTCTAGGACTCGCGTGCGTGTATCTTCATATCTCTCATAAACAACAAGGCACGTTTCTCAATGCATACTTCATACTTGGCATCCCCAGCGCTCCCGATGGGAGAAATCGCTCTTAACTGCGGTAGTGTCATCGACTTTGGTCAGTGCATCTCCAAGATCGCTCTCCGTCCAAATTCGTACGTCTTTAAAACCGTCAAACTGGCTACCGCCTACCTCACGGTGGAAGACATTGCCGCCAAGTTTTCCCGCCATTTTCCTACCCGCATATTTTATGATCCCAAGGTAAGGACGCTGTTCGTAATCCCGTATACCCACATACGAAATACAGCTGCGCGAGATTCGGCAGCAGATCGCGTCGTGTTGGTTTCTTACGGAAAGGCATGTGAGCCTGTCGTTCAGAAATCAATGGCAAACTACTGAACGTAAAACTTGCCAAGATATCAATAACAGCTGAAAAAATGCTGGTGTTGACTGCAATGTTCTTTAAATAGGATATGGAGAAAAAAAAGGTATATAGTATCGTTTGTTTCCTTGTCTTTTCTGCTTTTAGTTTTAAAGTTGATTTTAGCGCTCGCGCTTGGCTGAATTTTGAACTCTTAACGGAAGATACATCAGGATTTGGGGTCAGTGACCGTTGATTGGAGAGCCGTGGTAGTGTAGTGGCCAGATGCTCGGCTGTCTGTGCTCGGAAGTCATGCGTTCGAATCCGCAACGAGGGCAAGACTGTTAGAATTAGCCCACAGGAAGAATTGTAGCAGTAGCAGCAATTAAAATGGGAAATAAAGAGGGTAGTTACGAACAGATAAAACTAGGAGTACGACAGGGGTGTGTCTTGTCACCAGATCTGTTCTCCCTGTATAGCGAAGTAATAATGAGAGAGATCAAAGAGATGCCAGGAATACTAGTTGGAGGTTATAATATAAATAATATACGCTATGCAGATGACACAGTATTGGTGGCGGATAATTCAACAGACCTACAACAATTATTAGACGTTATAGTAACAGAGAGTGCAAGGAAAGGACTCTCCTTGAATATCAAGAAAACAGTAACAATGGTAATATCAAAGAAAATGGTGACACCAAAATGTGACATAGAAATAGAAGGGAAAATCCTTAACCAAGTTGATAATTTTAGATACCTAGGGGCATTTATAACATCAGATGGAAGATGTACAACAGAGATTAGGAGCAGAATAGGGCAGGCAAAAGCCGCATTTCAGAAAATGAAGAGTATCTTATGCAATAAGTCACTATCACTGAATGTAAGAAAGAGAGTGCTGAAATGCTATGTGGAACCAGTTTTGCTGTATGGCAGTGAATCTTGGAATGTAAATGAACAAATTAAGAAGAAATTAGAAGCAACAGAGATGTGGTTCCTGCGACGAATGTTGCGAATTCCTTGGACTGCCAGAGTAACTAACAATGATTGCCTGAAAGAGGCTAATGAAACTAGAACATTATATACAACAATAAGACAGAGACAAACAGCTTTCTTCGGTCATGTGATGAGAAGAGAGGCATTGGAGAACATCGTAACAACTGGAAAGATCGAGGGGAAGAGAGGCAGAGGTATACCAAGAGAAGTGATGCTGGATGGATTGAGACGGTGGCATGGAGGAATATCAGCAGTAGAGTTGTTCCAGAAAACCAAAGACCGAGATCTGTGGAGAGCCATGAACGCCTACGCCAGCCGGCACGGCACTTGATGATGATGATGATGATGAAGAATTGACTTGCGTTGCGCGCGTATAATAAGGACAGTTCATGAAGCCGTGAATGGGGTCCAAAGAAGGCAGCATGGTGGCAATGACGTCGATTGGATTACAGTAAGCCTCCAATGTGTTGGTGAGGACAAGTGACTAAACGACCGGGGGGAATAAGGTGGCTATTTTGTGTGTGTTTAACGTTAGCTCGCGTGGAATAAGGTGGCTATTTTGTGTGTGTTTAACGTTAGCTCGCGTGGAATAAGGTGGCTATTTTGTGTGTGTTTAACGTTAGCTCGCGTGGAATAAGGTGGCTATTTTGTGTGTGTTTAACGTTAGCTCGCGTGGAATAAGGTGGCTATTTTGTGTGTGTTTAACGTTAGCTCGCGTGGAATAAGGTGGCTATTTTGTGTGTGTTTAACGTTAGCTCGCGTGGAATAAGGTGGCTATTTTGTGTGTGTTTAACGTTAGCTCGCGTGGAATAAGGTGGCTATTTTGTGTGTGTTTAACGTTAGCTCGCGTGGAATAAGGTGGCTATTTTGTGTGTGTTTAACGTTAGCTCGCGTTAAACCCAAGCGTAATCCTTACACATGCTACACGTCTAGTGCACTGGACTGATTTTTGCGTGTGGATTAGCTTTCCATATTACCAGTGTCTCTCGCCATCAGGCGAACCCACTCCGACTTGTGAGGTATTTGTAATTTACGTCCACAAGTCAAGCTTTATCGCAGTCGATTGGAAGATGCAGTGACAACGTTGGCTTGTGCACCAAGTGTACAATGTTTGCCTCTCAGAGTGCGCGATGGCTTGTGGGTAGGCACAAATAGCCATGTTCCTGAAGATAAGAGGGACATCGAAACGTCTCGAAGTTGGATGTGCAAGCGCGTGACACGTGACAAACGACCGATAGTCGTGACCCCGGTGCCTCCCCCCCCCCTCTTAGCGTGCCAATGAGGTAAATGGGATTATACATTTGGCAAGGGAGGGGGGGGGGACCACACTTCTGACGATTGGAATCCCTGTGGTGCTTGCTACGCTGCGAATCTTTTATCATATCCACACACATGGGCTTTCAGATAGACCCAGTCTCAAATGTGTACCGGGAAATAAATGCGGAAAGTGGGACACTGTCCACACCACACACCAAGCGCCGACTTGTCTATACAAGTATGAGCCTAGCACAATATGCTCCATGCGCCTTTAAACGTGTAATCTACCCTCTACTTATCTTATTTTCGCACATCCTTTACAGGACATCGCTGTCAAAACCAGCATTTTACCGCTGCTGTTGATTTCTTGGCAAGATTACGCTCAGTAGTTTACCATTGCTTTCCGAGCGGCCGGCTCACTTATCCTGTAAGTCACCAACGTGGCGAGAACCGCTACCAGTTCTCGCCCGCTGCGTTACCCTACGTGGATAAACGGGATTACGGAAATATCGCAGCTCTGCACAACGCAATGGCATCTAAAACAACATTCCGGCAGAAGAAAAAGAAGAACATTTTATGCAATATATCGTTATTAACTGATTCACTGCCAAAGGATAATAATATATCGACATATGTAATGTCCCATTTGGACAGAAGGACGATATATCGCCACACAATGGTCATTATTTTACTTGTTTTGTTTCGTGCATCCTCCGCAATACCATGCTCAGTGAACAGAAAATAATTACAATGCTTGTTAATTTGATTGTGCAACATGTTTGGTCTTAACTTAACTTTCTGTTTGGCGCTGATTCCGTTAACTGAGGTAAGACAGATAGTTCACACGGGCAATGGAGTCAATCCTGATATATGGAAGCGAATCATGGACAACCAGCATACTTGTAAGGAATTATGAGGAAGCTGCTCAGATGTGGTTTTATAGAAGAATGATGAGAACACAATGGGCATATAGTTAATTGCATATCATTTACATGACGTTGCATTCAACCCCAGCATTTGTGACTGTTTGTGATCTCTTAGCAAATTTAATTTCAGTAGTTTGCCTTTGCTGTCTGAGCAGCCGGCGCCCATACCATTTCATAAAAAAAAAAAAAAATCAACGTTAGCAGTCTGCGTTCAAAACCGCCCGCAACTGTGTTTCGAACGCGATATGCGGGATTACGAACTTGCGTCCGTAACTTCCGTCGCCACGGAGCCGGGAAGATACAAAGAAGCATAAGGAAGAAACTTACAATACATTTACTCACAAAGAGAACTGGGTACTCACACCAGTAGAGGACAAACTGCAGTCTTCAGGCACACCGTGAGAAGTGACAACTGAAATACAACCTGATGAAAGTGAAAGTTGCAGGGGAAAGGTTTAGGGATTGGTGGGGGGAGGGGGAGGAGGAGGAGTAAGGCAAAAGAAAGGATGCTGGACAGTTTGGTGTCATGTCGTGGAGGAGTGCCTGTGTCAGAAATGATTCGCAGTACACGAGACAGAAGGAAACGGCAGACATGATCACCAACGCCACATGTTAGTTAAAGTTACGGGCAGACATGATCACCAACGCCACATGTTAGTTAAGGTTACGGGCAGACATGATCACCAACGCCACTTGTTAGTTAAAGTTACGGGCAGACATGATCACCAACGCCACTTGTTAGTTAAAGTTACGGGCAGACATGATCACCAAAGCCACTTGTTAGTTAAAGTTACGGGCAGACATGATCACCAACGCCACTTGTTAGTTAAAGTTACGGGCAGACATGATCACCAACGTCACTTGTTAGTTAAAGTTACGGGCAGACATGATCACCAACGCCACTTGTTAGTTAAAGTTACGGGCAGACATGATCACCAACGCCACTTGTTAGTTAAAGTTACGGGCAGACATGATCACCAACGCCACTTGTTAGTTAAAGTTACGGGCAGACATGATCACCAACGCCACTTGTTAGTTAAAGTTACGGGCAGACATGATCACCAACGCCACTTGTTAGGTAAAGTTACGGGCAGACATGATCACCAACGCCACTTGTTAGTTAAAGTTACGGGCAGACATGATCACCAACGCCACATGTTAGTTAAGGTTACGGGCAGACATGATCACCAACGCCACTTGTTAGTTAAAGTTACGGGCAGACATGATCACCAACGCCACTTGTTAGTTAAAGTTACGGGCAGACATGATCACCAAAGCCACTTGTTAGTTAAAGTTACGGGCAGACATGATCACCAACGCCACTTGTTAGTTAAAGTTACGGGCAGACATGATCACCAACGTCACTTGTTAGTTAAAGTTACGGGCAGACATGATCACCAACGCCACTTGTTAGTTAAAGTTACGGGCAGACATGATCACCAACGCCACTTGTTAGTTAAAGTTACGGGCAGACATGATCACCAACGCCACTTGTTAGTTAAAGTTACGGGCAGACATGATCACCAACGCCACTTGTTAGTTAAAGTTACGGGCAGACATGATCACCAACGCCACTTGTTAGGTAAAGTTACGGGCAGACATGATCACCAACGCCACTTGTTAGTTAAAGTTACGGGCAGACATGATCACCAACGCCACTTGTTAGTTAAAGTTACGGGCAGACATGATCACCAACGCCACTTGTTAGTTAAAGTTACGGGCAGACATGATCACCAACGCCACTTGTTAGGTAAAGTTACGGGCAGACATGATCACCAACGCCACTTGTTAGTTAAAGTTACGGGCAGACATGATCACCAACGCCACTTGTTAGTTAAAGTTACGGGCAGACATGATCACCAACGCCACTTGTTAGTTAAAGTTACGGGCAGACATGATCACCAACGCCACTTGTTAGGTAAAGTTACGGGCAGACATGATCACCAACGCCACTTGTTAGTTAAAGTTAGTTGCATATTATTTACAGAACGTCGCGGTCAACGCCAGCATTTATTTGCTGTTCGTTATCACGTAGCAAGTTTATGTTCAGTAATTTGCTACTGATTTCTGAACGACCGGCACCCATACCATTTCAATTACTAACTACGTTCGAAACCCTTTCGCCGCGGAGCCGGTAATGCCACATGGCATGGGCTATAAGAAGAAATCTTAGCAATATTTTTATTTCATTACTGATCTAGTTATAATTTTCAAATATTTCTATTACTACTATGTAGATATGAAAACACGGGGTTCGTAATCAGCAGCAAGAGATTTGAAAGTAGATCGCTTCGCATTGTTCTTACAAAGGTATGAGTGCCGACCGTTCAGAAAGCAACAGACAAACTAAAAAGTTAATTGAAAGTCCTTTACAGGAAGTTGCAATGAACCCCATCATTTTTGGACTTTTTGTGATTTATTAGGTACTGGTAGTTATGTAGTTTGTCATTGGTATCTGAACGGCCGAAGCCTCATTCTATCGAAATCAACGCAAAGCGGTCGGCTTCCAAAGCAACTCAGTATCACTATACCCCTAAACAACAGCAACAGCGAACTATTGAATGTAAAACTGCCTAAAAAAATAATCACAAAAAGCGACAATATGCTCGGGTTGATTGCGACGTCCTGTATTGCTCACATGACCCGAAATCAACGCAAGGCGGTCTGATTCCAAATCGTCTGTGGCTGATTTCGGACACTACACGGTATGTCAAGGAAATGTCAAAACCCGTTCACTGCCTTACGCCCAGACCGCTGGCGCCTTAAAAAACGTGATATATTACGATTAGGTATTTTTACAATCAATTGCGTCTGTTATTTCGAGATTTGGAATTTTTCGACAATTGATCGAATCAATCTGTCAACAGATTTCCCTGGCGGCGTATCGACAATTTAAGTTTGAAGGTTCGCAGGAGATATCAGGCATGTTTGCACATTACCAAACGGTGCCCGAGTGGGATCGGAACATCATCGACGACCTCATTCCTTCATATAAAACATTTGAGCAGTGGTTGAAGGAAAACGAAAAGGTACGGCTCTATTGCTCAGATGAAAATTATTCGAATCAATCTGTCAACAGATCCCCCTGGAGGCGTACCGACAGTTTCAGTTTAAAGGTTCGCAGGAGATATCAAGCATGTTTGCACATTACCAAACGGTGCCCGAGTGGGATCGAAGCATCATCGATGACCTCATTCCTTCATATAAAACATTTGAGCAGT
Organism: Cepaea hortensis; assembly: GCA_963921405.1. Taxonomy (NCBI): domain Eukaryota; kingdom Metazoa; phylum Mollusca; class Gastropoda; order Stylommatophora; family Helicidae; genus Cepaea; species Cepaea hortensis. Next base: position 28,789,988 of record OY992887.1, on the reverse strand, counting down.
GGTTGAGGGAAAACGAAAAGGTACGGCCCTATTGCTCAGATGTTTGCTCTTTCTGTCCCAGGCGACGCAACGGGTGTGGTTGGTTATTTTAGTGGTTTTATATCAAGACCTGCCGTCTAATTACACTTTCTATATTTGGTCCGAGATTGTAGTGAGTTTGTAGGAAGATTGTACTGGGTGTTTATACAGTCTCAATACACTTTGTATGTAGAACAAATGTGAAAATTGAAGTACATGATGTCATTAAAAATTTGCTTCAGTCCATCGTGAAGCAATATGTCACGTTTGGCAGTCGTCTTCTGAAGTAATTCTTTGCACTCCAAACAGAATAGTGTTAGAAAGAGTGTTGGAAGAAAGAAGTTGTTTTTTCAGATTTGTTCTACATTAAAAGTGTAGTGAGATTTTACAAACATCCGGTAGTATTGTGGTAACAGGGAGTGCGAAAAAAAAGGACTTTCCTTAAATATCGAGAAAACAGAAACAGTGGTTATACCAAAGGGGGAAAATGACAGCTAAATGGAAGATAACAATAGAAAGGGAATAATTAACCATACATTTGAATACCAAGGGGAGATTATAGCGTCAGTTGCGAGATGCACAACGGAGATAAAAATCAGAATAGATCATACAAAAGCATATTGTATGTTACGCAATAAGTCTCTATGCTAACACTGATTGTAAAAAAAAAGAGTCCTGAAATGTTACATTGAACCTGTTTTGCTGTTTAGCAGCGAATCATAGAAAGTTAATGAACAAATTGGGAAAAGCTTCAAAAGCTTTGAACCAACTTCCCCTTCTCATGACTCGCCTAAAGAATGCGTGCTGTTATCACCGGATGCAAGTAACCAGTTCTCTTTGTGAGTTAACGTCTTTCAAGATGTCTTCACCGCTATTTTCATCTGTCCGTAGGGCTCTCTTCTTTCTCTTATAAAACCACATCTCTGCTGCTTCAACATAATACCTCACTAATCTGCTTGTTGTCCATGATTTACTATCATACATCAGAATTGAATCGATTTAGCTCTTAAGATCTCTTCGACTGACAAAGATATATCATAGAATTTTCTTCGTCTTGTGAAATGCGACTTTTCTTGTTCTATTCTACAAGAACGACATCAAAATCACAATTGTTTCACTTTCACAAGGCACGCGTACACATACACGATGTATAACATAAAAGCATTGCCAGATTTATAGTGAATCACCAAAAAACAAGAAGTAGATTGTGAGCTTTACTAAAACACGATTGCAAGAAACATTTTTGTTAACCAGATGTTTAGTATGTTGTGACTAAACAAAAACAGTGCACATAAACGTATCTTTGTTTCGTAGACAATCATATTTGCTGCGTTATATATGGGACACACTGAATCAAGACAATATGTACACAGTGGGAGAGAAAAACACATTTGAACATTAGGGATGAAGATACTGTTCCATTCTTACTTCCTCAAGCAATGCAAGAGGTGATTCAAGTCAGTAAGATCCATATAATATATTATCATATAAATATTTGGACTCATGCAACATCACACACTTCTCTCACACCGTCTGATAGTACAGACACTGCGACTGGTGTTCAGGAAACTCTATGTGTATTCAATACTGTTATATAGAGGGGAACCACGAACCGTAACTTAAAAACATGGAGCGTATATCATCATGATCATCCGGTGCCTTGCCGGCTGGCGTGGCCGATCATACCTCTGCACAAATTACGATCTCCGACGGCATGGATCAATTCGTATGTTGACTCCCTGCCGTGCCATTACACAAGACTGTCAATAATCTTTTCACGCTGTCTTACTCCATCTCTCTTTCCGCACATCTTTCCGGTTGTCGCAACATGTTCCAGTATTTTTTTCTTCTCATGAATAGACTTTTGAAATGTAACTCTTCAGTTGTCTGGATCGAGTTTCTTGGGGAATACAAAAGACGAATAACAAAGGACTAGAGCAACTCAAAATTTAAAAAAAAAAAAATCATTGTTGGGGGAAGTAAAAGGCAAAGTATTTTGTTCACATCATTCGTGGAGATAGTAAATTTGTTACCGGGTGAGAGATTGTACTTGGTTACGGGTGGGAGATAGTACTTTGTTACATGGTGGGAGATAGTACTTTGTTACAGGGTGGGGAGGAAAGTAGCACCAACCTTACTGGGATAGATGCAAACCCTTTCCGAGACATAGAAAGCCTGAACGCCCAGCATGGGCATCACAATTACAACTTACAGTCTTCCAAGAGATCCACATACAATAACAACAACAACAACAACAACAACAGCAGCAGCAGCAACAACAACAACAACAGCAACAGCAGCAGCAACAACAACAACAACAACAACAGCTGCAACGACAACAACAACGACGACGACGACAACAACAACAACAATAACAACAACAACAACAACACAATGACGACGACGACAATAACAACATCAATAATTACGTGAGCAACGCTTACTTTGAAACTGGGCGACGCTACCAGTGTGGCAGTGCCATGTTCTGTTGTTTGTTTGTGTTCAAGCTCCGCTCGTTCTTACACTCTAACTCTAGCCTGCTGCTTTCCTCCACAGACCATGCTGGACATTTTGGGGGAACTATTACTGAAGGTAGACAATAATTACATTCATTCTTGTTGCGCGTTGGTGTGTCCGTGTGTGTGTCCGTGTGTGTGTCCGTGTGTGTGTGTCCGTGTGTGTGTGTGTGTGTGTGTGTGGTTTTTTTTTTTTTACAAGTATGCAATTTATACGTCCGAGTGAGAGTTGATTGTCCTCCGAAACACCCGGGAAGGCTAACCCGGTCAACAAACGCCCGCAGAAGTCGGATGTGTCGGCCTTACGGCGCAAGAACGCAGCCCTGTTGTAAACGGGGACAATGCAATCACGTCCGAGAAATCTCTTCGGATGAACGCAGAAGAAGAACATGTTTTTTTTGTTAACAAAAATGCTTGAAGATCTTTACATCGAGGACACAGGCTCATAAAAACCAACGTGTTTCGGAAACGGGAATACTTCGGCCATGTGGCACATGGCCGTGGAGTGGCAGAAAGATTGGCAGAAGGCATGGTTCCTTTAAGAAGAGGCTTCGGTTGACCAACACGAAAATGGACACCGGAAACTGGCAAAGGAAGGAAAAACCATTTCTGCTAATCGGGGTGAGAGCGACGTTCTGCAAAAGACCTGCTAGATGATGTTTGTTAAGAGTTAGGCCTACGGCTCGTTTCTGAAGCGAGCAAAGTTGATTAGTGATGGAACAGGAGCAACAATTGCAAACTGTAGAGATGTCTAAACTTGTCTGGATGTGTGAAATACAGAGTATCTTTTTAGTTTAGTTTAGTTTAATTTACTTTAGTTTAGTTTAGTTTAGTTTAGTTTAGTTTAGTCGACGGATCACTATCACGGCACACGGGTGTAACCCATAAGTGCTCCGTTCTACCCCTAACTCAAGCCTGAGTCAAGAGACACTCAGCTCAGTGCACGAACTCCGTAGCACCGGCGAGATCCTGAAATACTTTGGGTATATTTTTAACTCGAAATTTTGCACGGGCGGCGCCGTTCGGCGATTCTTTTTCGATTTCCAATGCCAAGGTATTTTTTTACGTGCGCAACAATACACACTGGCGTCCGATCTCACTACCCAGAGACCAGGGGAAATTTTATTACTAGAAGCCCACGTGAAAAAAATCCCGGTCCTCACAGGGGCTTGAACCCGGGAACTCCAGCACACGAGGCAGACACCATACCTCGAGACCATTCAGCCCTCTGAAAGGGCTCAATCTTATATGTATGTAGTTGATACACTTTATTTGCTGTTTTGTGTGTGTGTGATTTTTTTTTTGGGGGGGGGGGGTAATTGTGTGCTTGCACATGCGAAGGGGTTGCGAACCCAATTCGTAATCCCTTATTCTTTGTCCGAAACACAGTTGAGGGAGATATGGATGCAGACCGCATTGGTTTTCATACAAAGGTATGAGTGCCGGTCGTTCAGAAAGCAATGGCAAGCTACTGAACGTAAACTTGCCCAAAAATCACAAAGTCAAAACATGTTAGGGTTGACTGTGACGTCCTATAAATGCAACTAACTGAACATACAAATTAAAGTTTAGATATCTTTCATTGAAGAGCCCTAATCAGTGGCGGACTAGGTTTAAAGATATTGGTTGCCAGAATACACACACAAAATCGTTAACATTTATAACATACTGGCTAATGCTTGTGACATCATTAGCAACCAATCGGGTCCATTTGCCTTCGGGCAAGCTGACACCCGCCCTAGTCGGCCACTGACCCTATTCAGTGTCACTCCGATTGGCAGGTCTCCCAAGTAACAGTGACGAGATTTCTATAGAATGAGTTGAGTTGAATGTAGAACGTCAGACGTCACAGCAGTCGGGTATTCCCGTATTCGTTCCGTTCCCCGTCTTCAACAACTAGTGTCGGCCAGATCCTCTAGTCCAGTGGTTCTCAACCTTCATTGGTCCATGGGTGGCGGGGTAAGGGTATCCCCTATCAAAGGAGAAGTAAGGTGCTTCCTTCCCTCCGCTAGCCTACGGGACACCCTTGGGCAAGGTGTAGTACCTGTTTATCCCCCCGATCAGGGTTACGTGAAGCCATGGCTGAAGGTGGTGGATGAAGCTGAAGAGCAGCCGATAGATAGTTGTAGGTTATGGTCTCCAGCTTCGCCACGATAGGCAGAGGATCTCTTTTTGCGGAGACAATGGCTACGGTCATTGACCAGTATGGTCACTGCTAAGAAGGAAAGCAATGGCAAACTACCGTCTTTACAGATGCCAAGGAAATTATGTTGTGCGGTCTCATCGATAATCAGAGAAACGGCGTAAATGTGTGCTCCATAGGAGCAGTCTCGCCCGGTAGGGATAGTCATGTGCACCGGGTGACTCCAGACCGTCAGCAGGCTACTAGATGCAAACTATTAATATCATTGAAAGTAGGAACTTGGAATGTTAGAACAATGAGTGCAGATGGAAAATTAGAAAATATCAAACAAGAAATGGCGAAAGAGAAAATGTATATTTTAGGAGGGTGCGACACGAGGTGGAAAGGGGCAGGGATCAAGACAGGAGAGGATTGTAAGATTATTTATTCTGGGGGAGAAGAACGTCAAGGAGGCGTAGCCATTATATTGGATCGGCAAACATCAAATTCTGTTAAAGGATATTGGGCTGTTTCAGACAGAGTTCTAGTAGTAAAATTAAACGGAAGACCTTTCAAAATAAATGTCATTCGAGTATATGCTCCAACAAGTGAATCCAGTGAAGAAAGTATAGGGAAATTTTATAATGACATGGAGTCTACTTTTAAGAACTGTAAAAAATCAGAAATAAATATTATAATTTGTGATTTCAACGCAAAGTAGGAAATCAAGGCGATGGATGTAATGTAGGCAACCATGGTTTGGGAGAGTGAAACTAAAGAGGATACAGACTTGTAGAATGGGCAAAAGAACAAGAAATGGTTGTAGGAAACACCTGGTTTAAACAGCATCCTAGAAGATTATGGACATGGAGGAGTCCAGACAGCAGCATTAAGAACCAGATAGATTACATCCTGAATAGCTGAAGGTTTCGAAATGTGTTAACAGTCGTAAAAACAGTCCCCAATGCAGACTGTTGCAGTGATCACATATTAATTATGAGCATATTGAGGGTAAAGTTAAAGAAAGTCAAGTATACAATAGGAAACCCTAAATATGATTTGTGCAAATTGAAAACTGACAAAGAAATACAAGATAATTTGAACATTGAAGTAAAGAACAATTTTGATATATTGTCTGATCTAGAGATTATATTTCAAGATGTGGGTGATCAATGGGAAATGTTGAAGAATTCAATCTTATGCAGCAGAAAATACTATTCCAAAATTAAAGAAAGTGGGTCGTAAGACTTGGATGACTGAAGAAATGTTACAACTAATGGAAACAAGAAGACAGAACAAAAATAATCCTGCCAAACATGAAGAAATTCACAGAAAAGTCAGAATATTATGTAAGGATGCAAAATAAGCATGGCTTGGGAAAAACTGTATATAAATTGAAACCAACACAACAGTAAACATACCAAACTAATGCAAAAAAGACTTCATCAGCTTACTAATCAAAGAACACATACATCAGCAGGCTGCCTGAAGATAAAAAATGAAAAAAATCATAATAAAAAAAGATCAGATTATACATGTATGGTCAGATTATATGAAAAACCTTTATGATGATAACAGAGAAGAACAATATAATATTCAAAATAATAATAAAGGACCATCAATTTTGAAGATGGAGTTTCAGAATGCTCTTAACCATATGAAATCTGGCAAGACCCCCGGTTCAGACAGTATCACAACAGAAATGATTAATGCTTTAGAAGAATATGGAGTAGATAAAGTTACCAGTCTGCTTAATACAATATATGATACTGGAAATATACCTCATGAATTATGTAACTCTGTATTTATTGCGATCCCAAAGAAATCTGGAGCCTTGGAATGTGATCAACATCGAATAATTAGTATAATGAGTCACATCACGAAGATTTTGCTAAGAATTATCATGCAAAGAGTTAGGAAGAAAATATAACCTGAAAATGAGAAGAACAATGTGGGTTTTTAGAAGGAAAGGGTACAGTAAATGCTGTGTATATACTGAGAACAGTAATTGAACGTTCTGTAGAAGTAAACAAAGATCTACACTTTTGCTTTATTGACTACACAAAGGCTTTCGATCAAGTGAGGCATGCTGACATGATGAGGATGCTTGAAGATCTACAAATTGATGGAAAAGACCTTAGACTTGTAAGAAACATATATTGGAAACAACAAGCTGCCATAAGAATTGATAATGAAGTAGTTCAATATCAACCTATTAAGAGACATGTGAAACAGGGATGTGTAATGTCACGAGATCGTCTTTCCCTGTGCAATGAAAATATTTTCAGAAATATAGAAGATATGGAAGAATCGACATTGGGGGACGATGCATGAATAACATTAGATATACAGATGATACAGTCTTGATTGCTGACAATGAACAGGACCTGCAACATTTAGCAGGTGCGGTTGTTGCACACAATGAACAACTGGGGTTAGCATTAAATTGTAAAAAGACACAGATTATGGTCATCACTAGGTAGAACGAAATACCACAATGTAATACACAAGTAAATGGGAATATTCTTAAACAAGTGAATCGGTACAGTTATCTTGGAACAGTCATTACATCTGATAGGAGATGCCTTGAAGAAATTAGAACAAGAATTGCCATGGCGAAGATAGCCTTTTGCAAGATGAAAAACATACTGACCAATAAAAAGATATCAAAGAAAAAGAGTGTTGAAGTGCTACATAGAACCTAAACTTTTGTACGGATGTGAAGCGTGGACAATGAGCAGACAAGCTGAAAAACATCTGATGGCTGTGGAAATGTGGTTTCTGAGGAAAATGCAAAGAATACCATGGATAGACAGGAAAACCAATGAACAAGTCCTTCAAGAAAAAAATGAAGATCGTAAACTGATTAGAGACATTAGACATAGACAGTCAAAATTTTGTGGGCATTTTATGAGAAGAAATGAATTGGAGAACTTGGTGACAACTGGCAAAATCGAAGGGAACAGACCAAGGGGAATACAGGGAAGTAAATACCTGGATGGCTTGGTCACGTGGCATGGTCGAGACAGAAACAAGGAGCTAATCCACGACTCTGGTGATCGAATGAGATGGCAAAACATGACCGCCCACGCTTATCGGCATGGCTCATGATAGATGGATGGGACCTCTTCACCATATGTTCAGAATGTCATTCCCCCCCCCCCCCCGCCTCCTTTAGTATTTACTCCCTATTAAATTCCCCCCCCCTGCCCCTACACAGTACGCGTAAAAATGGAAGCTAAATTTAATAACACATGCTAGAACATGTCTAGATATCTACATAAAACGTGATTTACATGTTTACTTACGTCATAAAACGAATTTCAGAAGAGCAAGAAGTACAGAACCGTAAAGTATGGAGGGAAAAACAATATCAATTAATCGGTTCTTATATTAACATGACCTTGAAATAATCTTAATTTCCCCCCCCCCCCACCATGTAAACCCTAAAATCCCCCCTCCCTGGTGGGGGGGGGGGGAGGGGGGGGGGAATTCCCCACCGGTTGAGAACCACTGATCTAGTCACTACCAAACGTACCATTCTTTTCAGGCCGGGATGATTTATTATTATCATCATTAAGCGGGCTGAGTAGTGTAATCGCCTGGAGCTACGCTGTACGAGGTCGGACGAGAGTTCAACGCCTGCGCTCGTCGTCCGCTAAAGTGAGTGAAAGACTGACCACCTAACCCCCAGTGCACTAAGGCCTACACAGCGTGATTTTCCTATCGCACCATAGACCTACAGTATGTTCCTACTTCGGGACTTTAACAAAAATCAATACAATAATAAAGTAATTTAAAATATTTTTTGCGATTATGCTGTTTTCAGGACTACAAAATTCAAACGACTAAAGCAGGAACACCAGTTGTAAGTTTCTATTTAAAAAAAACACACATCTCTTATATCACACACACACAAACACACACACACACACACGAATACACACACACACACGCGCACGCACACACAACACACACACACACACACACACACACACGAATACACACACACATACGCACACACGAATACACACACATACTCTTTCTCTGACACTCTCCCACACCCACACAGTCACACACACACACACATGACCCACCTGGACATATTAGCTCACTAGTGTTTCTCTCATCGTCTGCAGTTGCATTTGAACATGGTTGTTGTAGTTGTTGGGGGTTACGGACGCGGTTCGTAATCGCGCATACCCGCGTTCGAAACACAACTGCGGGCGATTTAGCAGCAGACCGCCTTGCGTTTGTTTTTTACGAAATGGTATGGGTGCCGGTCGTTCAGAAAGCAATGGTTAACTACTGAATGTAAACTTGCTAAGAGATCATAACAGCAAAATATGCTGGTGTTGACTGCGACGTCCTGTAACGGATTGTGTCAAGTTGGGAGGATAAGATCAGTACCCACCAAAGCATCCCCCGTAGTGAAGTAACGCTAGAGTGATGGGACTAATTTCTAACACAGTGGATACGTCATTGGAAGCCAATGTGACCCACATGAACTCGGAATGTCTAGGGAATTCCCGGGTATATTAATAAATTCACACCTGTTTATTTATTCCCAAATTAAGGAGAACTAAAGTTGACTCATTATGAACCCCCACCTGTATCCATTTTCCCTTTAAGGTGAAACGGTTACAAGAATTTTGTTTTAGTATGGAGTTCTCCTCATTGAACAATTTGGAACCTGGGAGCTTACAGTGGAATCAGGAATTTACTGTCCACTCGTGGTTACCCATGCTGCCTAAGACACACAAACCAGGGAAACCAGGCAGACCTATCGTCTCGGCCTGCTCTTGCCCCATAGAACGGATTTCAGAGTTCCTAGACAGCATGTTTCAGCCGTTGGTTGCCAGCCTCCCTTCGTATTTATAAAGACGCCAACCACTCTATCTCTATCTTCGATATCATCAGTTTCACAAACCCTTCTCAGTACCACATCTTCACTTTAGATGTGACTTCACTCTACACAGCTATTCCTTACTCTGATGGCCTTAAAGCCTTGGAATTTTTCTTGGAGAAAAGGCATAACCCCTCAATAGCCACTGGACCATTGCTGCGTCTGGCAGAGTTAGTCCTCAACCTAAACTCGTTTGAGTTCAATGGGGACTATTTCGACCAGATTAGCGGGGTAGCCATGGGTACTAAGATGGGTCCTAGTTATGCCTGCCTCTTCATGGGCTATCTGGAGCACCAGGTATGGAGTACATACACCGGTAGGCTCCCAGAGCTTTACAGAAGGTACATTGATGACTGCTTTGGTGTCTCAGACATGCCCTTGCCTGACCTCCAGAACTTCATTGCCTTTTTATCCGACTTCCATCCCAGTATCAAACTTATCTCCACCATTTCTCCGACTTCCATCCCAGCATCAAACTTCCTCCACCATTTCTCCGACTTCCATCCCAGTATCAAACTTACCTCCACCATTTCTCCGACTTCCATCCCAGCATAAAACTTACCTCCACCATTTCTCCGACTTCCATCCCAGCATAAAACTTACCTCCACCATTTCTCCGACTTCCATCCCAGCATCAAACTTACCTCCACCATTTCTCCGACTTCCATCCGAGTATCACACTTACCTCCACCATTTCTCCGACTTCCATCCCAGCATCAAACTTACCTCCACCATTTCCCCGACTTCCATCCCAGCATCAAACTTACCTCCACCATTTCTCCGACTTCCATCCCAGCATCAAACTTACCTCCACCATTTCTCCGACTTCCATCCCAGCATCAAACTTACCTCCACCATTTCTTCGTCGGCCGTTAACTTCTTAGACCTCATAGTCTCTTTAGGCTCCGCGGTCTATGCACGACGGTTTATTATAAACCAACTGACTCACACTCATTCCTTCTCTATACCTCCCCTCACCCTCCCTCGTGCAAGGGTTCTATTCCTTTCTCCCAACTGTTACGTCTCCGACGGCTTTGCCAGGATAACAACGACTTCCATCAAAAAGCTCACGAAATGCTTGATTTCTTTTCCTTCGAGGCTATCCTGAGAATGTTCTATCTACAGCTCTTCACCGCTGCCAGTCTATCAGTCGTACTGAGGCTCTCTCCTCCAGGCCGAAACCACGAAATAATAGACCTGTCCTCTCACTAACTTACCATCCCCACAATATTGCTTTCCTCCTGAGACATCTATCCATTCTCCGGGGGGACCCGACCACTCGCGATGTCTTCTCAGAGACCCCTCTGGTAGTGTATAGGCGGGTTCGTAACCTCAGGGATGTGCTGGTCCATAGCAGTCTACCCCAACCTCACAAGTCTGTCAAGATCTTGAGCTACAGCCTACGATGGGTGACGTTATAATGTTCTGTTGTGATAATTTGGCCGTGTCCAGCGTGTGCCGCGTGGTTACACACTCGCTTCACACGCCAGTGATCCGGGGTTTTTTCCGGGTCTGGTCAAGGATATGCACTACTGAACAGCTCAAACGAGAGCGAAACTCGAGTCTAGTGCTTCCACATTGACGTGGATAGGCCTTAGGTTCATACCAGAATACGATCAACGTTGCCAGTAGTGGATTGTGCTCAATATTTAAATCTCAAATCCCGAAACAACCAAATAAATCTACCTTTAATCAGTTTAATTTTGTCATGTAGTGTGTTTCATGTAGTTCTGTGTCGCTTTGTGTTTGTTTGTCTTGTGCTGACGAAGGCTTTGGTCGCAACGTCCAATTTGTCTCTTATAGTCGTGTTTTAGTAAAGCTCACAATCTACACTTTTTGGTGATTCATTCATTACCCAGCCACATACCGTTCCAAATTCTTCAATATGTTAATTAATGGTTTAATTAAACATATAATGAAAACTGGCACATCACGAGTCATTCAATAAGAAAGAGAGTTAAATTTCACCAGTATAATACTGAATAAAAATCCTGTGGAAGGCAAAAACATTTGGTAGGCTATCTAACACAAATTACATATCAGTACACACAGCGTATATACTATATGAATATATAATGTTAACATAAAATAATAATAACAATAGCTGGCACCGTGAAATATGCATTGTTCATAAGGTACCACACCTAGTTCTCTTCACACAGCCTACGCCTCTCATTAATTCAGGTGGTAATATGATTGTTCTTCTACTATAGGATCCATGATTCTGAATAAAAGTATTATATGAAACTTTGACTAGTGCTCACATTTAATTTGTTCTCAGTCCTTGCTTCAGTGATGATAAGAATCAATCTGTCAGATGTTGATAATGTTTCTTCTCAGAATGGTTTTAAGGTGGTGGAATGGAATGATGATGTCGAATAGACTTCCAAGTAACAATATAGCATCTTGTTAGTAGCTGAAGATATTGGGTTTGGCAGCTCCGCCGTGGAATGTATTACTATTTTGGAGTATTATGAGTGACTCTAGGAATTAACAGACGCTGGGATGACTGTCCAATGCTCCGACCAATGCTGAGATTTCCCTGGTTTTATTTCAGACTAATCTTGTGCATAGTTTGTACTGGATTCATCCATCTCTATTCATTGTACATCCATCCATCTTCTCTTCTCCTCTTCTCTCCTATCCGCTTCTCCTATTATCCGCTTCTATCATCCGCGAACACCGTCTTTCCTCTCTAAATTGAATAAACATAATGCACCTATTCATATTTTGTCACACTGAATGTGCTAGTGCAGTTGACAAGAATGAAAAACGCTACAGATAGAAGGTTTGAAAAAGAAGAAGAGCAAGGCAGTGTCAGAGAGGGAGGTCTACTATTCTGTCTCCCGTCTGTACTGGAGCAACTCTGACTGATAACAGGCAGACAATTTTTCTGTATTGCCATTACTTCTTGCCCTTGCTGTGCTGGTGGTCTGAATGTGCTGGTGATCTCATATAAGCTATGAACATCAGCGAATGACAAGGTTTGAGAAGTCTGATAGAGAATAATGAACAGGTACATACATCAAGGGTGGAACCTAGATAGTGATGTTACAGGATAACATCAATGATGGCATGATCACTGTTAATGCTTATTCTACTGATCAAGACAGTACCAGATTGTTTTGTTACCTGACTACAGTCTATGTTCGGTTCTCGAGTGCATCTTGCTTTCCTCTCACCTCTCATCTCTTCATCTATTCTTCTAACTGGGGTATTGTATTCTGAACGACTTTCCCCCATAATGGTTAGAAGTTACAGTTCATTACAACGCATATAATGAATAATTTGCATTTGCAATTGCAATTGTTATGTTCATGAAGCAAATACATTAAGAATGCAGGTGACATGTTCACACATGGAAATTCACACTGAGTATCATTCATAAACCTCAACATATACATAGATATGAGAATGACAGAGTACATAGTTCTCTCTCTCTCATACCAAATCAATCTTCTTCTTCATTGGCCTGAGTGCATATGTGTTTTGTCCCTTTCAGCTTAAGCTGGGGAACAAGGGTTTGTGTCCCTAGTCTGGTCAGATAAATTGACGTCAGTTCCTCATGAGTGCAATGGATTGTATTCAATCATCGGGCAACTTTGAACGAAATATTACCACAGCATGATAATTTCAGCTGGATCTTAACACCATCTTCCAGTTGTGCAACATATATATCTCATTCAACGCCACTCACAAATAGAGGTAGATAAGGAGAATGAAATACTCTTTCCTGCTCTCACTCCGTGTGTGTTTTCAAGATTTGCTGTTTATCAGAAAGAAAGCAATTGTCTGCTTGCAGACAGCAAGGTTTGGTCTTTCCAACTAGGCTCATAAATAAAATAAGAGGCTAGGAAGTTTTCATGTTAGAAAAACATGGTGATACTCAGACATCTTCCTCTTACAGCATTTTATTTAGTGCACGAAAAACGCATTTCTCAAGAACCTGAAGATTACAGACTAGATTGAATATTTCAGCAGAGCGAATGTAACATGTGCAGAATGAAATCAGACGGGGATAGAAACTGACGGATGTCTTCAAAATTAAAGATAGCATTACATTGTGTAGGAACATCATAGAAACATACAGAAACCACAGACACAAAGCTCTACCTTTATGTGACCATCTGAATATGTATATCCTTCACATAAATATAATCCAGAGCCATATCTGGCTGATCCACAGAGAGGGGCACACTATATTATTACATCCACAGAAAACACAATTTGCTCCTGCGAAATCTAACGATTAAGTGCGCGGTATCTAGATTTGGGCGTCCCAGAAGTCTCTCTGTGACGCTTTTTTCTCCCTCTTTAACCAGTGAAACACAAGTTCAGACACGCTGGCCTTACGTGTCATATTTTGACATATATAAATTTAGGTATGTTTTTATGCCACATGGTGCAATTCCGTGTAAAGCAGTGCGTGTGAATTTTCATTCCGTGTTTCCGTCGCAACTGGTGTAAATGAGCTGAACATTATGTTACAAGGATATGCAACTAACTTATTTTAACTCTTGTAGTTGTACATCTGAGATTGCTTACCAGTGTTTGTTTACTTGTATTTGTATTTTTTTTTATTGTTTATTTACTTGTGTTAGTATGTCTGTTACTTTTGTTTACTTGTAGTTGTATTCTGTTATTGTTTGTTTACTTGTTTACGTTTTTGTGTGTGCTTGTCGCATGTTGGTTATTGTTTTGTTTTATTTGTTATTGTGTGTCTGTTATTGTTTGTTTGATTATTATTATTTGTTTACTTATTATTGTATCTTTGTTATTGTTTGCCTATTGTAAATAAGTAAAATAAAGGACGCTTCGTACAAGCCTATAAGCTTATTCGTCATATAGAGATAATTCCATCTATTTAGACCTGTAAGTTCTCGACGGACGATGTCGTCAACATAATGCCGGCTTTCTTTGCTTCCCAAGACTTTCCTGGTACCAGTTTTAGGCTAGGTAGATCAGTTAACAAATCAGAGGACTCTAAATATACTCTTTTGAATATACGTGTTAGTGCAGGGTATTACAAATTCACTGGCGAGAATGGAAACGAACAGATCTGTACAGCAAGAGCTCATCTCAGAAGGCTTCGTCCTTCCCCCGCTAGCCATCGGGGAAACAATTGAGATATGTGGAAGAACGGTTTAGCAAACTGGAAAGGCAGCGTCTTTCCTCCGTTAACCATCGGGGACACACTTGAGATATGTGGAATAACGGTTTAGCTAACTAGAAAGGCAGCGTCTTTCCTCCTCTAGCCACCGGGGACACACTTGAGATATGTCGAATAACGGATTAGCAAATTGAAAATTCAACCCGCAACAGTGGGTCGAGCATGAGAGCAGCTGACAGATAAAGTAACCTGGTCACGCGAGTTGAGGCATATTGTGCATACGGTGCTAGCGCCATTGTTGTATAGACCAATCAGCACTCGAGGTGTGATGCGGTAAATACCACACTGGTCGCTTTTACTTCCCAAGACATTTAAGACGACTGGTATTTTTTGTTCGTGGTCTCAAATGTTTAACGGTAGGCGGAGGATATCTTTATGGAGATACTGGCCACTGTGACCGACGAGAGTAATCACTGCCTAGAAGGAAAGCAATGGGGACTACTTTCTTTACTGATATCTAGAACACTTTCTTTGAGTGTGTATAGAAAACTTTCTTCAGGGATGCCTAGAAAACTTTCTTTAAGATGCCTAGAAAATTGTCTTAACGTATGCCTAGAACACTTTCTTTACGGGTGCCAAGAAATCTTTCTTTATGGATGCCTAAAAAACTTTCGTTAAAGATGTCAGGAGAACTATAGCACTCAGAGGCTTTGTGGAGAACACAAACACAAACAATGACACACAGGAAATTAAATATGTCAACATATATATTTATAATCAGAGAGAGAATACAGAAAGTGGGCAGGTTAGAATGATGGCAAATAGATGGGACCGACGCCCTACCCACTGCGCCATCGTTAGAATATCAAGGTTCTCTGCTGACTGTCGACTAAACTGAGATGACAGAAATGAAAGAGGAACAAACTGCTTTACAAAACCTACAGTAATTATGAAAGCATTGATATTGCCTTAGAGAAGGTAGCCTTTTGCAAGATGGAAAATATACTGACCAGTAAAAAGATGTCAATTGCAACGAGAAAAATTGTGTTGAGGTGACACATGGGGTCTGTACTTTTATATGGATGTGATATGTGGACAAGGAGTAGATAAGCTCAAAAATATCTTTTGGCAGTGAAAATGTACAGACCTACAAGCACTTGGAATCAACGACTGGCAAGAGAAGGTCCACCAGAGAGACGAATGGAAACGGATTGTATTTGCAGCAAAGAACCTCAATGGCTCAGAAAGCTGAAGAAGAAGAAGAAGAAGAAGTGAAAATGTGGTTTCAGAGGAAAATGCAAAGAATGCTACGGACAGACAAAACCACTGATCAGTTCCTACAAACAGAAGATGAAAGCCGTAAACTGATTAGAGAAATTAGACGCAGACAATCAACATTTTTGGACACGTTTTGAGAAGAAATATACAAGAGAATTTAGTGACAACTGGCAAGATTGAGAGTAAAAGAACAAGGGGAAGGCAGAGAAGTAAATACCTGGATGGCTTGGCCACGTGGCATAGTCGAAACAAGAACACGGAGCTGGTAAACGACTCTGGTGATCGTGTGAGATGGCGAAATACGACCGCTCATTGATTTTGCACTTTAGATTTCTCGTTCGCATGGAGGGCGAACATCAGAAATGACATAAAGATAAAGGAGACAATTATTATAGGTAGGCCAGACACTGAGCGTGTGAGACATCAGATGTGCGTGATGGTGGAATTGACCATGTGTTCACTACATCCACTGTGAACGAACATTTACCACGCCACTTGGTATGATTAGTCACATTCGCTACCGCCGTGGGGTGTAGTTATTATGCCTTTTTGAAGCACAATGTAACAAACTATTGACGTCAAGACGGCAAGGGTGCCAGTGCAGTGTGCAACAGAGAGACCAACAGACGTCAGAATACTGAGAACGTACACATTTCCATTGGCAACTCATCTCATCTCATCTCATCTCATCTTATCTCATCATGTTCCTCTTGTACCTTGCGGTGTCGCGGTGAAGTATAAACAGCGGGAGAGTGCCCGCTTATGGGCTTCATATATCGATATTCCCATGGACTCTGTTATTCCTTGCGTCCATAATTTACGTAGTCGGCCTCTTTCTCTGTTTCCCTCTGGTCTGTACGCCATTGCTTGTTGTGGAATACTGTTAGTTGGTAACCTACTTGCATGGCCAAACCATTTGACTGCTGCTTTCTAATAAAATCTAGTGCTGCTTTAACCCCCACTTTAGTCCTGATTTCTTCATTTCTGACCTTATCTATTCTTGATACATTGAGTATTCTTCTCAGGAATCTCATTTCTGTCGTTGCGATTGTTCTTTTCTCTTTTTCTGTCATTGTCCAGGTTTCGCATTGTTAACATAGAGTTGGTAGGAAGATTGTGTTGTAAAGTGCTTTCTTAGTAGTTATTGATACATGTTTGTTCTTTAGTATTGGTGCCATTTGTCCAATGAGTTGGTTTGCCTTGTTGCATCTATTTTCGATCTCGTCTTCTGATCTGCCATTTGATGATATTATACTTCCTAGGTACTTGAAACTTCCATTGGCAACATACGCGTGTAAGTCTTGGGTATTTCACAATTCAGCTGAAACGAAAACATGCGCGTCCAGCGGTCAGCATGGCCGAATGGATAAGGGTGCGTGTTCTTAAACATCCGATGTGCGGATGGCGAGGTGGCGGCTTCAACCCCTACACCGGTCAGTTGGACTAAAATGTTGACTTCTCGTCCTTGACTTGGCGTCTTAAATTACAAGTGCATCTGAAGTCGGAATGGGTTCTCCTGATGGCGAGGGACACTGGCAATAGGGAAAGCTAATCCACAAGCAAAAATCAGTCTAGTACATTAGAAGTAATGGCGCGTGTATGGACTATGCTTGAGATCAAAGCGAGCGAACGACAAATAAAAAAAAAAAAACATGCTCATCTTTGAATATAGAAATGTTATAGAGGAGTATTAAAAATCCAATGGACAAGCAAGAGAACAGATCTATTCAGCATAACTTATTACTGAAGAAAATCGATTATTAACTGATTCAGTGACAAGCAAAAACGTAGGGTTGGACTAAACATGGTACACATTCACATGAACAAGTTTTACAATGTAAATTTCTGTGCCATGAGCATTGAAATTGCGGAAAATACCACGAAACAATGACCCTAGTATGGGAAGTCACATTTGGCACTGAACCAGTTAAGACAAATAAAATTTAGAGAAATTAAATAGTTTGGGGATGTAAAAAGACGAAACATAGCTGTGGAGGAAGGAGTAACGGGGAAGCGAAAGAGAGGAAAACTACACGTCGATTAGTTACAGGTGTGATAGATAATTTACACGAGACAGCACCTAGCGCAGAACATCCGGCTTATGATAGATATAAATTTTCAAAGATTTACGGAGAAAACGTACTGTAAAGTGCATGGCACTGAATGATGATGAAGATGATGATGATAACGCAAGGTAATCACTGTTATAAATGGGCACCTTTATCAACTCTTGGAGGCCTATTAGATATATGGTCATCATCATCAAGTGCCCTGCCAGCTGGCGTAGGCGTTCATGGCTCTCCACAGATCTCGGTCTTTGGTTTTCTGGACCAACTCTGCCGATGATATTCCTCCATGCTACCGTCTCAATCCATCCAGCATCATTTCTCTTGGTCTGCCTCTGCCTCTCTTCCCCTCGATCTTTCCAGTTAAAACGATGTTCTCCAATGCCTCTCTTCTCATCACATGACCGAAGAAATATGTTTCTCTCTTTCTTATTGTTGTATATAATGTTCTAGTTTCATTAGCCTGTTTCAGAAAGTTGTTGTTAGTTATTCTGGCAGTCCAAGGAATTCGCAACATTCGTCTCAGGAACCACATCTCTGTTGCTTCTAATTTCTTCTTAATTTGTCCAGTTACATTCCAAGATTCACTGCCATACAGCAAAACTGGTTCTATATAGCATTTCATCACTCTCTTTCTTACATTCAGTGATAGTGACTTATTACACAAGATACTCTTCATTTTCTGAAATGCGGCTTTTGCCTGCCCTATTCTGCTCCTAATCTCCGTTGAACATCTTCCATCTGGTGTTATACATACCCCTAGGTATCTAAAATTATCCACTTGGTTAAGAATTTTTCTTTGTATTTCTATGTCACATTTTGGTGTCACCATTTTCTTTGATATCACCATTGTTACTGTTTTCTTGATATTCAAGGAGAGTCCTTTCCGTGCACTCTCTGTTACTACAATTGTTGTAGGTCTGTTGATTTATCCGTCAGCAATGCTGTGTCATCTGCATAGCGTTTATTATTTATATTATAACCTCCAACTAGTATTCCTGGCTTATCTTTGATCTCTCTCATTATTACTTCGCTATATAGGGAGAATAGATCTAGTGACAAGACACACCCCTGTCCTACTCCTAGCTTTATCTGTTCGTAACTACCCTCTCTATTTCCCATTTTAATTGCTGCTATTTGGTTCCAGTAAATATTCTTTATTATTCTTAAATCTTTTTCATCAATGTTGATATCTTCCAACATTTTAATCAGTTCATCATGTTTTACTTTATCACATACCTTAGTATAATCTATGAAGCACAAATATATGTCTTTCTTTTCTCTATTGACCTTTCTATTAGTGTCCGTTGTAACATGCCTGGGTTCATTAACATTACCGGCCCTGAGAAATAATAATATAAAATGACACAAAGTAGTTCAGCTTTACATAACAGAGTTCTGTTACGTAAAGCTGCACTACTTTGTGTCATTTTATATTGTTTACACTTTCACAGCTTTACCGCAGTTCCACCAAATTTTATTCATATTTTTCCTGAGAAATAATAGACGGAGGTAAAATGGGGCTGGGTGGTATGTCCCCGGAAAGGGCAAATAAGAAGATAAGCGGGGAAGGTTGGAGGCAGTGAGTTTAAGGGGGAGTCGAGGAGGCGTCAGCCCGCTTGTGTGGTTGTGAGGCAGGCAGTTTTGGGCTGGGGAGTAGTGTGGTGTGGAGTCAGGAGACTGGATAAGACAGTGGAGTTTTGGGACCCGACAGTGGAGGTCGGCGGTCTGGGAAATTGAATGATAGCGGAGTTAGCGAGAGAACTCCGCCCTGTGGTTTTCAGTGATAGTGAGTTGAAGCGTAGTCCCAGAGAGGGTCGGATAGTTTTGTTGAGGCCTAGACCCAGTGTGGGTTGGATCGAGTGAGTTCGGGCCGGGAAGAGTAGCTGGTAAACTATCGTGGTAGATGAGATTAAGTAGGCCTGGAGAAGGCAGTGTTATTCGAGTGTTAGGTTGTGATGAGGAGATATTCTGGAATTACTGTGACTGAATTTATATATGTTGCTTGTTTCCGTGTTCATTCATCATTAAAGGGATATTATGTGCGCAAACGCAATCTTGTTCAGTGACTAATAGATGTGTACTACAGTAATGATTTGTGTTGTGGGACATGGGATTAACCCAGCTTACACTCTGTAGTGATATAGAAGGAGCATCAGGATCTAGACAACGACCGATCTCATTCTGTTGCAAAAGAGATTGTGACATCCGTAATGTATAAATTAAATTGTTTGTGATCTTTCCCTCCACAAATCCATACCGTTCTTTACTAATTTCCATTTTTATTTTCTTTCTGGTTCTTCTCATTATGATATATAGATATATGGTGCTATTCCCATATTTCATAGGCCAATCGGCACTCGATGTGGGTAACATATTGCCGGTACCTCAGAAGTCGGAGTTGGTTTGCCTGATGGCGAGGGACACTGTTAATAGGGAAAACTAATCCACACGCAAAATTCAGTCTATCACTACTAGATGTAGGAGTTTTGTACTACGCTTGAGGTAAAAGCGAACGAGCACAAATAAAATAATATTGCCTGTGGCATTTTCTTCCCACAATATTTCCTGACACCAGTTATGCCGCATCGACTTGGGAGTTTAGATCAATTTTAATTGATTCGATGCCAAACGGAAAACAGGTTTGGGCCAAACATGAACAAGTAGTATAATGTACACTGAGCACTGGAATTGCGGGAGATGCCACGAAACCAAAACAAATAACACGATTTCATTAGTATCGTGATATATCGTCCTTCTGTCCAAATGGGAGGTCACATTTGGCGGTATATAATCCTTCGGCACTGAATCAGTTAACAACACATCCCAGTCTCGATGGGGATTCGAACATATTACTACCGAGGCTGCAGGCCGCCACGCCTCCCAATTGCTGTCGTACTTCTTCTTCTTCTTCTTCAGCGTTCCGAGCCATTGAGGTTCTTTGCTGCAAATACAATCCGTCTCCATTCGTCTCTCTGGTGGACCTTCTCTTGCCAGTCGTTGATTCCAAGTGCTTGTAGGTCTGTACATGTATTATCTCTCCACCGCCTTCTTGGTCTACCTCGGGGTCTACGGTCATTTATTTCCTGAGTGTAAGCGAGTTTTGTTTCCCTATTATCTTCCATTCTTTCTATATGCCCCAGCCATTGTAGTCTATTAACCTTCATGATACCAGTGATTAGCGGGGACTTAAACAGATGCTGTCGTACTGAGTTTAATAAATACTATGGGGAGTGTGCCATACTGGGGTGCAATAAATACTATGGGTGTGTCTGTTTCAGGATATTGCGGTCAACACCAGCATCTTTCAGCTGAATGTTGATTCCTAGGCTAGATTACGCTCATTAGCACGCCACGACTTTCTGAGCGACCGGCTCCATACTCTCATAAGTCACTGGCGCGACTCGAACCACTTAAAATTCTTGTCCGCTCACGTCGACCACAAGAGTATTCGGGGTTAACGGATAAAGCTACTAACCCCTCGGCCAGGCAGCTGGCATAGTGGCTGTACTTGGTATAATAAATACTGTGTGGAGTGTGCCATACTGGGTATAATAAATACTGTGTGGAGTGTGCCATACTGGGTTTAATAAATACTGTGTGGAGTGTGCCATACTGGGTATAATAAATACTGTGTGGAGTGTGCCATACTGGGTATAATAAATACTGTGTGGAGTGTGCCATACTGGGTATAATAAATACTGTGTGGAGTGTGCCATACTGGGTATAATAAATACTGTGTGGAGTGTGCCATACTGGGTATAATAAATACTGTGTGGAGTGTGCCATACTGGGTATAATAAATACTGTGTGGAGTGTGCCATACTGGGTATAATAAATACTGTGTGGAGTGTGCCATACTGGGTATAATAAATACTGTGTGGAGTGTGCCATACTGGGTATAATAAATATTCTGGGGAGTGCTGGCAGCCATGACGACGCAGGCCAGCGAGCGCAGGACATGAAGATAGATGCTTGAGAATGCATGGGGACGGGGTGGGGAGGAGTGGGGGAGGGGGGGGGGTTGCATTGATGTAATAGAGACTTTATCCGTTTATCCTCAGACGGAGAGAAAGTCGACTTGGAACTTGAAGACTCTCTTTCGTCAGGGATTTGCATCGTAAGTAGTTGGATGGATGGATGGATGGATGGCTGTATTGTTGCTTGGATAGATGGATGGATGGGCGGATGGATGGATGGATAAATGGTTGCTTTGATGGATGGATGGGTGGATGGTTGCTTGGATGGATGGATGGTGCTTGGATGGATGCATGCATGCATGTATGGATGGTTAGTGGATGCATGAATGGACGAAATGGATGGATGGTTAGATGGATGTATGGATGGATGGATGTATGTGTGGATAAATGGATGGATGAATAGATGGATGAATGGATGGATGAATAGATGGATGGATGGATCCATGCATGCATGGATAGTTGGATGGATTCATGGATGGAAGGATGGATGGGTGGATGGATGGATGGATGCATGCATGGACGGGTGGATGGACGGATGGATGGTTGGTTGGATTAATTCATGGATATATGGATGGTTGTACATAAGGATGATTTGATAACTGGATGGGTGGATAGATGAATGGTTGGACAGATGGATGCATGGATGCATGGTTGGATTGATGGGTGAATACATGGATGCATGGGTTGACGCAATGATGGATGCATGCATAGAGAGGTGGATGCATGGGTGGGTGTATTAATGGATTTATGGATACATGGATGCATGGGTGGATGCATTGTTGGATGCATGGATGCATGGGTTTATGGTTGCTTGGATGAATGGATGCATGTATGTATGGCTGCTTTGGTGCATGGATTGATGCATTGATGGATGGATGCATGCATGGATAAATGGATAAATGGATGGATTGATGGATGGGTTGATGCATCGATGTATGCTTAAATGGATGCATGCATGAATTGATGAATGGATGGATAGATGCAAAGATGGATGCATGAAAGCGTAGATGGATGGATGCAAGCATGTATTGATGGATGGATGAATGCATGCATGGATGGGTGGGTGGATGCATTAATGGATGGAAGCATGGATTTATGGGTGCATGGATGGATGCATGCATGGATTGATTGATTGATACATTGATGGATTGAAGCTATGCATGCATGCATGCATGAGTGAATCTGTGCAAGGACGGATGCATGGTTGCACAGATGCATGGATGGATGGGTGTATGGATGATGGATCGCTGATCGATGCATGGATGGATTCATGGATATATGCTTGGATGGGTATATAAATGCGTGGATGGATGCATGGATAGATGCATGATGGATGCATGGATGGATGCATGGATGGATTGATACAAGAATGGATGGATGGATAGGTGGGTGGATGCATGTTTGGGTGGATGAGTGGATTGATGCATGGATGCATTGATGGGTGCATGGATGGATACATGCATGGATGGATTGGTTGATTGCTTGATTGATGGATGAATGGATGCATGCATGCATGGCTGGATGCATAGATGGATGGATGGATCGACGAAAGCATTGATGAATGTATGGATGCATGCATGCCTGGATGGATTGATTTATTGATGCATGGATGGATTGATGCAATGCATGCATACATGGATGCATGGATGGATGAATGTATGCATGGATGGGAGTACAGATGGATGAATGGATGGATGTATTGATTGATTAATGCATGGATGGATAGATGGATGGATGGATGGATGGATGGATGAATGGATGGATGAATTGATGGATGGATGGATGGATGGATGGATGGATGGATGAACTGACATAAGGATGACTGAATAACTGGCTGGTGGATGACAATAGATTGATTGCCAGATGCACCTTGTCTCTGAGCATACCACGGTAAAATGAATCATATCTGCCCCAAATGTTACCAAACCTCACTTAGAGGAGCACTGGCAGTTGTTCTCTACAAGTTCACGTTAGGTCAAACATATTGTTCGTATTCCATTTCATTATTTCCATTAGTCACTTCTCATCCGTGTACATGGGACATGAAATACGGAGCTTTTAATGGGGATAAACTCATGGATTAAGTTTGAAATAGGAACAGGATGAGATAGGGATGCCTTTTGTCATTTTTATTTTTAATGCTGACTTTAGGCTTGATTATGAAGACAACAATGAATATCGCTAGAAATGGAATCCAGTGAACTCTGACAGAGAAACTTGGTGATCTGGATTTTGCTGACGACATGAACATCCGGTCCCACACACGAAATCATATCCAAGATGAATTAACCTATTTATAATCAGATGATTAATCGTCTTAAGCGACTTCCCGCATCTGCCAAGGGCTTATATATCGCCGAAATGTTCTCATTGCATTAAAATATAACATAGCTGCTACTATATTAACAACTTTTAAGTCATAACTGTCACACACCCCTACTTCATACTTTCTGCCATTGATATTTTTGGGTTCAAACTTACTTTTTGTTTGGCATAGAATCTGTTAAATACACTTGAAGAGGTCAAAACAATTAGGTCTAAAAATGTACAGAAGACAAACAACATCATGAGAATAAATCACGCAAATGATATCCAGATTGTCGTTGGTAAACCTCACTAAAAGAGGTAGAGGGATACAATGGTGAGGTAGCAATGTAGATAACAGTGGCGGGGCAGATATTTATATTATTATTATAAACAGATAACGCATAGTAAGAATAGTATGTATTCACTAGCCAATCAATAGAAGTCATAAGAAATTACATTTACAAGCTAACAGAATATTTAACTTTAAATCAGTACTGGTATAGCAGTTAGAATAACGAAACGACTCAGACCATTACTATTAAACTACGATTCGTGAACCACTGAATGCGACTAGGTTGATGTGTAGTGAGCTAAAAGACTACTGAATGATGCAAGCAATGAACGGTGTCACTTTGGCGACCGGTTTATTTTTAACCAGCAATCGTCGGTTTATTGTGGAATAGCCATCGTACAACGATTGATCAACAGTATGAGAAGGTGAAGATCACTCATCACATAGCAGGTCTAGTGCAGACGATTGCTCGCATCACATCCTGCCCACAGTTTTCTCGATCATTTGTCAGTTCGTCTGCCTTGTACCTGAAATTGAATAAGATCTCTTCAATGTCCGGTGTTCTGTTTTCGTGATAGTCGCCGCTGCCTTTTCTTACAGGATCCACGCTTTTCATCCCATGTTCTTTCCAAGCTTCTGTGACATTTCGTGTGGGCAAAATACGACAGTTTCTGCCCAATAAAACACTGCCATTGCAATGTGAGAAAATGAGTGCTGAAGGGCAATGCAGAATGTATCCTCTTACATGGATTTCTTGATTGTTGATTGTGGTGACGAAGATATTCAATATTGTGACACATTCAATTTCATGATTGTTGATTGTGATTTTTGTTTGGCATGTAGTTTTGCCTGTGGACAATATATTTTTTGGGTTCTTTTTTTAATTCAGAAAAGATTGTGATTTTCACTGTGTCTCTTGTGCAGTATGACCAATGAGGAGCTCATGGAAGCAACTAAACAAAATCCAGTGAACAATGAGGTGAGGAAAAGACACGGGCACTGGATGAGAGGCAGATTGAGAACACCTGATAATAGTTAACTAGAAAGTGTTTTATCTATAACCCACAGGCTCAACGAACAAGGCGGAGACCTAAATTCACACGGAGGATCGGAAGTAGAGACAGCGGTGAAAATGCAGGGACACAATTGGGGTGCATGAGGGTACATGAAATAACAAAAGATAGGATGGTTGAGGTGCCAATGCTCTACTGAGTGATAAAAGGCGGCAGAAGAAGGGGAGTATAGCAAAGGCGGCTTTCATCAAGCCAGTAAATGTAGCAACGTGTCGGAAATTTACATTGTGCCGTCTTCAGGCTTGAAAACATTGCAATACACACACACGATCACAAGCACGCATGCACACACGCACGCACGCACGCACACACACACACACACACACACACATACCCACACACACCAACACACACCCACACACTCACATACATATGCAATCAGCGACATGTGTCTTGCCGACTGGCGTAGGTGACCTTGCTTCTTCATCACCAACTTTTTAAAAATGTTGCTCGCCCTTCGCGGACGTAGCGACGGACTGAAACTTGATTTTCTAGATATGTGTTTGACCAAATGTTTGCCATTGCTTTCTGGACTAGAAGTCAACGTTCAAATCCAGCACAATGCCGGCGGAACGGAGCAAGCAAGCATTTGAACGCACTACTTTGACATCAGCGCATCAGAAGTGTAAGATCGAGCGCTGTTATCCATTGTGGTCACTTCAACTGCAATGTGTGTGCAGACAGGCACATGTCCGAACCATGACGAATGGTTGTCAGTAATCTTCACTCGCTGTCTTCCTCTATCTCTTTTTCCCACAGATAGTTCCAGTTGTCATAAGATGTTCGTTTTGTCTCTTCACGTGATGTGGCCAAGACATTACAACTTCACCATTCTGATGTTTGTGAATAGGTTGCCTTTGTGTTTTCATCATCCTGTGCCATGCCGATAAGCGAGGGCGTTCATGTTCCGCCATCTCACACGATCACAAGAATTGTGGATCAGTTCTGTGTTTTTGTCTCGATTCTGCCAAGTGGCCAAACCCATCTACATATTTACCTCTCTGATTTACCTTGGTTCTTTTCCCCTCGATCTTGCCAGTTGTCACCAAGTTCTCCAGTTTATTTCTTCTCATAATGTGTCCAAAAATTTTGACTGTCTACGTCTAATTTCTCTAACCAGTTTCCGGTTTTCATTTGTTTCTTGTAGGACTTGGTCATTGGTTTTTCTGTCTGTTCATGGTATGCTTTGTATTTTCCTCAGAAACCACATTTCCGCTGCCGTCAGATGTTTTTCAGCTTGTCTGCTCTTTGTGCACGTTTCACATCCATAGGAAAGCACCGGTTCTATGTATCACTTCCACGCACTTTTTCACGTTGCGATTAACATCTTTTTATCTTTGAGTCTTAGCCTCTTTTTAAATATTTAGAAAATAAATTTTGGCTGTGCACGGAAATGTCCGCATTCTTCTGTGAAACCACATCACTGTGGCGTTCATATATTTATTCTTGCTTGTTCATGTATTTAGTTCAGCATTGCCAGGAAAGGTTAACACGGACAACAAACGCCCGGAGAAGTCGGATGTGTCCGCCTAAAGGCGCAGATATTGCAGCTCTGCTGTAAACAGACATAAGGCATTTACGTCCAGAACAAACATCTCGGACGAACAAAGAAGAAGAAATTCAGCATTCCCAGTAAAAATCGGTTCTATTGAATGTACTACCTGGTGTTTGTAATGTCTCACTATACTTTGTATGTAGAACGCATGTGAAAAATGAATTGTGTCTTTAAAAAATATGCTCCACAGTCCACCGTGAAGCAATATGCAACGAATGACTGTCGTCTTCTGGAGTAATTCTTTGCACTCCAGAATGATGTTATCAACGGAAGAAAGCATTCTTTTGTTTAAAGTTGAAACAGTGTTTCGAAATGGCAGTCGATACACATCAGTGATTGTTCAAAGATTTATAGCAACATTTTCTGATAAACAACCTCCTCGTCGCATTACGGTTCGAAATATTTGTTGAATAAGTTTCTTGTTACGGGAAATGTGGAAGATGCCCGCGATCTGGTATACCTGCTGTATCTGAAGAAAAATGTCTAGATATCCAAGACAGAATCCAGAACAGTTCGAGCAAGCCCTTAAGGAACATGTCGCAACAAGTGAACGTATCAGTGATCACAGTGCACACAATTGCAACGATTAAGTATTCATCCATACAGGATTTCTGTTGTGTCTGAACTAATAGAGTGTGATAATCAATTCAGAGTCAACTACTCCATGTGTTTTCAAGCATTTTCAGCTAAAGAAGACGAGTCAATTCTCGGTGTAACATTCTTCTCTGATGATGCACGGTTTCATCTATCTGGATACATTAATAGCCAAAATAATCATATGTAGTAGTAGGCCTCTTTCAGTCCTGAAGGACTATAGAGTTGTGCCGCTTGGGAGGTACCTGACAGCGCCGCTGGTGACTGTATAGTCCAATGCGAGAGTGACAATCCCTGTCACAGTTTCCGCATCTGTAAGACGAGGCAAGTCCCGCAGTAAGTGACTGCGCTTTGAGCCTGTGCCGCCTATCCTCAGTTTGTTGGATCTGATTGCGCTCAAAGAACACCAGTCCGTTTCGTACATCTCTTCTCCAGGAGCATCTGTCTGTTGCAACTCTCTCCCACGTGTCTGGATCTATTCCAATGGTTTTCATATCTTGTTTACACACATCCCTATATCGCATTTGGGGTCTTCCGGTTGGCCTCTTTCCTGTGGCTAGTTCTCCGTAAAGGAGATCTTTGGGAATACGTTCATCCTCCATTCGAGATACGTGGCCCAGCCACCGGAGGCGTCTCTGCTTGAGGAGGGTGTGCACTGTGGTTTTTAATCCCAATGCAACACGATGAGAAAATTGGGGTATATGGCGTGTCGTCAGTATAAAACGTTTTATTGGACTAATTTTCTTCAACAACACTATAAATGCCGATCGGTACCGTACTGACATTCTGGAACCTGTTTTTTGTTAGAACAGCTGAATGAACGTGAAAGTGAAGAAGCGTAGTTGCAGCAAGATGGTGCAACTGCACAAACATCTGGAGCATCACTGCGTATTTTGGAAGAAATTTTCGCAAATCGCAAAATATCACGTGGAATTTGACCTGCTCGTTTTCCAGATCTAACTATTATAAATGCTGTTTCTTGAAAATAAATATTTTCAAACATAATGTACACACAATTGAGGACCTGAAAGAAGTAATCAAAATTACCATTCAAGAAATAACAACACACACGTTGCTGATGCTATTTGACCATATGAAGAGGCGTGTACAGACATGACTTGAAGCCCGTCGTGGACATTTCCAACACCTGTTATAATTAATATTTCATTGATACTTCCCAACTTCCCCAAAACAGCGTTAGACCATAGCAGTAACTATTGCAACTAATGTAATGAATTTTTAGCATTTGTTTATGACGTCATATACTTCATTTTTCATATTTGTTGTACATACAAAGTGTAGTGATGCGTTACAAACACCCGGTAGAATATTGTTTTACAATTTGCAGTAAAGTATGTGTAAGTGTGTACGCTGGTGCACGTGTGTGTGCGCGCGGGTGTAAAAATAAATGAAGTGCATTGATGCGTTGTTGACTATAGACTGGGCTGTGAAGACAACAAGAACTATCTCAAGCCATGATATACAGACCAAATGGAACCAGAATAAGAGACCGACCATGTAATCGATGGACAGAGGCAATAACAGAGACCTTGGGAAACTCCATACATAAAACCCATAAACTGGCACTCTCCCGTTGTTTATGTTTCACCTATACACCGCAAGGTACAAGAGGAACAAGATGAGATGAGAGGAATAACTACCTCTATACACGGAATGCAAGATGATAAGAGAAGAAAAAATTAGAAAACATGTTTGATAAGAAGAGAACAAGTAGAGATAAAGGTTAATAGACCTAGAACAAGTAGTTAGTTAGTTAGTTAGTCTTTCCTCTTGAGCCTAAGGCGGCGCATAGGGCAGAAGTCCTGACTCTCCATGCCTGGCGGTTCGCTGCTACCTGTTGTAGATCTTGGATATTTACTTGGCCATTGAATGAGCCTTCTCTAATGATGGTTCTACGCAGGGTCTCTCTTGGTCTTCCCCGTTTTCTTTTCCCTACTGGTGACCATATGAGGGCTTGGTAGGGGAGTCTTGTTTTGTCCATTCTGAGTACATGGCCGATGTAGTTCCAACGGCGTTTTCTTATAAAATTGGATACAATGTCTTGCTTAGTCTCTTGTCTTATTTGTGTATTGGTTCTGAAATCTGTCCAGTGGAGGTTTAGAATTTTTCCAAGACATTTGTTCACAAAATTGTCTAATTTTTTATCTAAAGCTACCGCTGATTTTCAACTCTCACATCCATACGTTAGCTACAAGTAGTAGACAAAGGTTAATAGACCTAGTACAAGAAGTAGAAAAATGTGAATAGACCTAGAACAAATAGTAGACAAAGTTTTATTTAAGAGAAGAACGAGTACTAGACAATGACTGATAGGAGAACAAGTGGTAGACAAAGGTTGATAGGAGAGGGAAAAAGAAGACATAGAGATACATGCTTAGATGTATTGTCAAACACAACCATGAGGGCAAAAACACAGACCTTATTCGACACTCTAGTGATCGCCCACAATATCGGCATGGCACATGGTAATGGTTATATTGTTATTGTGCATGTAAATGTATACACATACCTATACCATTATCAAGTAGACCGCCGTGCGCTGGTTTTCACACAATGGTACGAGTGTCGGTCGTTCAGAAAGCAATGGCAAACTACTGAACGTAAACTTGCCAAGAAATCACACGCAGTAAAACATTGCTGGGGTTGATTGCGGCATCCTGCAAAGGATAGACAACTAACTAACTAACTAACCAACCAACTAGCTAGCTATCAAACTAACTAACTAACTAACTAACTAACTACTAACTAACTAACTAACTAACTAACTAACCAACTAGCTAGCTAGCTATCAAACTAACTAACTAACTAACTAACTAACCAACCAACTAGCTAGCTAGCTATCAAACTAACTAACTAACTAACTAACTAACTAACTAACTAGCTATCAAACTAACTAACTAACTAACTAACTACTAACTAACTAACTAACTAACTAGCTAGCTAGCTAGCTATCAAACGAACTAACTAACTAACTACTAACTAACTAACTAACTAACTAACTAACTAACTAACTAACCAACCAACCAACCAACCAACCAACTAACTAACTAAATAACATGCACACAAGTGTTATGTGTATCAAATCATAACTGTTATTTTATTCTTTCTTTGCAGGTCATCGAAAAGCGTAAGTTACAACAATACATTTGTCAATTATGTCTTCAATTCAAGAGAATGTTTTCCCGTTGTAAATTTGAATACTGAAGACGTAGACAAGATTTATTGCCTGATATTCTTCTTACTTCGTTCGCTGATGTGACTGGGTGGCATCCTGATTTCTGTGATGGGCCTCCTGACTGGTTGCCCCCGTCTTCAGCACCTTTCTTTTGTTTACTTTGACTGTGGTTTTACTTGTGTTTAGATATGTGTGCATGTACATACGTGTCTGTGCATGTATGTACGTACATACATATCTAGAGCAGTCTGGTTTTTATTTTTACAGCGCCCGAGACTCGCCGTCGCTCCTTCTCCTGTTAGTTAAAAACAGTTCCGCCCCGTAAAGGCTAGAAGTTGGACTTTTGCTGTCAGAGGTGATGAATTCAGGAGCCATGGGGGTATTTTGCGAGGTTGGGCATTCATCCCAACTCTGCGCCCCCGGCTAAATAACAGCAGTTTGGAACCATTGCCTCATATATTTCGCTGTACCTCTATGGCATAGCGGTTACGAATGCAATTCGTAATCCCACATATCGCGTTCGAAACACAGCTACGGGCAATTTAGAAGCAGGCCGCCTTGCGTTGGTTTACATACAATGGTATGCGTGCCGGTAGTTCAAAAAGCAATGGCAAACTACTGAACGTAAACTTGCCAAGGAATAACAAACAAGCACAAAATGCTGGCGCTGACTGCTACGTCCTGTAAAGGTTATGCAAGTAACTTAACCTTGTCAGGGTCACTCTACACGAAAAGTTCAGCATACATTTTAACAGCATAGTGAATCCTGTTAGCTGAAGCCTGAAATACACAAAACACAATGTCACATGACTCGCTGTCACCTCGGTCGTTTTACAGAGATTGATGTTTATTTTAGGTTTTTGCTTTGTTTACGGGTAAACCGTAAAATGTGAATAAACAGGAGGTCAGCATGGCAGAATTGATAAGATCGGTGACTCTTAAACTTCCGGTGTGGTGATGCCGAGGTAGCGGGTTCAACACCTACACCGGTCAGTTGGACTAAAATGGTGACTTCTCGTCCTTGACCTGGGGACGAAAATTACAAGTACCCCAGAAGTCGGACTGGGTTCACCTGATGGCGGGGGACACTGGTAATAAGAAAAGCTAGTTCACACGCAAAAATCAGTCTAGCGCACTAGAAGCAGCAGCAGTGTATGGACTATGCTTGAGTGCAAAGCAAGAGAACAAAAAAATAAATAAAAATAAAAGTAAATAAATAAATACAATTAAACATAAAAAACATTGTCATGCATTTAACTGTTACCTCGGTAGTTTTAAAGAGGCTCATGTCTTAATTTGTTTTTTACTGTTTTTTTTTTTTTTTGGTTTGTTTGTTTTGTTTTGGTTTGCTTTTTTGTTTACGGGTAAATGGTAATATGTTAATAAAGAAAGTCACGACAGCTACTTTACAACTGCCGTGGTGACAGTGAAATATATAGCAATGTGTTTTGTGTATTTCAATTAGAACATTGGTTCTCAACCGATGGACAATTATCTCCCCCAAGCCCACCCCCACCACCCCCAGGGAGGAATTTTAGGTTTTCCATGTGGGGAATTAAGATTAATTATACAAGAACCGATTACTTGATATTGTTTTCCCTCCATACTTTACGATTCTGTACTTCTCGCCCTTCTGAAATTCATTTTATAACGTAAGTAGACCCGCAAATCACGTTTTGTGTAGACGTCTAGACTTGTTCTAGTATGTGTTATTAAATTTAGCTTCCTTGTTTACGTATACTGTGTAGAGACGGGGGAGGGGGGGGGGAATGTACAAGGAGGAGATACGAAAAAAAGGGCGGGTGTATGACGTCTTGAACATATGGTGAAGGGGTGCATTGAGAACTACTGAATTAGAAGGATTCATTATTCTGCTTTAATAACTCAATCAATCAATCATGTGCCATGCCGGAAAGCGTGGGCGGTCATGACTCGCCATTTCACTCAATCACCAGTGTCGTGGATCAGCTCAGTGTTCCTGTCTCGTCCATGCCATGTGGCCAAGCCATCCAGGTATTTTCCTCTCGGTCTTCCTCTTGGTCTGTTCCCTTCGATCTTGCCAGTTGTCACCAAATTCTCCAATCCATTTCTTCTCATAACATGTCCAAACAATTTTGACTGTCTACGTCTAATTTCTCTAATCAGTTTACGATGTTCGTTTGTCTCCTGTAGTACTTGGTCATTGGTTTTTCTGTCTGTCCATGGTATTCTTTGCATTTTCCTCAGAAAACACATTTCTGCAGCCATTATTCTGGTCTTTATCTGTAGTATAACAGGCGCGCTGGTCTGTCAGTTGTGACGTTAAGCAGACAGTTGCATGAGCGCGGTAGGACGAGAGCTAGATGCCAGATCTCTTTGTCTACTACTGGGTGGAGAGACCTGTCACTTATCCCTGGGCCACTCTAAACCTCCATTATACCATTACCCATACCTCGTTCAACCTCAAAGAGAAGTTATATTCGGGCCATCGCCTGACTCAGATTAATAATCCTGTGACTGAGTCAGCCACAAATATGATATTAATTTGAAGGTGATTGTTGTCCAAATAGGATAATGGCGCAATTTTCTGAAGGGTCCAAACAATGATCTTTACAATTCATATACCCACAGAAGGTTTCTCTTCGGGATTTTGTTGTTTGCTTTGTAGTTTGCAGCTGACGGGATACAGCTAAATATTCCAGTCAATAATGTGTGCTTGTGTCTTCATTATTAATACTTATTAAATGTTTATTTACACATTGGTGCTTTCCCTTAGAACACCACAGGTACACATTGGTGCTTTCCCTTAGAACACCATAGGTACACTTTGGTGCTTTCCCTTAGAACATCAAATGCAGACATTGGTGCTTTCCCTTAGAACACCACAGGTACACATTGGTGCTTTCCCTTAGAACATCAAAGGCAGACATTGGTGCTTTGAACACGAAAAGTACACATTGCTGCTTTCCCTTAGAACACGAAAGGTACACAATGATACCTTACCTTCCCTTAGAACACCAAAGGTGTACACACACATTAGGTGCTTTCCCTTAGAACACGAAAGTAGCACATTATTGCTTTCCCTTATAACACCACAGGTACACATTGGTGCTTTCTCTTAGAACACCACAGGTACGCATTGGTGTTTTCCCTTAGAACACCAAAGGTACACAATGATACCTACCCTTAGAATACCATAGCTACATATTGGTGCTTTCCCTTAGAACACCAAAGGCACACATTGGTGCTTTACCTTTGAACACGAAAAGTACACATTGGTGCTTTCCCTTATAACACCAGAGGTAAACATTGGTGCTTTCCGTTAGAACAATAAAGATACACATTAGTACCTTCCCTTAGAACACCAAAGGAATGCTATTAAATGTATCAGCCAGTGAAATACACAGAACATTCAGTTGTTGCTGAGCCCTTGGCGCCACTAGGACAACACATAAGTAAATTGAGGTTCATACATTTAGAGAAAGAAGTAAAGATTAGAGGACACCTGACGACAAGCAAATTTAAATCTGTAGTTACTGTGACGGGAATCGAGGCTGTGACCTCTAAATGACGACAACGCCTAGTTGCAGGATCAAAGTGTACTTCAACGAATGACCACCAGACACTCATGAAAAGATGAAAGGGCGTCATTGTTAGCCAAGTCTATCATACATCTGAACACACAATTATCTGGATATATATATATATATATATATATATATATATATATATATATATATATATATATATATATATATATATATATATATATACACACACACCACTTTTTAGGCTCATAAAACATGTCCTTTACAGCTGCTGTTGTCACCAAACATGATGTATCTAAACTAAACTGGTGCTTTAGCAGAACACGCCGGTAGGTCTGTCTCTCGCTGCTCAGGTAGTTCGACTCACTTTTTATGTTCATAAAACATGTGACTTACAGCTGCTGTTGTCAACAAACATGATGTGTCTAAACTGTTGCTTCCACAGTTCACGCCAGTAGGCCTGTCACTCGCTGCTCAGGAAGCACGACGACACAGTCAGAGATGTCGATTGTTCACACAGCCCCGACAAGATCCAACTGAAGTAGATGGCTAGATTCTCTCTCTCTCTCTCTCTCTCTCTCTCTCTCTCTCTCTCTCTCTCTCTCTCTCTCTCTCTCTCTCTCTCTGTCTCAGTCTCTCTCTCTCTCTGTACGTCTCATTCTCTCTGTGTCTCGTCTCTCTGTGTCTGAAGTAGACGGTTAGATCCTCTCTCTGTCTGTCTCAGCCAGTCTATGTTTCTCTCTGTCTCTCTCTCTCTCTCTCTCTCTCTCTCTCTCTCTCTCTCTCTCTCTCTCTCTGTCTCTGTCTGTATTGATTTGTGTGTGTTTGTGTGTCTTTGTCAGGTCTTAGTCAGATATGACTGAGCTACCATATGACAGTAGACGGTACTACCTGCTTCTGTTAGCGCCGAATGTTGGGCGGCGCTTACCAAACCCGACACCCCACATTGTGCTAACGGCGTTGGGCGGAAGAGCGCGATTGGGAGGGTATAAGCCTGATCCTAGTGCGAGGACATGCAACCTAAAGACTAAATGTCATGGCAGGGCAGATCAGGCTCTAAGCCTTGGTTGGTAACTGGTCTAGGATCGAAGCTCCGACAGGCAGACCGTTAGAGCATTGCTTTGCTGATCCGGCAGCTTATGCAGCGTGTCTTGTTCCAGACGTATTGGTTTCACCTTCCTCTGGAGTGAACCAGACAGGCCGAGAGGGGGATCATGCTGCATGGGCAACATATGTTCTCTAAATTCAGCCCAGGCTTTGTGTTATGACAAGCTGCCATAAGGATTGATAATGAAGTAGGACAATATCAACCTATTAAGAGAGGTGTTAGGCAGGGATGTGTAATGTCTCCAGATCTTTTTTCCCTATACAGTGAAAATATTTTCAGAAATGTAGAAGACCTAAATGGAATCAGCATTGGAGGACGAAACATAAATAACATTAGATATGCAGATGATACAGTATTGATTGCAGACAATGCACAGGATCTGCAACAATTAGTAGACGCTGTGGTTGTACACAGTGAGCAGCTGGGGTTGGAATTAAATTGTAGGAAGACACAGGTTATGGTCGTCACTAGGAAGCACGAAGCACCACAATGTAATATACAAGTAAATGGGAATATTCTTCAACAAGTGAATCGGTTCAATTATCTCGGAACAGTCATAACATCTGATGGCAGATGCCTTGAAGAGATTAGAACAAGAATCGCCATTGCGAAAGTAGCCTTTAGCAAGATGACAAACATTCTGACCAATAAAATGATGTCAATTGAAACGAGAAAAAGAGTGTTGAGGGGATACATAGAGCCTGTTCTTTTGTATGGATGTGAAACTTGGACAATGTGCAGTCAAGCTGAAAAACATCTGATGGCTGCAGAAATGTGGTTTCTGAGGAAAATGCAAAGAATACCATGGACAGATAGAAAAACCAATGACCAAGTACTACAAGAGACAAATGAAAATCGTAGATTGATTAGAGAAATTAGTGACAGCTGGCAATATAGAAGGGAACAGACCAAGAGGAAGACCGTGAGGAAAATACCTGGATGGCTTGGCCACATGGCATGGACGAGACAGGAACACTGAGCTGATCCACTACTCTGGTGATCGAGTGAAATGGCGAATCATGACCGCCCACGCTTTCCGGCATGGCACATGATTGATTGATTGATTTGTGTTATGGAGAGATAACCCCCTTTTACAAACTATCGTCTGTCAAGACGGCGAGGTGCCAATCAGTCAGTCAGTCAGTCAGTCAGTCAGTCAGTTAGTCAGTCAGTCAGTCAGTCAGTCAATAAGTCAATCAGTCAGTCAGCCAGTCAGTCAGTGTCTTTGTCTCTCTCTGGGTTCCTTTGTCTCTTTTTCTTTGTGTGTGTATATATCTAACTGTCTCCCTGCCTCCCTGTCTACCTATGTGTCTCTCTGATTCTCTCGGCCTATTTCCTTCTGTTCTCTGTCTGTCTGTCTGTCTGTCTGTCTGCCTGTCTGTCTGTATGTCTCTCTCTCTCTCTCTCTCTCTCTCTCTCTCTCTCTCTCTCTCTCTCTCTCTCTCTCTCTCTTGTTGTTCCCGACCATCCCACTCTTTGAGAAACAATAAAAACACTGTCGAGAGTTCTGTGTGTGAGTGTGCACGCGGTGCTGTGTCTTATTCAATGTTGTGTTATTCTATACCATGTCGTGCTA
This sequence comes from Cepaea hortensis, assembly GCA_963921405.1. NCBI lineage: Eukaryota > Metazoa > Mollusca > Gastropoda > Stylommatophora > Helicidae > Cepaea > Cepaea hortensis. Next base: position 28,752,764 of record OY992887.1, on the reverse strand, counting down.
CGTTAAATTATGTTACGTTATGTGGAACGACGTCACTGCACATTGGACACTCCCATGCGTGCTCAATCCTGCAATGCAGCAGCCATCCCGAAGTACGAGCATCTCTTCTCACTGTTCTTATGAGAAATGTATTATGGTATCTCCTCTCTTTTCTTGGAAGTCGGCGTTGACGTGCTTGGCCATACTTGATCCAATACGCTTAATCTCGCTAACGTCATAGTCTCACGAGTTTCCGCCAGTAGATTCGGTCCTGCATTGATAATTATACCAGCCCTGCCCATGCTTCTTGCCGTTTGTATTGTTGCATTATTTGCCAGATGGCCCGCGCGTCGACTTTTGACTCCGGCATATCCCGGTGCGTGCATACAGGTGAGGGATGTGAAGTGCGACTTCCAAATCTTATCTGTCCATTCGGAGCAGAGATTTTGGATTGTGATTTCTGTAGCTTGTTGCTGTGTGGTTTCCCGAAACTAGAACAAGTCCCCCAGCATGAACCTGTTGTGTGTGTGTGCGCGCGCGCGTGTGTGTGCGTGCGTGCTTGTGTGTATGTGTGTATGTGTGTGTGTGTGTGGCCTGAGTACAGTCAGGAATAGGTGGGTCAGTATTTCTCTTTCGTGGCGAACGTCGAGAGTTGACATCGAAATCTCGTCCTACCGCGCTAATTTCATGGTCAGTGTGCGTCCTACCATTACACCAACAGGCCGGTGTGTGCTGTTAATGCTTCCCCTTTATCTTACAAGTGCCATGAAACCCAACATCCAGCAACATTGTCCACATCTTGATCCACTAACAACCACCCCAGTGATGCCGCCATCCTTCTTCCGTGTAGATCCCTCAGTCTTCGGAAGCAGACGGTTGGGGAGATGCTATTACTGTACTGTACTGGCACCTTGCCGTCTTGACAGGTGAAAGTTTGTTACATTGTGATTCGAAAAGCGCATAATAACTACAATCAGACCGTGGATGGAGTTATACCTCTCCAAAGCACAAAGCCTGGGCTGAATTGTAGAGACCATGTGTTGCTGATGCAGCATGATATTTCTCCCCCCCCCCTTTCTTTCTCTCTCTCTCTCTCTCTCTCTCTCTCTCTCTCTCTCTCTCTCTCTCTCTCTCTCTCTCTCTCTCTCTCTCTCTCTCTCTCGGCCTGCCTAGTTGGCTCCAGAAGAAAGGTAACACAATACGTCTGCAACAAGACCAGCTGCAGAAGCTGCCGGATCAGCAAAGCAATGCTCCAACTGTCCGCCTGTCGGAGCTTCCATTTTAGACCGGTTGCCGACCAAGGCTTAGAGCCTGGATTCAATCTTGAGGATGCATTGCCTCGCACCAAGATATGGCTTGTACCCTCCCAATTGCGCTCCTCCACCTGAAGCCGTTGGCACAATGTGGGGTGTCCGGTTTAGTGAGCGCCGCCCAATATTCGTTGTTAACAGAAATCAGGTAGTACCGTCTACTGCCATGCGGTAGCTCAGTCATATCTGACTTAGATCTAAAGGAAAGGCTACTACATCTCTTTTATTCGCCCACTAAAGGGCACTCGGGGCTTCAGGTATGTCTATAACATCACTCACTAACTCTAAGTAATCATATCCCCTAGAGCAGTGGTTCTCAACCGGTGGGGACTTACAACCACCCTCCACCCTACCCGGGGGGGGGGGGGGGGGGGATTTAGTGTTTACAGGTGGAGAATTATGACTATTTCAAGATCACGTTAATATAAGAACCAATTACTTTATACATTGTTTATCCTTCATACTTTACGGTTTTTTACTTCTCGCCCTTCTGAAATAACGTTTTATGTAGACGTCTAGACTTGTTCTAGTATGTGTAATTAAATGTAGCTTTCATTTTTAGGTATACTGTGTAGGGGGGATTTATAGGGAGGAAATACGAAAGGGGGATGACGTTCAGAACATATGGTGAAGGGGTGCATGGGCCAAAAAAGGTTGAGAACCACTGCCCTAGGGGATCCTAAGGAGACGTAAGTTTCTCAGTGGCCACCCGAAATAACCGCCAGACAGATCGTGACGCCTGAATCTACAACTTAGCAAACTGGCAAGTTGTGTACCAGCGTGCGTGGTTACTTTCTCAGTGACACTAACTCAGTGAGACGTGTAGTTAGATGTGTACTTTTGTAACTTATATTGTTTGCTTTAGTCATTGCAACTGTATTGTTTGATTTAGTCATTACGATTGATATGGTTTGCTTTGTTACTGCAACCTTTAGGGTTGTTTTGATTATCATTGCAAATTATATTGTTCATGTTCGTCATTGCTACTTATATGGTTTTCTGCAGTTATTGCGACTGATAAAATTTGCTTTAGCCATTGCAAATCATATATGAATATGCTATGCTTTAGTCATTGCAGTTTATATAGTTTGCTTTAGTTGTTGCTACCTATATAGTTTGCAACTAGTTAGTTAGTTAGTCGACAGATCATCCTCATTGCACATCGAACCACTCAATCCATAAGTGCTCGGATCCCCTCCTCAGCAAATCGCGCAGCGTGTAGCGGCTAACGACACCAGTTCTGTGTTGGTTTATCAATCTTCTTTGGCTTCCAGCGTAGTGTTCTTGTTTGGCCACCCCTCTTTTAATGTGCTGTTCTCGCAGTCTGGCCATGGTTGTAGATACAGTCATCACTTGGTTCTCGCAAAAGTCTTACTTCTCGTAGAGCATTCAGAATGTCAGCCTGGTCCATGGCGCTTCCGCCCTCCACAGTAGCGTTACCTGCGAGCTTGTCGGCCCGCTCATTCCCGTGTACTCCCGCATGCCCTGGCACGAAGATGAAACTAATCTTTGCCAGCCGAGACCGCTCCAGAGACAGCAGCCACTCTATTCGGATCCACCCCATCTCTGTCCTCCTGAGCATACTCATTGAGTCACCAAGGACACAAGTCCGATGAAATGTCTGTGTCTCGAGCCATGTTATTGCTGTACTTAGTACCATGACTTCCATAGTCAGGCTGCATGTGGTCAAAGCAAAAAGTGTCAGACTCTTCCTTCACAGTTTTCCCTCCGGTCTGAGCCGTAAAGGCCCATGAACTTCTCACTCCTCGGACGACCGACCCATCCTTGTAAATGACAGCATTATCCTCTAAAGAATTTTCGAAGATCAGAGTCTATACTTCCGCCTCCACAGCAGCTGGATTTTCTTGACTAAATTTCCTGTCTAGTTGGATGCACACTGAAAAGGATGTACAGAACTCTGTTGGCACTTGTACCCACTCCTCGCCAGGTTAAGTCCTCAAGTGAACACATTTGCTGAAGAATGTCTTCGGCTTGACCCATCCACAACTTTCCTCTTTTTAACCTGCTGCCCTTTACCTTCTTAATCTCGCTATGCAGTGGATGTTGTGTGTTTGTGTTAACTCTGAGGTAGGCACGTGCTCTGCAAATTTGTATTCTGTCCCTCATGGTTGGAAAATCAAGAAGGTAGCGCATCGCCCTGCATGCTGTATCTCTTGTACATTCAAGAATGATGCGCATGGCATCGTTTTGTATCCTTTCCATCCTTTATATCTGCTTATGGCTGAGAGTCAGGATCGCCATCGCATACTCCAGAACAGAAAGGACCAGCCTCTCGTAAAGAAGACATACATGGCGCTGCTCACAGTTTGCCGCCGCCATCACCCGCATCGCAGCCAAACCCCGCTTGGCTTTTGTTATCACCTGGTCTACGTGTTCAGTATAAGCTAGGCTTCGATCAAATCGTATCCCCAGGTAATTCATTGCCTGCGTTCTTTCCACCGTCTCTGAAACCAGATTTACAGTTGGCATTGGGATGTTGACAATATGGTTATTTAAAGAGAACCATGTCACTGTTGCCTTTGTTGGGTTGACCATTGCCCCAGCTTCAACACACCAAGTGCTTATGCGATTTAGTTCGGTTTGTAGTTCTATAGCAACCTGATCAGGTTCAACCCCTACATGGCATTAAGTTAGACTTTGACTTCTCGTTCTGAAAGCAATGGCAAACTACTGAATTTAAGTTGCCTAGAAAACCAAGCTGACGTTGATTTTAACGTCCTGCCAAGGACATTGACCAGTTTGTTTTTATTGTTGTAAATAATGTTGGTCATATTCAGATGTTCACATTTAATATTAGTTTCGTTACTTAAATATTACATTATTTGAAACGCCATTTAAAAAATAAAGTATTGAATATTCATATGGTCTTATAAACGCACGCTTATTTTTACTCGTCTATTTCTCGCTCTCTTTTCTCATCTCTCATTCTCTGTTTCGTGGGATCATGTAGTCATTAATTTCTACATGGTGTATTTTTAATGAATGTGGAGTTTTTGAAAATATTGCCGTTCCAAGTTTTGTATTTACCTTTTATGTTTCATGAACGCCACAGTGGATAAATACAAAACTTGGAACGGCAACCCCCCAGTCATTAAAAATATACCTTATTATTCTATTGTATCGTCTTTTCCACATTGTCTCTCACACTCTCCCCGTTTCACAGACTTTTTGTTTTCCTTTTATGAGATGCTAATATCATCAAGTAGCCGTTTTTTTTTTTTAAATTTATATATTTTTTCAATATCCTGTTCAACCCTCCTGGGTTATAATTTGGGTACATATATACAATCCCTTTTATTGTCAAGATCGAGAGTTCAAGCCGTCCACGACACAAGATTTGAAAGAAGTGATAGACCTCGAAGCTACGAAGATAGACCAAGACATGGGAGAAATAGATGGAGTCTCAAGAGGGATAACAATGACGGCTGCTAGACCACTCCGTGAAAGAAAAACACTATGAGACGGGTTGAGAACCCAAACACACCAGGCCTTACAAAGGCAATGAATGAATCACACACACACAAAAAAAAAAACATAAGTAGATTGTGAGCTTTACTAAAACACAATTACAAGAAACAAATTGGACGTTGCGGTCAAAGCCTTCGTCAGCACAGAACAAACCGACACAAAACTACGTGAAACACACTACATGACAATAGCACGCCTCGTAGAATACACACACCCACGCGCGCGCATAATGGACTGTAAAAAATCGACAACAGTCTGACAAACTACGAGGACGAAACGTGAAATATATAGTAGCAGTTCATGGGAGTGGACAATGGTTAACAAGAATAAGGGGACCAGGCCTTACAAAGCACGCGACTCGGACCAGACATGAGAAACGACACAGACGGAAAACAGTCAGAATCCAGGAATTAAAGGTCCTATTTCCGCATGCAGAAATAGAAACACCACAATAAGGGTCCCAAATATAACCAATCGAAAGTTCGACGGTTGAACGGGGCCGGAACACTTTTTTTTCTTCAATAAGCGAGCGATCCCTTTCAAATTAATTTCCGCAGGTCAGCATGGCTGAATGGGTAAAAACGCGTGTTCTTAAACACCCGCTGTGCTGATGCCGAGGTAAGCGGTTCAACCCCTACACCGGACAGCTGGACTAAAATGTTGACCTGTCGTCCTTGACTTGGGGACGCAAATTACAAGTACCTCTGAAATCGGAGTGGGTTCGTCTGATGGCGAGGGACACTGTTAATAGGGGAAACCTAATCCACACGCAAAATTCAGTCCATCACTACTATAAATAGTGGGTGTGGACTACTGGACTACGTTTGAGTTCAAAGCGAGCGAGCGCAAAAAGAAAAAAAAAAGATTAATGCCAGAAATGTGGCTGGTACGGTTATATAATTTGTAATCTGGGGCTGGAATTTGCCTTTATTATAACTTCTCTTCTGCGGTTAAACGGGGTATAGGTAATGGGGAAAAGACGAGCTCGTACATAGTTCTAGAAGTTTAGATGTAGCCGGGCCTTTGCTGACCGCCGCTCTCATCACGGCCTGTTGACAATTTAATCGATCCCCGGCCAGTCCACCTGCATCAGGCACCCCTATGGCCAACGTATCTGCAGTCTGCACTTGTGCCCGTCTTCTGCTGGTCGACCGCTGATTCTCCCACCCCCAGGAACTGCGCCTCCAATCATTGTTCTTTTCTAGCCCACGTGATGTTTGACATGGCCGAAGTATTTCAGTTTCCGAGACACGAAGCCGTTTATGCGTCTTCTTTCGTCTACTTCTGCGAACGCCAATCAATACTTGTGAATGTTTTTATAAAAGGGTTTAAAAGGCTGTCAGATTGACTTCATTGCACCTGGTTTGATCCCGTGTGGCTCGGTTTCTTTCCGTAGGGCAGCCTGCTGAAAGTTTCGCACTAAGCACGAACTCAGTAGCTCAGGCGACGAGTCTTCGAGAAAACTGCACTCATGAACAGAACGACGTGGCCTGGAATCGAGCCCATAACCTTCTGAGTGTGGTGCAGGTGGCATAAACGCTTGGCCGCAGAGACTCTCATGAATGTATTTATGAATGTGATGTCTGAATGGCCTCAAGAGCTCAGCAATAATTGATATTTCTGTTTTCCACATAGGAACCAACCAATCGAATTTCCTCTTTAAATGATCTTGATATATAAGAAACACCATTATGTTCCAATGTGTTTGTTATTTGACCTATCTAGAGAGCTCTCGCACAATGACACCATGTCTAATCCTGGAAAGCTCTCACATAATGACACTATGTCTCAGCTTGAAATCTCTCACTCAGTGACACTAAGTCTCATACTGGAAATCTCTCATACAAAGACATCATGTTTCACACAATGACACCATGTCTCATACTGGAAAGCTCTCACACAATGACACCATGACTCAACACAGAAAGCTCTCACACAATGACACCATGACTCAAAACTCAGAAAGCTCTCACACAATGACACCATGACTCAACCCAGAAAGCTCTCACACAATGACACCATGACTCAACACAGAAAGCTCTCACACAATGACACCATAACTTAACCCAGAAAGCTCTCACACAATGACACCATGACTCAACCCAGGAAGCTCTCACACAATGACACCATAACTCAACCCAGAAAGCTCTCACACAATGACACCATGACTAAACACAGAAAGCTCTCACACAATGACACCATGACTAAACACAGAAAGCTCTCACACAATGACACCATGACTCAACCCAGAAAGCTCTCACACAATGACACCATGACTCAACCCAGAAAGCTCTCACACAATGACACCATGACTCAACCCAGGAAGCTCTCACACAATGACACCATGACTCAACCCAGAAAGCTCTCACACAATGACACCATGACACAGCCCAGAAAGCTCTTACACAATAACACCATGACTCAGCCCAGAAAGTTCTCACACAATGACACCATAACTCAACCCAGAAAGCTCTCACACAATAACACCATGACTCAACTCAGAAAGCTCTCACACAATGACACCATGACTCAGCCCAGGAAGCTCTCACACAATGACACCATGACTCAGCCCAGAAAGCTCTCACACAATGACACCATGTCTGATCCTGGAGAGCTCTGACACAATGACACCATGTCTCAGCCCAGAGAGTTGTCACACAATCACACTATGTTTCAAACCAGAAAGCTCTCAAACAATGATACGATGACTCAATCCAGAAAGCTCTCAAACAATGACACCTGTGTGGGTGGGTGGGTGGAGGATGTGTGTGGAGGGATGTGTGGTAGGTGGGGGATGTGTGAGTGGGTGGGGGATGTGCATTATGTTTACAACATTCATTTGACAATGTTTTTTTTTTCCTATGTGAATGTATCATGCACTATTGGTGAACGAAAGATGAGTAATTGGAAGGGACGAATGTAAGACGGGCCTGCATGCCCAATTTGTGACCTTTTGAAAATAAAGTTCAATCAATCAAACACCATGTCTCATCCTGGAAAGCTCTCACACAAAGACACCATGTCTCATCGTGGAAAGATCTCACACAAACAAAGACACCGTGGCTGATTTTATTTTTGACTGTTTATTCAGATCCTCAGACACAGCTGAAGAAATTTACAAAGAAATACAATGACAGTCTATTAAAATCAGAAATAATGTGATCAGAAAAACCCTGCATCAATAAAAGTCACTTGGATAAAATATGCTGTCTTTCCGTGCTGCTCTTTCGACATCCCCCTGGTGTTGATGAGAACACAACTTGGCGATATGACATAAAAATACATTTTTTAAATGTTGCAGGTCCTTTGCTGGAAACGTTGCATGTCCGTTGCACTAAACCTCAACTACCCCAGGCTGATGTATTAGGCAATTTTGCATCACATCCACCTTTTCCCTGCTTCTCTGTGAGACGTGAATAGTTAATGTAATGTGCTTTTCAAAATTAATTATAAAATAATCAAAATAGATACATGTCTAGAGGAAAACAGACATTTGAGGCAGGCAAGCCAGCCACTGTGCTACCATGGCTCCCAGTATGTAGGTGCATCAATACAGACAAATCCTTTTAAAATTATATAATCATAAAAACAAGCACAGAAAAGAGCGTGTAAGACTAGGTCAGCTGGTTAAAGAATGAGCAACAACACACTTCCACTGGTCCTTGAAGACTGTTGTTACAGATTCACCAGTGTCGGAGCTTTTCTGTCAAATGCTGCATAGTGGCATGTGTGTGGTTATTTTTGTGTTTTTCACATAAAGAATTTGGAGGCAAATCATAGACTATTATGATTTATTTCACCCTTTGAAATAAACTAGAGAACTTGGTGACAAGATTGAGGGGAAAAGAATAAAGGGAAGGCAGAGAAGTAAATATCTGGATGGCTTGATCACATGGCATGATCAGTACAAGAAAACAGCTTATCCACAACTGGTGATCGTGTAAAATGGTGAAACATGACTGCCCATGCTTATCAGCATGGCACGTGATGATGGTGATCTCACACATGTTAAAAATGACAATTGCAAATTTTGAACTTACATCTTACAGACAAATTTTTAGAATAATTGTGCATCAAGAAAACAAAATTACAGATTTTCCACAAAATCTGAGCATTGAAGAAAACTAGCTCACAAACTATATCATATCTTGGAAATGAAAGTACTTCGGCCACATCAAACATCACAGTATTTTTTGTTTTGTTTGTTAGAGCAGTTATGGAAGGCATGGTTCAAGAACCAACACAATGGTGGACACATCATTAAAGATATTCTAAGCATTAAAATGCATGATGCAAAGGAAATAGAGAGGGACAGAGTTACAAGCGTGAACTTCTGCCCAGCTGGCTGTGACAAGAGTGAACTTCTGCAAAGTATTTTATTTTTTGTTTTCTTGCTTTAAACTCAAGTTTAGGCCTCACTTAACTGATTTTTGCATGTGTGTCAGCTTTTTCTGTGACCAGTATCCCCTGACATCAGGTGAACCCACTTCGACTCCTGAGGTACTTGTAATTTACATCCCCCAAGTCAAGGACGAGAAGTCAAGATTTAAGTCCAAGCTGACCGGTATGGGGAGAGAACCCACTACCCCACCATCAGCACATTGTAAGTTTAAGAGTGAGCTCTCTCCATCTTCCGACCAGATGACTTCCTGCAAGGGAATTGTTGCATGATGGTGATATAAATAATTCTTCTACAAGTGGCAGGATCAGCTTCTAATGTCCTCAAGTGTGACATTCTAATGTCCTCAAGTGTGATTTCTAATGCCCTCAAGTGTGACTTCTAATGTCCTCAAGTGTGACATTTTAATGTCATCATGTGTGACTTCTAATGTCATCATGAACAACATATTAATATTATCAAGTGCAACATTCTAATGTCATCAAGTGGGATATTCTAATGTCATCAAATGGGACATTCTAATGTCATCAAGTGTGACATTATAATGTCATCGTGTGACATTCTAATGTCCTCATGTGTGACTTCTAATGTCATCATGAACAACATATTAATATTATCAAGTGCAACATTCTAATGTCATCAAGTGGGATATTCTAATGTCATCAAGTGGGACATTCTAATGTCCATAAGTGTGACATCCTCAACCAGGTGTTAGTCTACTGTTTCACACAGATGCAGAACGAGATGGCACTGTGGAGAACTCTGTGGTTGTAGACCCCTCTCCTTGTGCCACCATTAGTCCGGTTGGTCAGCTAAACTTCAGATACACACTGTCATCAAGATGGCTCTGTGTGGCTATGAATTGAGTTATATTAGAAAATTCACAGCCATTCCCCCACCCATGTGCTTCTGCAGCCCATCACATAAACATAGAACTGGAACCCACCATGCATGTCATAACAGGCCACCAAGGAGGGTTGGTGTGGACCTGGCTACCTCATCCAGTCTACAGCCTTTATCTGCAACATCCCACCAATCATGGACAAGTCTAACAGGGCCTGGCATGAGTTGGCTGAGGGCCTTTTCTCCATTGGTAGATGACAGGCAGAAGAAGATACAGAGAAGATTGCAATGTCATGGATCCAATAACTTAATAACTTGTCAATGAAGCCAAATTTTCTTTCCCGCTCGTATTGAACTCAAGCGTAGTCCATAAACATGCTACTACTTCTAATGCACTGGACTGATTGTTGCATATGGATTAGCTTTAACTATTACCAGTATCCCTCGCTATCAGGTGAACCCACTCCGACTTCTGACGTACGTGTAATTTATACCCCCGAATCAAGGACAAGAAGTCAATATTTTAGTCCAACTGACCAATGAAGGCAAATAAATAAAGGTCTACACTACAGAAAAATATTGAATATGAAAACACTAATTAACCACCAATAATCTTGTCGTTTACAAGCTCACTTCTGAAAGAACATATTAACAAATGAATAAACAGGAGACATTGCTAACAAGTTCTAAGAAATTATTAAACAGATAAAACGTTACAGTTTCAATGTTGCACCCTTAAACTACTTAGCAAGGACTAAATAAAAAAAAAACATCTCGTTGTTAATGTTCATGGCCACCAACAATGTCACAATCTCATTGTTAAAATTCATGGCCATCAACAATTTCACAATCTCATTGTTAACATTCATGGCCACGAACAATGTCCCAATCTCAATGTTAACATTCATGAGCACCAACAATGTTATAACCTCATTGTTAACTCCAAAGCAGCAAAGACATGAACAAACAGTATGATCATGGGCAAAAACTGTCACAATCTCACTTTTAACTCTACAGTAGCAAAGAACAAATGGTATCAATTAATATACACGCAAGCGCACACATACATAAAGGAATGACTCACCGCAACCCACGCTCTCACTAAACACTCAACTATAAAACCAGCAAAAAATCAATTCATTACATGAATCAGATATATAAATGAATCTCATATTTAAAGGAATCTCATAAGTAAAGGAATCCAATATTTAATGGAATCTCATATGTAAATGAATTTCATAGAAATATTGTTGGTGAGAAAGAAAAGTGGAAATAGATTGTGCTTGCAGAAAAAGTCTTACAGTGAAAGGGGAATAATAACAATACTATACACAGCACTCAGATAAAATATAAGGCAAGCTGGCACGAATGATTTAGTGACAAACTAAGAACTGTTTAACCTGTTCCCTTCAGGTAAGTTTTATTCCACGATGTTAACTGTATTTCAGATTCTCATCACAGCCAGAAGTAGTAGAAGATATGGTCAGTTAGTTAGTTAGTTAGTTAGTTAGTCGCAGTTCCAACTTCACAGCAACGGGTCGTCCCCATTATGCTCCGTTCCTGTGCCAGTGAATATCACACAGTGAATATGGTCAGTGGATTATTGCAATGCTTAAACACAAGAAACCACAAACAATATAGCTGAGTTGAGTTCAGCTAAGAACCGACATCACTGCACTCATTATATTCCCATATGCGCTCCGTCTCCTCATTCAACAGCCAGCAAAGAGTCACACTACTAATTGTTCCCACCGCTATCTGATTGAAAGTTCTCCTGGTCTTCCCTCTCAGTTTTGAGATTGTTCCAGCACCCCTGTCAATCCCCCGCAATCTCATCCTTTTCACATACGGGTTCTCAATCTGTTCCTCCACCTTCTTCACAGGGTCCCACAGGCACACGACCACCTCTCCCTTGTCCATAGGCAAGATACCACCAAGTGGTGCATTCCCTGCCAGCCTATCAGCCTGTTTATTTCCCCGCACTCTTGCATGGCCAGGGCAAAATATCCATACAATTCTTACAATCCGTGACCTCTGAAGCGAGGTGAGCCATTCCACACAAAACATTCCTTTCTCCACTTTACTAAGCATACTGCTTGAGTCTGTGATGAAGACAATGTGTGTTACAGTGGTCTCCTATAAACAAACAATATATTGCACAAGTAGCCAAGTAGACAAACATTATACCAGTGTGGGTGGAAAAGAGAATTAATCAAGTCTTCACGTATCTATGTGCTGCCAGTTGGCTATAAAACACCATGATCATCGATTTCTCAACACCTAATCAAATACGGCCATAGCGTGAGCAAAGAAATATAATTTTATATACTGTATTCAATCAAAAATAAGTGATTGCTCAAATATAGTAAGGCGTTAACAATTAGGCAGTTTCAGTTGGTTTTGTGCAAACAGAAAGAGTTCATGGTAAATGTGTTTTAATTGTTTCAGCTTAAATATTATTAATGTATTCACTTTATATGATATATAACTCTGCAGTATGCACTTGACGAGATTCAGCGAAACATGCCAGGCAATAAATCCTGCAACATATTGTTTGTGGCTTCTGTGTTTGAATTCACTAAGGGAATGCATTGTTTTGTATTGCAATACTTGTTTGACATGCTTCTCACAGTCTGTGACAAAACATTGCTGTCATCATGCTCAAAGTCTGTGACCACATATAGCACAGCATCCCCTTACCACTACATTTTAGCACCATTAGCCACGGGAAAGACATGACAGGTCAGTCTCCTGGACAATAAAACAATTAAATAAGACAAAACTCACAAGTTTATATCATCTCATGTAGTGTGCTGAAAGCTGTTGAACTTTTGCGGCTACAAATTGCCTATGCTCTCATCGCAGCCTGCTGAAAAGGCTTTTAAACCTTTTCCAGTTCCTCTGCCTTGTGCATTTTCATGAATAGTGTCTTTGATAAGTCTCTTTGATAAATGTCTTTGATAAGTATCTTAGATAAGTGTATTTGATAATCTGTGTCCACCGTAAAAACTCTTCCAGAAATATTTAAATAATTTTGGTAACTTATTTTAATAATTTAAATCTTTTTATGGTAACTCATTTTAAAATACTTAAATCTTCTGAAGGTAACACTTTAATATACTTAAATCTTTTGAAGGTAACTCATTTTAACAAACTTGAAATCTTTTGAAGGTAACTCACTTTAATATCCTTAAATCTTTTGATGGTAACTCATTTTTACAAACTTAAAATCTTTTGAATATAACTCATTTTAATATACTTAAATCTTTTGACGGTAACTCATGTTAATATATTTAAATCTTTTGATGGTAACTCATTTAAACAAATGTGAAATCTTTTCATGGTAACTCAAAACTTAAAAATTTTTAATGGAAACTCATTTTAATAATCTTAAATCTTTTCATGGTAGCTCATTTAAACAAACTTGAAATCTTTTTATGGTAACCCATCTTAATATACTTAAATCTGTTGATGGAAACTCATTTTAATAAACTTAAATCTTTTCATGGTAACTCATTTTTAACATACTTAAATCTTTTTATTGTAACACATTTTAACAAACTTGAAATCTTTTGAAGGGAACTCACTTTAATAAATTTAAATCGTTTGAAGGTAACTCATTTTAATAATGTAAATCTTCTGATGGTAACTCATTTTAATAAACTTAAATCTGTTCATGGTAACTCCATTAATATTACAGAATACTCTTGACTGATATATCTTGTTGCCTCCAAAGAAGATACAGATCTATGAAAGACTCAGGAAAACAATTCTTAACAAGTGCAAGCTGAAACCTGAGAGGCCAAAACTGCAAACAGAATGGCAGGGAAAATTTGTTATGTTATCTGATAGATATAATTGCATAAATAGTTACATTGCCATATAATATACTGTATATCATATATTATGAACTATACAATATGCACATTTCGATTATAGAAGAGCTATATAAGATAATAATTCTCGTTTGTTATACGTAAGAAAAGCTAACAGAGATAATCACATCTCTACCAGATACGACTAATACAGTAACAGGCATGATCACAGGCAAGGACAAAATAGGTGTATTGATAATCGGTGCTCTATAGGAATCTTACACATCCCTATCTGCTGTGACAGACAGACTACATATGGGTGTTTCCAGAGTGCAAGGAGATTCTAGTTAATTTATCGAATAAGCATGTGCCAGGAGATTCTAATGAATCAATCAGTCAATCAAGCATGTGCCAGACAAATTCTAGCTGCATGTGCTAGACATACATTCTAGTTAATGAATGAATCAAGTATGTGCCAGATATAGGTTCAAGTTAATCAAGCATGTGCAATGACACAAATTCTAGTTAATCATTTAATAAAGCGTGTATAATCACACAGATTCTAGTTAATCAAACAAACAAGTTCAATTACAAAGACTCTAGTTACTGAATTAACTAAGCAGTAACATAGATTATAGTTAATCAACCAGCATGTACAATGATTAGGATTCTAGTTGCTCTATCAGTCAGCATATACAATGACATAGATTCTAAATAATCAATCAAGCAACTGAAGTATCATAGATTCTAGTTAATCAATCAGCACGTGCAATGACATAGTTCTAAATAATCAAGCATGTGCAGTAAAATAGTTTCAAGTTAATCAGTCAATCAAGCATTTGTAATAGCATGTGAATCAATCAATCAAGTGCAATGACACCAATTCTAGTTAATCAATCAATCAAGCAAGTGCAATGACATAGATTCTAGTTAATCAATTAATCAAGAGTAATGACACCAATTCTAATTAATCAATTAAGCATGTGCTGTGGCATAGATTTTAGATAATCATGTGCAATGACATAGATTTTAGTTAATCAGTCAATCATGGATGCACAATGATATAGATTTTAGTTAATCAGTCAATCATGCATGCACAAAGACACAGATTATACTTAATCAATCAATCATGCATGTACAACGACAAAGATTCTAGTTAATCAATCATGTAAGTACAATGACACAGATTCCAGTTAAATCAATCTAGCAAGTCGTCACTAGGTTTTCAAGTTTATTTTTCCTCATATGCTAATAAATTTTGACTGCTTCTAATTTCTCTTATTTACAGTTTTTATCTGTTTCTTGTAGAACTGCCCCATTTGTTTCTCTGCTAGTCTATGTGATGCTTGCCACATTTCTGCTGTCATGATACACATCTCGGCATGTCTCATTGTCTGTTTCATATACAACAGTACATGCTCTATATAGCGATTTAACACTTTTTAACATGCTCTTTAATATGCACTGTTTATGTTCACAGCATTTATTTGATGTTTTTTTTTTTCCATGTGAATATAACGTGCACAATAGATAGTTGATGTACGAAAGATGAGTGGTTGGAAGGGCCAAATGTAACATGGGCTTATGTGCCAAATTTGTGACCCTTTGAAAATAAAGTTTGTTTGTTCTTTTTTTCTCACTGCATTTGACAGCTTTTTATGGGAGGGTGTTTTCCATCTTACAAATGGTTACTTTTGCCAGGGTGATTCTTGTCATACTCTCTAAAAAAAATGTGTGCCTATTGTTATGACAGTTCCAAGATGGCTGAAACGATTCCCTCTTTAAAAATTTTGCCTTTTATTTGAAGGTCACATTGTGGTATTTTTTTCTTCTACTTTGAGATGACCATAATTTCTGTTTTCTTACAATTCAGTTCTAACCCTAGTTGCTCATTGTGTATAACAACAACAGCCACTAAATGCTAGAGATTCTGTTCATTGCCTGCAATCAATGCTGTATCATCTACATTGTTAATGCTGTGTCATCAGAAGGCAATTTCCTCTCATATTTTTCTATATTTCTAATATTTTCACTGTGTAGGAAAAGGTCTGTTGACACTGCACATCCCTGGCACATACCTCTCTTGATTAGCTGTTACTGACCTACTTCATTATCATCTTTATGACAGCAAATTGCATCCTTCTTCTTCTTCTTCGTTCGTCTGGAATGTTTGTTTTGGGCGTATTGCCTTGTGCCTGTGTACAGCAGAGCTGCAATATTTACGATTTTCGGCTGACACATCCAACTTCTTCAGGCATTTGTTGGCTGGGTTAACCTTTCCAGGTATACTTCATCGGATATATGTTCTTTACAAGTTCTTTTCCATTAATTTAGAAATCTGCAAGAATCGTGATCATGACTGTCTTCATCATCATCAAGTGCCATGCCAGCTGGCATAGGCATTCACGTCTCTGCACATATCTTGGTCTTTGGTGTTCTGGATCAACTCTGCTGCTGATATTCCTCCATGCCACCATCTCAATCCATCCAGCATCATTTCTCTTGGTCAGCCTCTGCCTCTCTTCCCCTTAATCTTTCCAGTCATCATTTTCTCCAATGCCTCTCTTCTCATGACAAGACCAAAGAAAGCTGTTTGTCTCTTTCTTATTGTTGTATACATTATGTTAGTTTCATTAGCCTCTTTCTGGCAAACGTCTGTGTCTTACTCTAGCAAAAGCCTTTGTTACAGTCAATGAAGCAAATATGTCAGTCTTTGTTTGCTTCCATCTAGTGAGTACAGGTTGTGAACAATACTCAGCGAAAAAGCCAGTTGGACTTTTAATCAAATGCTACTAAAATAATCAGCACGGGAACTCTTTAGTGGCTTTTGAAGAGGAAGAGGGAGCATGTCTGGGAATGTCCTGAGTGCTGTGATGTTCATTCTTAACCAATTCTGTGCCAAAGAATAATATTTGCCAAATGTGACATCCCTTTGAGACAGAAGGACGATATATCACCATACTGGGTCATCGTGTTGTTTTGTTTCATTTCGCGATATCTTCCGCAATTTCAATGCTCAGTGAATGGAAATTTACATTATAATACTTGTTCATTTGATTGTTTGTATTACGTTTGGTCCAAACCTAATTTTTGTTTGGCAAGGAATCAGTTAAATTCAGTACAGAAAATACTCTATTAATGTTCTCAGTGAATACACAGCTTTCATTGAAACACATTATGCGACCCTATTTCTAGGTTGTACGGTGTCTATACCTATTTGTCATTTCCCTAGCAGCTAATACAATGCTGGCCTGAGTGAGATGAAGGCAATTATATTGTTCGTAGATTACAATTGCAATAGGATACAAACACTTACCTAAAACAAATTATTAATGAGTCAGCAATTATCAAGTAGCATCTACCACTGGAATGGTAAGTAAAGTAAGTACAGAACCCTTTATATGGCATGATACATATTAGGCATATGGTAAAGTAAGTAAAATAAAGTTAAGGAAAGATCCCTTTATATGCACATATTGGGCATTTGGTAAAGTAAGGAAAGATCCCTTTATATGCACATATTGGGCATATGGTAAAGTAAGGAAAGTAATGAAGGTTAGTAAAGTAAGGAAAGATCCCTTTATATGCACATACTGGGCATATGGTAAAGTAAGGAAAGTTAATAAAGTAAGGACAGTTAGTAAAGCAAGTAAATTAAGGAAAGTAAGGAAAGATTCCTTTATATGTACATACTGGGCATATGGTAAGGTAAGTAAAGAAAGTAAAGTAAAGAAATGACCTTTCATATGCCGTGGTACATATTCGGCATAAGGTAAAGTAAGAAAAGAACAATGTCATATGCCTTAAGCACATTGTGCATACAGAGCTAGCCTCATATTTGTATAAACCATGTGGAACTTGACGGGTGATGAGGTCAATATTAACATAAGCCACTTTTACTCCATAGAACATTTCTTAGTTCTCATTTTAGGCCGGTCGACATGTGAGCCCAGATCAATGTTTAAAAGATTCATCTCACTGGCGATTGGAATACATGACCACCAGGCAAGTGTGTTAGCCCATAGCGCTACAATTGCTCGAAATTAGAATAGTATCGCATATTAATATATATTTACTACCACTTTGGTGTCCTAGTTATGGCCATAATCACATGGAGGAAATAACAATAACACATTCACAATAGGGGACACATAAGCACATCATCATCATCATCATCAAGTGCCATGGTGACAAGCTTGGGCGATCACGCTTTTTCTAATCTTGCAGTCTCCAACAGTATGTACCAAATCATGTGCTGACTTCCGTCCATGCGATGACACATTACTGTCAAGAATACACTTTCACTGTTTTCCCTTGTCTCATTTTCCACATATCTTTCCAGCTGTCACATGCTCCAGTTTTTCTCATAATGTGGACAAAATATGTTGACTGCATCTTTCTGATGTTTGTGATAAGATGTCTTTGTGTGTTATTTGTGTGTTAGCCTCTTTCATCATCATCATCATCATCGTGTGCCATGCTGATAAGTGTGGGTGATCCATGTTTCGCCATCTTATACAATCACTAGAGTCGTGGATCAGCTCTGTGTTCTTGTCCCGACCATGCCATGTGGTCAACCCATCCAAATATTTACTTCTCTGCCTTCCCCTTGTTCTTTCCTCCTCAATCTTGCCCGTTGTCACAAAGTTCTCTAGTTTATTTCTTCTCATAATGTGCCCAAATAATTGTGACTGTCTGCATCTAATTTCTTCAATCAGTTTACAGTTTTCATTAGCCTCTCTCCAAACCATAAAACCACTATTTTGGCTGTCCAGGAAATTTCCACAATTTTTCTGCAAAACCACAACTCTAAGGCTTCAAGGAATAATGTTGTGTGTTTATTACTTGTCTAGGATTCAAAGAATTATACATGTAAAAACAAATATGTTGCCAAATTTTTTATATTTCCTGACTAAACATAAGAAGTACATTCACACATGGCATGTTGATTGGGACACAAAAAGATCAGCCAATCATCATGGTGGGTTCCTTGAGGCAGAGAGAGTTAACATCATTTCAATTATTACAATAACATTAGAATGACAATGACCAAAAAAAACAGCTTTTAGAGAGCAGAAAATGCCGATACAAGAAACATATAATCAAATTACAGAAAAAAATGACGTCACATATACATAAGTCCAGTCAGTAGCGATGTAAGAATCATGGACCTTTAATTTTTTAAAATACAGGTTGGTTAGGAGTATTCAAAATGTGATACTGATGACAGGAAAACTGAAAATATTGCAAAATAATAAATGATAAAGTAATGGAAGATATAAAAGAAAAGAAAATTCATCAAGACAATATAGACAGAAAGACTGTCATGACTGGCTCATTATTTTGATCATGAAGGTAAATAAGAGTTGGTAAAATGTCAGGCAAAAAACGGAGAGGTTGAACAGGGTTTATTTTCATTACTCATACTTGCACAGATCTGCTCGTTCAGATACATGCATCATTAAAGAGAAGGGGTAGAAAGCAGGCACAATTGGTGAGACATGACTAGCCATGACTAGGAAGCTTGATATCTCAGTGACCATCATCTTACTGAATAATCAAAAGAATATTATAATACTCAATCAATCAATCAGGTGCCATCTTCACAATAAAGGTTGGCTGCAATGGATCTCCAACACTTTCTGTCTCTCGCATTGACTGTACAATCTGTCAGACTTGTTCATTCATCTCTTGACGCTATCTTCCCACTTGTATCATTTCTATTCTTGCCTTCAGGGTCTTCCGAGTCAGACAGGTCAAGGGGTAGGGACCAGACAAAGAGAGACACAAACCTTGTGCCTTGTAGGTAGACTGGAGACAAAGTTAAAGGTTATGGGAAGCAAACCAGAAAAAATCCTTGTAGAAGTCGGATGTACTGAGCCACAGGCTTGATGAAACAGTGTAATACACACGGTTGTTATTGACATGTCCAGTAACTGAACCAAGGAGTTATGCTGATAACCCATGCAGTAATTGTCTATTTTAACATATATTCATCTCAATTATTCTATTTTGACATGTTAGTATATGTGTTCGACATCCATTGGAATTCTCTCTGCTTCCATCTTCAAGAAATATAATGTTACAATCACTGAATGTTGTAAATAGTCTATAAGTTTCATTTGTATATGTAAAATACTATACTGGCCTTTGCAATCGTCATCTTGAAACAAGTAACTATAACGAAGTGTCAGAATGCTCTCTGCTTCCATCTTCAAGAAATATAATGTTACAACCACAGAACTTTTGTAAACAGTCTACAAGTTTCATTTGTATATGTAAAATACTATACTGGCCTATGCTTATGTTTGGTCTGTAATACTGGTGACATCTGGCCAATGATCTGGCTTGCCAGGTTGCATCTGTGCTCAACTCTTCTTCATATGCTGCCTTCCATTTCTTGACTGAGTACACGTCCTCCATCAATTCATGGCAGTCTTGTTCATGAGTGGCCAGATTTGGCAGCTAAAATTATCTACAGGTTGGGGTAGATAACCCTCCTTAGTTGCCTCTCATGATATATATGGTAAGTTAAAGTGTTACTATTCTTTGCTTCCCATATGACCCTGGTAACACATGGGTGTATTTGATTACTGAATAAAATAATGCCATAAATATGTTCAATATCATTTAGAGCAAATGGACTGTTAACTTTTCAACATATTTGATTTGAGAAAATAAGCAACTGACTTGGTTATATTTGGAAACTAAAATAAACTTATGAAAAAGAAAATCTGACCAAAAAGAAAAGAAAATAAATAAAGTTAGTTGCATATCCTTTACAGGATGTAGCAGTCAACCCCAGCATTTTTTGGCTGTTCGTGATTCCTGGGCAAGTGTACGTTCAGTAGTTTACCATTGCTTTAATAACGACTGGCACCCATACCATTTAATACAAAAAACCAATGTAAGGCAGTCTGCTGCCAAATCGCCCACAGCTGTGTTTCGAATGTGGTATGCGAGATTACAAACTGTGTTCATAAACCCATCACCATTAATAAATCAGACTTCTGTTTGAGAGTACAGTTCTAATCACATTACAAGTTCAACATCTATGCAGAAAAAGTCATGAGAAACATTTTCTTTAAAAATGATAAGAATAGAGACAATTTTCATCCATTTATGACTGGCGGAGGACCTGCTACATGAAAAGAAAAAAACATTATTTCTTTCTCTCATTCTTTAAAACAAAAGAAAAACTTTAAATTAGTCATAAAAACATGAAATCACAATCGTGTAATTGCCATCCAAACAAATATGCCAGTACTTGTATACATTTCATGTCATCAACGGCCTGCTATTATCTATTACTACAGCAGCCCACTGAATATGCCAAAAACCAAGAATCAAATACTAAAATCGGATACCAGCAATAGTCATTAAAAAATGTAAACAGCAAGTTGCTGCCTTTTTACTGAACATTGCAATCAACCCCAACATTTACTGGCTGTTTTTGATTTATAGGCAATGTTTAGTTTAGTAGTTTGTCATTGCTTTCTGAACAGCTGACGTCTCATTCCATGGAAATCAACGAGCTGAGCTGACCTAAGAACCGACATCACTGCACTCAGGACATTCCCATACGTGCTCCGTCCCTTGTTCAACAGCCAGCAAAGAGTCATACTACTAATCTATCCCACAGCTATCTGACTAAAAGTTCTCCTGGTCTTCTCACTAGTTTTGAGATTCTTCCGGAACCCCTGCCAATCCCCTGCAATCTCATTCTTTCCACATACGAGTTCTCAATCTGTACCCCCACCTTCTCGCACAGGCACTCAACCACCTCTCCCTTGTCTATACGTAAACTACCACCAACAGGTGCATTCACTGCCAGCCTATCATTCCCCCCCCCCCCCCAGCACTCCCACAAGGCCAGGGCAAAAATCCATACAAGTTTCACAATCTTTGACCTCTGAAGCGAGGTGAGCCATTCCACACAAAACATTCCTTTCTCCACCTTACTAAGTATACTCCGTAATGAATACAATGTGTGTTGCAGTAATCTCCTCTAACCAACGGAATGCCGCTGTTAACAGCTTTCACCTCCATTCTCATGCTGGAGGTCGTAGTCTCATATGCCAGAGTCTCCTTTTTCAAGAATTGTCCATTAGCCTTCGCAATGAAACCCCAATGACTACACTATGTCTGTTTCTCACCACTGACATGGAAATCAACGTAAAGCAATCTGCTTCCAAATCATCCGTGCCTAATTTAGAACCCTCAACTTGCTAAGTCAGAGAATTATGAAACTGTGCATAACAATATTCCCCAAGCCACAGATGCCAGTTGATGATTAAAAAATCAGATGAACAGAAATGTTTGAGAAAATATTAAATATTTAAAAAACAAGACACATTCTAACAATGTTATGCTCAGCAGTGTTTGTTTCTGATGAAACAGCTCAATGACATGATTAACAACATCAGCAGAAGTACGCTAGCAGATAAAAATGTATGCTCTAATTGAGGCTGCTATGCAGAACAAATTCTAACAAATAACACTTTTGTTATTTCAGCAGTATAGTAAGTTTTACCAACACTTCAACAATTCCTATTAAAAATAACTATTATATTAACAAGCATACTATACATAACATTATATATAGGAATAATTAGTTCATATTCAGAACAATAACAAATGTCTTGTGTTTGTAATAACAAACAACAATAAATATACTGTGTTGTCATAAAAATATTAACACATATGACATCTGTGTAATTATAAAGATGTTTCACAACATAACTCTTTTGCAAAGATAAGCAATACTAATAAACAACATGTGTTTGTAATTATAAACAATAGCAAACTGAATATATAATAATAAACAATAAAAGACTGAATGTTTTTGTAATTATAAACAAAAAAGACTTGTTTCTAATTAAAAATGTAACTAGCAAACTGTGGTTTAAACCCTACACAAAAATTAACTGTGTTTGTAATTACAGGCAATAGCAAACTGTGTGTGTAATTATAGATAATAAAAAAACTGTGTTTGTAATTATAGACCTTAACAAATTCTATAATCATAAACAATGAAACAAATTTTGGATAAAATAAACAAAAACAAACACAGTGTTTGTATTTCTAAACAAAAATAAAACTGTCTTCATAATTTAAAATTTAATTAACAAACTGTGATCGTATCTAAATAGAACTGTGTTTATAATTTAAAATGTAATTAACAAACTGTGATCGTAACTAAAAACAAAACCAAACTATGGTTTTTTTTTTATAGACCTAAACAAACTATGTTTGTAATTGTAAACAACATCAATCACACTCACAGTGTTTGTAATAGTAAATAATAAAAGAACATTTTTACAAATAAACAACAAACACTTGCTGTTTGTATTTATAAACAAAACTGTTTGTTATAAACATTTGTTTGTAATTACAGACTTTAACAAACTGTTAACAATTAACAGTCATTGTAAGTTTAGAAATCAAACTGTGCTTTTAATCATAAACAAATAAGCAGATATTATAACAAACATTGTTTACAAATTATAGACAATAATAAACATAGCATACATATCGTTTTAATTAATAACAGCAACAAATATACTGTGTTTTGTAAACATGAAGGCATTTCACAAAACAATTGCTCCTGAATCAAGCACAAATCATCATTATAGGCAATCAATGCAAAGAACAACAGTAAAACAAGTCTACTTTTATGCCTTACACAAAGCATGAAATAAATTCAATTTCTTCAGTCAAGCCAACTATCACACATTGATCACATATCAGTTGTGTGGTGTAGAAGGCAACATTAAATGGCAGACAGCCTTTTCTTCTCCGCCTCCGTCAACTCTGGGTGCCAGAAGTCAACAATGAGTACAAGTCGCAGCTCAGAACCCTCATGCCACACTTCATGTTCAAATGAGTCGTCAAAGATAATAAAGTCGCCTTCTTTCCATGTCCTGAAATAATGAAAATTAGACTAGTCAATAATGGTGTTTGTTTTCTGAATGTATATATGTGTGGGGAGTGTGTGTGTGAGAGAGAGTGGAAAGAGAGTGGAGAGAGAGGGGGCAGGTAGGGAGGAAGTGAGAGGGAGAGGGCATGGAGGAAGGAAGTGAGAGAGAAATTGAGAGGGTGGGAAGGGAGGAAGTGAGAAAGAGAGAGAGGGCAGGGAGGGAGAAAGTTAAGAGAGAGTGGGTGGGGAGGGATGAGGTGAAAGAGACAGGGAGGGGGGAAGTGAGAGAGAGGGCGGGGAGGGAGGAAGTGTGTGAGTGTGAAAGAGAAAGAATAGTAGCAGTAATAGTAGCAGCAGCAGCAGCAATTTTTAAAATCTATAGATACTTAAGAACATTTTTCTTCTCCTTCCTGTTCCTCTTCTTTTTCTTGTTATTTTAACTCCACATGGGAATAGTGGGCATAAATACTTTGGGATTGCTGCTGCGTCGGCAGACTGAGCATTCATGGTAAAACCCAATGTCCACTGACATCATTCAACATAGTATTAATATTCTGCTGTGTATATCCCAAAGGAGCATAATCTCATGCCAAGCATTCCGATCATTTTCTATCTAATGAGGTATTTCCCATGTCTTTCTTATAACACCTACCCATTTCTAGGTCTCTTCTCATAACATGGTAATACACTTTATTTATGTTCACAACATTCATTTGACACTATTTTTTCCTATGTGAATGTAACCATGCACAATAGATAATTGATGTACGAAAGATGAGTGACTGGAAGGGCCGAATGTAAGACGGGCCTACATGAAAGTTTGTTTGCTCGTTCGTTCTGTGAATTCCATTACTCAATAAACTAAGGAGCTAGTATTCTAATAGTTCTGTTAACATAGAATGACACAAAGCCAACCCATATCACCTTATGATGACCAAACAGAATCACCATCCAAGTAGATGGCTGTAATGGCAACGTTCCAATGACTGGAGGCTAGTACAGAACAACATGTTGCCCCGGGAAGGTTAACCCGGTCAACAAATGCCCGCAGAAGTCGGATGTGTCGGCCTAACGGCGCAAGAACGCAATTCTGCTGTAAACAGGCACAACGCAATCACGTCCGGAAAAAAAACTCCGGATAAACGCAGAAGAAGAAGAAGAACAACATTTTGTGCTTGTGATTGACTCACAAAGCATGTAAACTAGCAACTGGAATGTTCCACAAAGAGTGGCTTGTATCTCTCAAGATAAAGGTCGAGAGAATATCATGATTGTCTACCCCGGGCATGCGGATGTGTGCAGGAATGAACAGGCTGATAGTCTGGCTGCTGCTGCCCTGTGTTGGGTGACAAGCTATATTATGACAAGGCTGATGTGCTGAAGGCTCTCTGGGATCAATTGGAAAGTGCAGCAAAACACACCAGGAGATGAGGATTCAGCATTCCGCGAGCAGAGTCAAGATGATATTCCATGGATATGTACATATGCAGAGAGTCAAGATGAGATTCCACGGATATGTAGATACACAGAGTCAAGATGAGATCCCAAGGAAATGTAGATACACAGAGTCAGGATGAGATTCCATGGATATGTAGATACACATAGTCAGGATGAGATTCCACGGATATGTAGATACACAGAGTCAAGATGAGATTCCATGGATATGTAGATACACAGAGTCAGGATGAGATTCCACGGATATGTAGATACACAGAGTTAAGATGAGATTCCATGGATATGTAGATACAAAGAGTCAAGATGATATTCCATGGATATGTAGATACACAGAGTCAAGATGAGATTCCATGGATATGTAGATATACAGAGTCAAGATGATATTCCATCGATATGTAGATACACAGAGTCAAGATGATATTCCATGGATATGTAGATACAGAGTCAGGATGATATTCCATGGATATGTAGATACACAGAGTCAAGATGAGATTCCATGGATATGTAGATACACAGAGTGAGGATGAGATTCCACGGATATGTAGATACACAGAGTCAGGATGAGATTCCATGGATATGTAGATACACATAGTCAGGATGAGATTCCACGGATATGTAGATACACAGAGTCAAGATGAGATTCCACGGATATGTAGATAGAGTCAGGATGAGATTCCACGGATATGTAGATACACAGAGTCAAGATGAGATTCCGTGGATATGTAGATACACAGAGTCAAGATGATATTCCATGGATATGTAGATACACAGAGTCAAGATGAGATTCCATGGATATGTAGATATACAGAGTCAAGATGATATCCCATGGATATGTAGATACACAGAGTCAAGATGATATTCCATGGATATGTAGATACAGAGTCAAGATGATATTCCATGGATATGTAGATACACAGAGTCAAGATGAGATTCCATGGATATGTAGATACACAAAGTCAGGATGATATTCCACGGATATGTAGATACACAGAGTCAAGATGAGATTCCACAGATATGTAGATACACAGAGTCAAGATCATATTCCATGGATATGTACATATGCAGAGAAAAAGGATGATACTTCATGGATACGTACATATGCAGAGAGTAAGGATATTTCATGGATATGTACATTTGCAGAGTCAGGATGATATGCCATGGATATGTACATATGCAGATAGTCAGCATGATATTCCATGGATATGTACATATGCAGAGAATAAGGATGATATTCCATGGATATGTAGATATGCAGAGAGTAAGGGTGATATTCCGTGGATATGTACACACGCAGAGAATCTGGATGATATTCCATGGATATGTACATCCGCAGATGGGCATTCAGTTGATTGGGAACTCGTGGTTAGCAGCTGAAGAATGAGATGGAGCAAGTGTAGGAATCTCCATCCATCCATCATGTGTCATGCCGGTAAGCGTGGGCGGTCATGTTCTGCCATCTCACTCTATCACCAGAGTCCATCCATCATGTGTCATGCCGGTAAGCGTGGGCGGTCATGATCTGCCATCTCACTCTATCACCAGAGTCCATCCATCATGTGTCATGCCGGTAAGCGTGGGCGGTCATGTTCTGCCATCTCACTCTATCACCAGAGTCCATCCATCATGTGTCATGCCAGTAAGCGTGGGCGGTCATGTTCTGCCATCTCACTCTATCACCAGAGTCCATCCATCATGTGTCATGCCGGTAAGCGTGGGCGGTCATGTTCTGCCATCTCACTCCATCACCAGAGTCGTGGATCAGCCCCGTGTTTCTGTCTCAACCATGCCACAAAGCCAAGCCATCCAGGTACTTGCTTCTAGGTCTTCCCCTTGGTCTGTTCCCTTCGATCTTACCAGTTGTCACCAAGTTCTTCAAATAATTTCTTCTCATAACATGCCCAAAAAATTGTGACTGTTTACGTCTAATGTCTCTAATCAGTTTATGATCTTCATTTGTTTCTTGAAGGACTTGTTCATTGGTCTCTCTGTTCTGTCGGAATCTCCCAAGTACAATTCTTTTTTTATGTTTGCTAGCTTTGAACTCAAGGGTAGTTCATACAGATGCTGCTACTTCTAGTGCTTCAGACTGACTTTGTTTGCATGTGAATTAGCTTTCCCTTTACCAGTGTCCCTCACCATCAGGTGAACCCACTTCGACTTCAGAGGTATTTGTAATTTACGTCCCAAAGTCAAGGACGAGAAGTCAACATTTTTGGTCCAAGTGACTTATTGGTCCAGGGGTTGAACCCGCTACCTCAACATCATCACACCGATGCTTAAGAATTAGTGCCCTTATCCATTCGGCCATACTGACTTTCTCCTAAGTAAATTGATGTTAATTCTTGATTTCATATTCAGTGCTGACCTCCTCCCAAGTAAATTGATGCTGATTCTTCATTTCATAGTTAGTTAGTTAGTTAGTTAGTCACGGTTCCAACTTCACAGCAACGGGTCGTCACCATTATGCTCCGTTCCTGTGCCAGTGAATATCACATAAAATGCTCCCCACTGCCCAATGTGAAAAGTGGAAAAGACATTTCATATTCAATGCTATCAAACTCTTGACTAATATTGCCTCGTTAACAATAACAGAACTCACAACCGATCGGCTACATACCGTGTCTCATTCATCACCCTAATGATGGGCCCCTCTGGCACGACCAGACCTAAGTGGGCTCTAATTCTGCAGTTGGTGGGCCCATTATGAGGCCACACATGAATGCCTGGACTCATCACTGAAAATTTCACCTGGAACAAGCAGGAATAAATAAAATATACAGCCATAAATGAATGACAATGAAAACAAAATAGTTAAAGTTAGTTGCATGTCATTTAGAGGACGTCACAAAGAATAAATTCAAACAATCTGTAGAAAAGCAATGATTTGGTTTTGGTAAAAGGTCACTTTCAATGTGCGGTGATATCTCTTCATTTGGTTTTGGTAAAAAGTCACTTTCAATGTGCGGTGATATCTCTTCATTTGGTTTTGGTAAAAGGTCACTTTCAATGTGCGGTGATATCTCTTCATTTGGTTTTGGTAAAAGGTCACTTTCAATGTGCGGTGATATCTCTTCATTTGGTTTTGGTAAAAGGTCACTTTCAATGTGCGGTGATATCTCTTCATTTGGTTTTGGTAAAAGGTCACTTTCAATGTGCGGTGATATCTCTTCATGTAGATCACATTTGGAGACTCTCAGCACAGTGCACAAGACCACATTTGGGGAGAGTCAGCACAGTGCACAAGATCACACTTGGAGAGTCAGCACAGTGCACAAGATCACACTTAGAGAGTCAGCATAGTGCACAAGATCACAGATAGAGTCAACACAGTGCACAAGATCACACTTGAAGAGAGTCAGCACAGTGCACAAACTCTACAGTACAACTAACGATTGAAATGTGTGTATACCAGAATCACATAAGATTTGTTGCGGCTAGGTTTTTTACATTTGGAAATATATCCTGGGCAGCGACATGTTCTTTTCAATGACCAACTACTGAAGGATTAGTGTGAGCAACACGTACACATGTCAGGCACATTTTTGTGCCCTTATCTGAGAAGGCTGAATGTCTTATCCATTACCCCAGGATCAGGGGTTGGTACACTATTGTTTTCTAATTTGTACAAAACTTCACATGCCTCTGACCAGAATCATATCACATCTGCACAGGCCAGCTTCTAATCAAGTTGCCATGAGCAAAAACAAGATTAACAATGAATGCTTATACACTCACAAAATTTCAGTTACAACAGATGCTGTTTAAACTGTAAGTGCCAATGTGTTACTGGGCCTGTTCAGGGAAGCAAGAAATAGGAAGACTGAAACCTACCATGCATGCCATAAGAGATGATTACGGAGGGTTGGTCCAGGGGTTGGCTACCCCCATCCCTTAGAAAGTTTTAGCTGGAAAAAACAAACAACAATGACCAAGTCTAAAGATAATGAAAAAAGAGCAACTCAGCCAACCAGGAATTCTTCTGGAAGAGCTTTGACGTGATGCAGAGAAAGCTGCAAGGCGTATGGATAGTAGGCTTACTCCCTTCCACCTAGATACATGGATTTTAATATGAGACAAGTCTTTTGACTGGAGCCCACAGGGCACATGACACAGAGTGAGACCTAAAAACACACAGAGATGATAACTAGAGACAGAGATGGATAATATGGGGAGGGTGTGGAGGGAGCTCCAGGAGATAGCAAAATATAGAGCGGCTTATCGTGAGTTGGTTCAGGGCCTATGCTCTAACAAGAGATAAATAGCAACAGAAGAAGAAGAAGAAGAAGAAGAAGAAGAAGAAGAAGAAGAAGAAGAAGAAGAAGAAGAAGAAGAAGAAGAAGAAGAAGAAGAAAAAGAAGAAGAAGAAGAAGAAACTTTAAGGTAGGCATTGACATGTTAATAATGTTTAAAATACTAGTGATGCAGCAAATGTAAAATTAATGAACGAGGTGTCGGGTTTATGTGTTACATGAAAATAGGACAGGATTCGGAACATAACATGTGTGCTTGCAAACTTACTTGACCTCTCTTGCATCCTTTCGCGTCGGGAATTTTGTCTATTAATTTACATGTTTCTGGAGCTTTCGCGCAGTTTTCTGTTTTCTTTCGTCCTGTAGGAGTGAATTTTAGTTTATTTGAAAATAGATATTTTGAGTTTTATATACAAAAATTACTTCAAAATTATGTGAGCAAGTATAATCTGAAATTTGCTGACAAATTTTCATAACCTTAAATCTATCAACTATCTCGGTAAATTCAGAAATTAATTGAGAATGGAATATATCTAATAACAGAATGTCTTAATAATCGTGCCACTGGAGATCTATGGCTGTTTACTAATAGATAAGAAGGAGTAATGAAATATGGTATAAATAACATATACAGATTCTGCCTCTCTCTATGTAGACAGAAAGATAGGAAAGAGTTCTGATATATGGTATAAATAATATACACAGATACAGCCTCACTCAATGTCTACAGACAGACTGGAAAGAGTACGGAAATATGGTATAAATAACATATATAGATACAGCTTCTCTCAATGTCCACAGACAGACAGACAGACAGACAGACAGACAGACAGACAGACAGACAGACAGACAGACAGACAGGAAAGAGCACTGAAATATGGTATAAATAACATATATAGATACAGCTTCCCTCAATGTCCACAGACAAACAGAAAATAGTACTGAAATTCAGATTAATGGACAAATTCATGAGATGAGAGCCAATGAAACACATAACAACTGGTAAAATGATTGGATACGGTCATGATTCTGTACTACAAGAATGAAGTCTGCAGACAGGTATACCTTGCTGGTACAAGGTAAACTGTTTCCAATCTCCCGTATCACGGAGATTTTCTTCCTCAGGAATAAATGACCCAGTTTTGGCATTCAGCTGAGCAAGACCTTCATCTCGGATCACCTTCCAATTGTCCTTTAGCAACTGCAGTGAAAACACAATGGCAAAAAGTTTCATTAATTCTGTAAACATAATATTTACACAAAATAAAAATGCAGTTTTCAGAAACAATAGAATAAAAAAAAATGCAATTAGCTCTCTTCATTGAAGTCTAGCTCATTGTTTTTATTTATATACAATCTGATTGGTTACTTTGCTCAACTTATGCCAAGTTATGTGACAACAAATGGAACTTATATAAACTTGTGCCAGGTTGTTGTTCACTGCAGAACCTCCTCGTGTGCTGCTCTTTCCTGGCCACACAAATCTTCAATACAAGCACTTCTATTCTAAATACTGGCACTTCTATTCTAAATACTGGCACTTCCATTCTAAATACTGGCACTTCTATTCTAAATACTGGCACTTCTATTCTAAATACTGGCACTTCTATTCTAAATACTGGCACTTCTATTCTAAATACTGGCACTTCTATTCTAAATACTGGCTGTTGTTTGTCGAGACTCCTGTCTTTTCCACTTTTCACATTGGGCAGTGGGGAGCATTTTGTATGATATTCACTGGCACAGGAACGGAGCATAATGGGGACAACCCGTTGCTGTGAAGTTGGAGCTGCGACTAACTAACTAACTAACTAATACTGGCACTTCTATTCTAAATACTGGCACTTCTATTCTAAATACTGGCACTTCTATTCTAAATACTGGCACTGGTTCATTTGGTTGAAAGTCCTCATTTTGATCAGACTCTCTAAGGATGTTCATGATGTCGACTCCATCCATTTGTTGACCTGACCTTCTGATATAGTTGCAATATCAACCAGCCTATCCCCTTTTTCATATCCCACAACTATTGTGTATCCTGGTACAAAGATAGATGCAACTTTATAAATTGTGGATCTCTGCAGGGATTCAATCTAATGCTTGAGTATGAAACCTTCCTTTATTTTCTGGATCATGCGCAATTAATGACTTAATATTCAAGCTTGGGTGTAGCTTTGTGATTGAGCCAACATTGTTACAGCCAAAACTTTCATGATCATACTGATTGTGGGTATAGCGAAAGCACAGCTGGCTTCCTTAACAGTTCTACCAGATGAGCGTGCCGAGAAGGCCCATGCACACCTTTGATGCAGAGCAACTAACCTGTGATTTTGTTATCGTTAGTTGGGCAGCTGATGTGATGGAAAGAGTAACATAATCTCTGCAGATACTTTCATACAAACCTGAAGAAATTCTTGGTAAGGCGTCTGCTCTGCCGTCCACCATGGCCGGCCTGTTAGTCTGTCAACATTATACAGGGATCGCTGCCAGGCTGAAAGGAACACACCTTTCTCTTCTCCTTCCTGAAAGACCTTTCTTGCCTAGGCAATGAAATAAGGAAGTCAGTGAAAGAGCTGTCTTGCTAGGATAATACAATATACCAGTAATATTTAATAATAGTACCGGCGGAAATGCAATGGTTCACCCAATTGCCTACAAACTGTAGTACAAGGGTTGCATTTTTCTGGCTCATCTATCTATTGAGAGGAAAATTCGGCCCAACGAATAAGAGTGCTCACTCTTAAAAGGACAGATGAGTAGTGGGATTGTTCCCTACACAGGCCAGTTGGGCTTAAACTTTGACTTCTCATTCAGAAAGCAGTGGCAAACTAGTGAATATAAACTTGTCTAGTTAATCAACCTGGAGTTGGAGTTGCTCACAGAGTCCTGCAGAAGGATAGGCAACATTATTTTATCTACCTGTTCTCGCATGTGTTACCTGGGCCCCATAGAGGAAACCCAGAATTGTTACACTGGAACCTGGTGTGGGATTGGCTGCTCCTTCCATAAACAACTTTAGCAGCAAAATCCAACCAATCATGAACAAATCAGAGAATCAGCTAAATAAAGCAAAGAACCAGCTAAAGAAACCAGAGAACCAGCTAAATAAAGCAAAGAACCAGCTAAAGAAACCAGAGAACCAGCTAAATAAAGCAAAGAACCAGCTAAAGAAACCAGAGAACCAGCTAAATAAAGCAAAGAACCAGCTAAAGAAACCAGAGAACCAGCTAAATAAAGCAAAGAACCAGCTAAAGAAACCAGAGAACCAGCTAAATAAAGCAAAGAACCAGCTAAAGAAACCAGAGAACCAGCTAAATAAAGCAAAGAACCAGCTAAAGAAACCAGAGAACCAGCTAAAGAAAGCAAAGAACCAGCTAAAGAAACCAGAGAACCAGCTAAAGAAAGAAAAGAACACATTAAAGAAATCAGAGAACCAGCTAAAGAAAGCAAAGAACCAGTTAAAGAAATCAGAGAGCCAGCTAAAGAAAGAAAAGAACCAGTTAAAGAAACCAGAGAGCCTGCTAAAGAAAGCAAAGAGCGAGCTAAAGAAAGAAATGAGCCAGTTAAAAGTCTCCCTGGCCTAGGTGTTAGCATCTTTCTCCGTAATCCCATATACTCTCGTGAGTGACATGATGTGCGTGAGAATTGGTAGCGGTTCTCGTCGCATCTGTAACTTACGGGGTATGTGAGCCGGTTGCTCAGAAAGCAATGGCAAACTACTGAGCGTAATCTTGCCTAGTACATCAACAGCAGCTGAAAAATGCTGGTGTTGACTGTAACGTCCTGTAAGGGATATGCAACATTTTTTTAAAAGTTAAAGAAAGCAAAGAGCCAGTTAAAGAAGGCAAAAAGCTGTGAAACACCCATATCATGATGCTAAATCCATATTTGTATAGACCAATCAGCACTCAGTCATGTGCTAAATCCATATTTTTATAGACCAATCAGCACTCAGTCATGTGCTAGACCCATATTTGTATAGACCAATCAGTACTCAGTCATGTGCTAGACCCATATTTGTATAGACCAATCAGCACTCAGTCATGTGCTAGACACATATTTGTATAGACCAATCAGCACTCAGTCATGTGGACAGTATCAGGCCAGCCACCTCTACTTCCCAAGATATTTCCTGGTACACATGTTAGCTGAGTTAACCTGGGAGTCAATTATTTTAATCTATCTTATTGATTATTTGAACCTGTAACTACGAGGGTAAGTTAATAAGTCACAAATGGCTGTAGAAAAATAACTACACATGATAACATTTTGAAACCAGTTTATGTTTATACATACATTGTCCCTTTATTTCTCAAAATAATTGTCACCAACATTGATGTACTAATCCCATCGTTTTATCAGTCCTCCCAATCCGGCTGCATAGAAATGCGTACTTTGTTTTCATTTACAGGCCATCCCACAGAACTGAGTGACTTACCTATTGACTCGCCCTCGTAACTTTTTCTACCCAGCTATGCACCGCTTTACGGGACAAACATTTGTCAGCATTAACACCGACAACCCACCTTGGCGGGAGACATTTCGCGAATGATGCCAAAGTTGAATGTGAAGTGAAAACGTGGTTTAGAAAACAGAGCACGCAGTTCTATGCAGCCGGTTTGGGAATACTTATAAAACGATGGGATAAGCGCATCAATGTTGGTGGAAATTATGTTAAGAAATAAAGGGACAATTTATGTATAAAAATAAACTGGTTTCAAGTTGTTATCATACTTAGTTATTTTTCTACAGCCATTTGTGACTTACTTATTAACTTACCCTTGTACCAGGCTGGCAATTGAGTATCTAGCCACTATGCCTCTATCCCCATCATACTGTGAAGTTTTGTGTATGTGCCTTCACTAATTTTAAACTCAAATGTAGTCCATACACTCGCTACTACTTCTAGTGCACTGCATTGATATTTGTGTGTGGGTTAGCTTTCCCTATTACCAGCGTCCCTTACCAGAACTTACTCCAAATTCTGAGGTACTTGTCCCCAAGTCAATGATGAGAAGTCAACATGTTAGTCTAACTGACCCATGTAGGGTCAGCTACCTCAGCATGAGCACACTGGAAGTTTAAGAGTGAGTGCTCTTATCCATTCAGACATGCTGGGAATGAACCCAAGATACTCAGAGCCCAAGGCGTGCACTGCAGCCTCTCAGTCATAGGTTCACCTGATGATGATATAATCCTGTTGGCTGTGGCCAGGTGGATCTTGAAAACCCATTGCCTTTCTGACAGAGGCACAGGTTCTCCTCAAGCATGGCAATGGTGTATGGAGTATAATGATGATAGTTGTGTGTTATAGGAGTAGTTTGTGCTGCAGGTCATCTAAACTTCACACTATAACAACAGCAGATGTTCAAATAATTCCACTCATTGAAAGCACTGACTACAGTTGAGTTCAGGAAGTGGATCTTGAAAGTCCTGTGACTTTCTGACAAAGGTGTAGGTCCTTCTCAACTGTGGCAATAATGTATGGATTATAATGTTGACAGATGTTCAAATGATTCCATTCCTTGAAAGCAGTGGGACGCAGAGGTGTTTCCAAGACACCAGGGTCAGGTTTTATACTGGCCAAGACCTACTAATATGTCCTAGTCGTGCGGCCTGGGCAACAGGTCCCTTCGGGGTCCTGGCTAATGTAGTAGGGTCGCTGATTCTTCCGAGGTCGAAGAGTATCTGCCTGCACGGCGAGGAACCACCAGTTTGCACACTAATAAGCCAGACATGGGACAACGGATACTCACGCAAACCTCAGTCCGGTATGACATCACACTGATGTTGGACAACTGGATGTCTTCATCCGACATACAGGACTTCACAGCCAGCAAACGCAAACAAGCAGCATTGAAAGCAGTAACAACAGCTGAGCTCAGGAAGTGGATCTTGAAATTCCAGTGTCTTTATGACAAAGGTGTAGGTCATTCTCAATTGTGGCAATAATGTATGGAGTATTTTGGTGATAGCTGGATTTTATAGGTGCAGTTTGTGCTGCAGTTCATTTAATCTTAGCACAGCTAAACTGATTCCACATGCTGAAAGGGGTTACTGCAGCTGAGTTTAGGAAGCAGATTTATTCTGTTTGGATTGTTGATGGGGGAGTCGCCTCTCCTTACCTGGACAATTAACAATCATAATAAAAACATGTTTCAACTAAAAATAAATCAATTGGTGTGCATATCTGCTTACCTCTCTGTCTTCTTTTATTAAAATATTTTTTCTCTCACTGTGAACTCAAGCATAATCCTTACATCAACTACTTCTATTGCACTGGACTTATTTTTGCATGTGGATTAGCCTTTCCCATTACCAGTCCCTTGCCATCAGGTGAACCCACTCTAACTTCAGAAGTACTTGTAATTTACATCCCCAAGTCAAGGACGATAGGTCAACATTTTAGTCCAACTGTCTGGTGTAGGGCTTGAACCCCTTACCTCGGCATCAGCACAGCGGATGTTTAAGAACACATATTCTTATCCATTCGTCCATGCTACCTCGCCAGAAGTTTAAGAGCAACTGCTCTTACCCATTCAGCCTTGCTGGGAATGAACCTAGGTACCTTGTGATAACTCACCTCACGTTCACGTCCCAGGCGAAGCAAAGAATCCCCAAGCTGCAGATAGAAACGGCCATCGGCTGTCCCAGGGGCTCCTGAAGCAATCCCTTCAGACAGAAGCTGAATGGCTCCTTCTAGATCATTGTACTCAGTCTTCAGAATAAAACCCAAATGAGCCTTGGCAAAGCCATTGCTTGGGTCTACCACCAGCACCTGTAAACAAATGTAAGCTGAAAATGTTATTTAACTAATTCACTGCCAAACAAGAAGCAGGTTTGGACCAAACGTGGTACACAATCAAATAACAAGTATTATAATGTAAATTTCCATTCACTGAAATTGTGGAAGATACCATGGAACTAACAAATAACTCGATGACCCTAGTATGGCAATATATCGTCCTTCTGTTCAAATGGGAAGTCACATGTGACGATATATTATCCTTGACTTGTCTTGCCCCTGGATTCGGACAGACTCAGGCGAGAGAGCGTGGTCGATGAATTGGGCAACTCTTCCTCACTTTAATCCAATTCATCGTGCAAGTCAGTCTTAATCCAACTTCATCTATCAATTCATTACGACACTTGGGAGACTGCTATCAAAGACAGAAATTCATGGCATACATCATTACGCAAGGGTGTAGACACTTGTGAAGCGAACAGGACTGCAAAAAGCTGTGAAAAAAAGGCAGGACAGAAAAAGCACTGCAGGAGATCCTCCTCCTGGAACGTCAAGCATTCTTTGCCCACACTGTCAAAGAACATTTCAAGCTAAAGTAGGCCTTACCAGCCATCTTAGAACTCACAGCTCCAAACTTTCAACCCCACTGAATAAAATGAATGGTCATCATCATTTTCTATGGACAAACACCTCATCTTTCGGCACTGAATCAGTTAAATACAAAGTTGTGAATGACACACCTGTTTAGCATATGTAAGTAAATGTAAAAATATCCTTTTACATGCCCTGAGACATAATGGCTCTATGTCACTAGCTCCCTATTTTTACAGACCAATCAACACTCAATTGGTGGTGAATGTAGTCAATATCACGCCAGCTTCCTTTAAAAAAAGTCGCTTAAAAGTCGACAGGGTCGACTTCATTGCACCGAGTTTTTATCCCATATGGCTCAGTCTCTTTCCGCAGTGATCTGGCGAAAGCATTGCACAAAGCATGAACTCCGTATCTCCAGTAATGACCCTCAGGAGTCTCTGAAAAAATGCACTCATGAACCGAAGGTCGCGGCCTAGAATCGAACCCACAACCTTCGGAGCCTGAGTCAGACGGCTTGACTACTTCACCACGGAGACTCCAGCAGGCTGCCTTTCCTTCCCTGGACACCTCTTGGTATGTATTTTAAGCTGGGTTGGCTTTTGAGCTGGGAACGGAGGCTGGGGTCATGCAGAGACTAGCCTGCTAGCCTGTCAGTTGGTGGTCATGCATTTGAATCGCCATCAAGACAGATTTTTTTTAAGTGACCTCGGTTCCAAGGTTGACCTAATCTTCTTCTTTTTCTTTCATTCGCTTTAAATATGTCTATAACTGCAATGCTCTCTTGTATGAATTTAACTGTCTTTTTCAGCTCACACAGTGGTCCATAGAGTTTATCTTCCACTGTCGTCTCTCTAGGCCAGAAGGTTTGCCTAGATATGTTATATTTTGGACAGTCTTGGAGTATGTGCTCTGCTCTCTGCGACGCCAATCCACATGTGCACATGGCGGTTTCACCAATCTTGAATTTTGTATACATGTGGTTGCGTAATCTATTGTGTCCTGTTCTGAGGCGCAGAATAATTACTTGTTCTGGTCTGTCCATAATGTGGTAGTCATCTTGAGCAGATTTTGGTGACTTTCTGATTGATTTGATCATTCTTTTCTTTTGGTGGTATGTAACAGGCACATCAGGCTGTTCTTCTTTGGCTCATTCCTTAGCCAATTGATCAGCTCTGTCATTTCCGGGTATTCCACAGTGGGATGGTATCCACTGTATGGTGACCTTATGCTGACTGCTAAGTTCAGAAAGTAGTGTCCTTAGTACTGGCAATTTCCCAGACAGGAGAGCCTCAAGTACTGATTTTACATCTGCCAATAGCACCACAGGTTGTGTACCATTGCTGGTATTTAGTAATTTCTCTGTTGCTATCTTGATTACCTCAATTTCAGCATCATAGTTATGGCAGTACTTTCCTGTCGGTACTTTGGCTGTGTCCCTAGTATTATTTCTGTATTCTATGTACACTCCCGTTCCTCCATTTTGAACAGCATTTTGTGCTGACCCATCTGTGTAGACTCGGATCCAGACATCCTGTGGGTATTCTTCATCAAGGAAGCTGAGAGTGGCTGTTCTGCGCTGCACACTGTTCTGTTCTTCCTTGTCAAATATTTCCTCTCACTTTTGTCTAGATTTGTAATGATAGTCTATGTTCATCTTTCCATGGAGTTCACTCTGGAATAGTTGTTAGGGGGATACCAACTGTGGGCAGATCGGTGGTTTCTCTGCAGAGTCGTTTGGCCTGGTGGATAAAACTACTTCTTTTCAACCGCCCCATAGCTAGGTTTTCAAATCTGTTCTTCATAGGGTGGCCTGGCAAGCTGAGGAACTTTTCTGCTTGCATTAGTGTTTTCATATCTCTGTACTCTCAGTGCTTGTGTCCTCCCCATCTTCTCCATTTCCACTATTGGTTGATCTCATCTCTCCTGTGGTGACTTTAAGTGCTTGATTTTGCACCTTGTCCAGCTCTTGTAGTTGACCTAATATGAAATGGGTTCCAGGAGATGGAAAGTAAAGGGGGCTGACATAAAAATGATGAAGTAACAGCAGCTGGTATGATATTGGCCACACCTCTCATCAATAGCCGATTGGTCGATTAAAATATGAGGCTAGCACAATACATCCAAGCCGACACTGTGGCGAAAGGGTTACGACGGCCAATCGCAATCCCACATACCGTATTTGAAACACAGCTACGGTCGATTTGGAAGCAGACTGCCTTGTGCTGGTTTTCATATAATGATATGAGCGTTGGATGGCAAACTCATGATCATCAAGTGCCATGCCAGTTGGCGTAGGCATTCATGACTCTCCACAGATCTTGGTCTTTGGCTGTCTGGATCAACTCTGCTGTTGATATTCCTCAATGCCACTGTCTCAAATCCATCCAGAATCTTTTCTCTTGGTCTGCCTCTCTTCCCCTTGATCTTTCCAGTTGTCACGATGTTTTCCAATGCCTCTCTTCTCATCACATGACCAAAAAAAAAGCTGTTTGCCTCTTTCTTACTGTTGTATATTATGTTCTAGTTTTATTAGCCTCATTCAGGCAGTCATTGTTAGTTACCCTGGCAGTCCAAGGAATTCGCAACTTTCGTCTCATGAACCACGTAAATTTGCCTGGTAAATCACAAATAGCCAAAAAATGCTGGGCTTGACTGCGACATCCTGTAAAGGACAAGCAACTAACTTAACTAACAATATACTCAAAACACCTGATGGCATGTACACGGTGCTTACCTCTTTGAACACATCCCTAGCCCGATCACTCTGACCAATCATCAAATAGCTGACACCAAGCTCATTCTTCAAGGCAACATCATCTGGGAATCTCTGAATCAGGATTTTGAAAGTTTTCACAGCTTTACTTCCCCAACCTGGTGATAAATATACCACGGATGAACATAATACAGCTGGTGCATTAAGTGCTTGGAAGAATACAAAAAACTTAAATGAATAGCTGTTGTCTATTGTGTCAGAAGTCATAATGCTATCTGACTACATGAATACCATTAACTATATTAGACAGTTAGTCAGTCGCGGTTCCAACTTCATGGCAACGGGTCGTACCCATTATGCTTCGTTCCTGTGCCAGTGAATATCACACAAAATGCTCCTCACTGCCCCATGTGAACAATGGAATAGACAGGAGTCTCGACAAGTCAACAGCCCGCACAGGTACACCGTGTATAATGCCGCCACCAGAATGCCAATACAAAAGTCCTCCACGAAAAATACAGTTCATCGTTGATGGAATATGCAGTTACCAGAAAGACTTCATTGATCCGGGTTTTATCCCACATGGCTCAGTTCGGTCTCTTTCCACATAGCGACCCGCTGAAAGTGCAGCACTAAGCACAAACTCCGTAGCTCCATCGATGACTCTCAGGAGTCTCCTGAAAAGTGCACTTGTGAACCAAAAAGGAAAACCAGTCAAATCAGCGACAGCCGGTCACTACTGTACCATTAAATATACCATGGATGAACAGAATACAGCAGGTGCATTTAGTGCATGGAAGAATACAACAAATGAATAGCTGTCGTCAATTGTGAAGGAAATTATGATGCTATCTGACTACATGAATACCATTAAATATACCATGGATGAACACTATACAGCTGGTGCATTAAGTGCATGGAAGAATACAACATACTTAAATGACTAATTGTTGTTATTGTGTAGCAGATGTGCAAAAGAACAGAAGGTATACTACCATCTGAGTACATGAATACCATCTACCTTTTCTTTACTCCATTTCTATACCCAGGTGAACACAGGTCTACAACAATTTCTTTCCATTTCCTGACGAACACAGGAATATATCACTTTCTTTCCTTTCCTTGGTGAACACAGAGATACAATAATTTCTTTCTACACAATGGTGAACACAGGGATACATTAATTTCTCTCACCTTTTTTTTGTGAACACAGTGAACCAATAAAAGCAAAGAACAAAGCAACGCATAAAAACAAAGAATAAAATAACCCACCTCGGAACTGTTGCCTATCTGCAAGCTTCCGCCCTGCAAGTTTCTGAAGCTCATCTGGCACGCTGGGTAAATCCAACACCCGAGCCAGGAATTCAATTGCATGTTCCAGATTCTCATTACTCATGTACTTGAAGCCAAGTTGATCTAAAGTTAGACCCTTGCCAAAGTGGGCCCGAGGACTTAAAATATGTTTCTGCAATATTTGGTCGTATTTTTGAATGGCCTTCTCCAAGTTTCCCTGTTTAACGACAAAAGATATATTTACAATGTTATACAAAGCCAGTTAGATTGGTAAGTATAAGCGCACGCTCGCATACAAAGACATATATATATATATATATAAGTTAGTTTATATCCTTTACATGACATCACAGTCAACCACAGCATTGTTTGGCTATTTGTGATTTCTTCACAAATTTACATCAGTAGTGTTTCGCATGGAATGGTTATCCTCGCTTCAGAGGTCACAGATTGTGAGAATTGTATGGATATTTTGCCCTGCCCATGCGGGGGTGAGGGGGAATGAACAGGCTGATAGGCTGGTAGGGAATGCCCCTACTGGTGGTAGATTACCTATGGACAAGGGAGAGGTGGTAGTGCGCCTGTGGAACCGGGTTGAGAAGGCGGGGGAATATATTGAGAACCTGCATGAGATTGCAGAGGATCGGCAGGGGTTCTGGAGGAATCTCAAAACTGAGAGGGAAGACCGGGAGAACTTTCAATCAGATAGCGGTGGGAACGGTTAGTAGTATGACTCTTTGCTGGCTGGTGAACAAGGGAACGGAGCGCGTATTGGAATGTCCTGAGTGCAGCGATGTCGGTTCTTAGCTCAACTCAACTCAACCTCTTGGGTAGTAAGATCACAAAAGCAGCCTTCTCAGATAAGGGTGATAAACAGGGGATCCGATGTGCAAGATGTGCGTGCTAAAAATCCCACAGTATTTGTAAATTGCAAAGAGTAGGCCACGAGGCTTCCACCCTGTAAAACTTGTTAGGAAAGACAACCTACCCTCGGGCAGATAGAGCCTGTTCTCATTGAAGGAGTCTGTCTAGAGCAGTGGTTCTCAACCGGTGGGGAATTTCCCCCCCCCCCAGGAGGGAATTTTAGGGTTTCCAGGGGGGAGAATTAAGATTATTTCAAGATCGTGTTAATACAAGAACCGATTACTTGATATATACCTTTATACTTTACGATTCTGTGCGTCTCACCCTTTTGAAATTCATTTTATAACGTAAGTAGACCCGCAAATCACGTTTTACGTAAACGTCTAGACTTGTTTTAGTGTGTACTATTTGGCTTCCATTATTATGTATACTGTGTAGGGGCGGGAGGAATTTTTAGGGAGGAAATACGAAAGGGGGGAATGACGTTCTGAAAATATTGTGAAGGGGGGCACTGGCCAAAAAAAGGTTGAGAACCACTGGTGTAGAGGAAGCAAATCTGACACAAATGCATGGTGAAGATGGACACACTGACCTTTGAGATTTATAAGTACGTGTGATGCACTCCTTTTGAACGAGGAACGAAGAAGAAGAAGAACAGGTGTTTCCAAAGCACCAGGGCCGGGATCTATGCTGGCCAAGACCTGCTGACACGTCCACGCCGTGCGTCCTGGGCAACAGGTCCCTTCGGGGACCTGGCTAACATCAGTAGGATCGATGATTCCTCCGAAGCCGGAGAGTATCTGCCTGCATGGCGAGGAACCACCAGTCTGCACACCAATAAGCCAGACATGGGACAACGGATACTCACGCAAACCTCAGGTCCCGCATGACATCACATTGATGTTGGACAAAAGGATGTAGACATCCGACATACAGGACTTCACGCTGGAGTTCACAGCCAGTGAACACAAGCAAGCAAGCAAGCAAGAAGAAGAAAATACTCTGAGTTGAAATATGTGAAAGCATCAGCATTTCACGCCATTTTACAATACAGTTTTCTTTTTAAAATACAAACTACTTCATGATCTATGTGATGCCTATAAAGTGAAAAGAAAAACTAAGATATACATTGCAAAACCTACCAGACATTTCAAGAAAGCAACAAAAAAGAAAATAGTATCAAATCAAGGAACTGCAAAAACCACAGTAAGCTTAACCAGCAGCAAGATTCCGAAAGCACAAGATGAAGGAAATCAATGTAATGATCCCAATTACAACATGTTAATAGAAAGACAAGTGAACAGGGCTAGAGCATCTTCTTTCAAAGATTGGATTGGATAGGAAAAGTTATATTTTCATAATGCCTAATGCTTTCCTTTAAAAATGCTCAACTTACCTTTTCAAGAAACTCATCTGCTTCATCAAGTTCCGCATAGACTTTGTAATCTTCTTCATTTGTAATAGAAGCCTTAGCATAAGTAGTTCTGTCTGCCTCTTTGGCCTGTGGCTCTGTTTCCTTTGGCTCTTTTGCCCTTAATTCATCAGCATGTGCCTTGTCAGTTTCTTTCTCCAGCTGCTCGGCAACAGATGGTCTCTGTGAACTATGCTTTGTGATTGCTATATCATCCCCAGACTCAATTCTACTCTCTACTGATGTTTTTTCACTGGGGCTTGTGACTTTAACCTTGATGCTTTCTATAACTGGCTCTGTGCTTTCTTTAACTAGCTCTCTGGTTTCTTTAGCTTGATCTTTCCTTTCTTTCACTGGCTCTTTGCTTTCTTTGACTGGTTCTTTGCTTTCTTTCACTGGCTCTTTGCTTTCTTTCACTGGCTCTTTGCTTTCTTTCACTGGTTCTTTGCTTTCTTTCACTGGTTCTTTGCTTTCTTTCACTGGTTCTTTGCTTTCTTTCACTGGTTCTTTGCTTTCTTTCACTGACTCTTTGCTTTTTTTCACTGGCTCTTTGCTTTCTTTCACTGACTCTTTGCTTTTTTTCATTGGCTCTTTACTTTCTTTACTTGGCTCTTTACTTTCTTTAACTGGTTCTTTGCTTTCTTTCACTGGCTCTTTGGTTTCTTTAACTGGCTCTCTGGTTTCTTTAACTGACTCTCTGGTTTCTTTAGCTGGCTCTCTGGTATCTTTCACTGGCTCTTTGCTTTCTTTGACTGGTTCTTTGCTTTCTTTCACTGGCTCTTTGCTTTCTTTCACTGGCTCTTTGCTTTCTTTCACTGGTTCTTTGCTTTCTTTCACTGGTTCTTTGCTTTCTTTCACTGGTTCTTTGCTTTCTTTCACTGACTCTTTGCTTTTTTTCACTGGCTCTTTACTTTCTTTACTTGGCTCTTTACTTTCTTTAACTGGTTCTTTGCTTTCTTTCACTGGCTCTTTGCTTTCTTTAACTGGCTCTTTGCTTTCTTTCACTGGCTCTTTGCTTTCTTTCACTGGCTCTTTGCTTTCTTTCACTGGCTCTTTGCTTTCTTTCACTGGTTCTTTGCTTTCTTTAACTGGCTCTTTGCTTTCTTTCACTGGCTCTTTGCTTTCTTTCACTGGCTCTTTGCTTTCTTTCACTGGCTCTTTGCTTTCTTTAACTGGCTCTTTGCTTTCTTTCACTGGCTCTTTGTTTTCTTTCACTGGCTCTTTGCTTTCATTCACTGGCTCTTTGCTTTCTTTCACTGGCTCTTTGCTTTCTTTCACTGGCTCTTTGCTTTCTTTCACTGGCTCTTTGCTTTCTTTCACTGGCTCTTTGCTTTCTTTCACTGGTTCTTTGCTTTCTTTCACTGGCTCTTTGCTTTCTTTCACTGGCTCTTTGCTTTCTTTAACTGGCTCTTTGCTT
This sequence comes from Cepaea hortensis, assembly GCA_963921405.1. NCBI lineage: Eukaryota > Metazoa > Mollusca > Gastropoda > Stylommatophora > Helicidae > Cepaea > Cepaea hortensis. The sequence goes on along the minus strand of OY992887.1, from coordinate 28,708,268 downwards.
TCTTTCACTGGTTCTTTGCTTTCTTTCACTGGCTCTTTGCTTTCTTTCACTGGCTCTCTGGTTTCTTTACTTGGCTCTTTACTTTCTTTAACTGGTTCTTTGCTTTCTTTCACTGGTTCTTTGCTTTCTTTCACTGGCTCTTTGCTTTCTTTCACTGGCTCTTTGCTTTCTTTCACTGGCTCTTTGCTTTCTTTCACTGGCTCTTTGCTTTCTTTCACTGGCTCTTTGCTTTCTTTCACTGGCTCTTTGCTTTCTTTCACTGGCTCTTTGCTTTCTTTCACTGGCTCTTTGCTTTCTTTCACCGACTCTTTGCTTTCTTTTACTGGCTCTTTGCTTTCTTTCACTGGCTCTCTGGTTTCTTTACTTGGCTCTTTACTTTCTTTAACTGGTTCTTTGCTTTCTTTAGCAGGCTCTCTGGTTTCTTTCACTGGCTCTTTGCTTTCTTTTACTGGTACTCTGCTTTCTTTTACCAGTTCTCTGCTTTCTTTTATTGGCTCTCTGCTTTCTTTAACTGGCTCTCGAGTTTCTTTAACTGGCTGTCTGGTGTCTTTAGCTGGCTCTCTGCTTTCTTTTACTGGCTCTCTGCTTTCTTTCACTGGTTCTTTGCTTTCTTTAACCGGCTCTCTTCTTGATTCAACATCTTCTTTTTTTACAATCTCCTCATGAGCTCCTGCTGGTCTGCCAATGAGATCATCAAAAGTGTGCAGACTTTCTTGAGTGTCTTCATCAGCTGCATTATCTTTCCGTAGCTCACGTCCATATTTAAAATCCAACCCAAGGGCAGGCAAGTTAGGCTCAATGTACAAATGAAACGTATTCTCTGAAAAAGGAAGACACCACAACTTCCGCTGTATAAACGTGAAGTAATCAACTTTCAGTAACAAATAATCAAAATAACATTGCATTTTTATATCTCTTACAGAAATAACTACTTTCAAATAACTATTAACTGGGGAAAGACGCCCGGAGTCATGATCCTGATGGGCCGCCCCTAGAGAATGTTAAGTAGGTAAATGGGCCGAAACATTCGGGTAGGGGGACTACTTCTGATGATCAGAACCCCCCTGCCGTGTTTGCTCCACGGCTGAGTTTTCATCACTTTATATTGCTCTATTGTGAGGAATTGTGTGGAAATTGCAGATGTGGTTTTATAGAAGATTTTGTTGTTGTTAACATTTGCTCGCATTTCAACTCGAGTATAGTCCACCCATGTGCTGCTGCTGCTGTTACAGCTACTGCTGCTGCTACTACTACTACTAGCTGCTACTACTAGTGAATGCAATAGACTGATTTTGCGCGAGGGTTAGCTCTCCCTAACTCAGCTGGTAATGTCATGAGCACAGTCAGACACAGGTTTCTTCTTGTTTTCATCCGGAATGTTGTTTTGGATGCAATTGTGTTGTGCCTGTTTACAACAGACCTGCGATATTTGCACCTTTTGGCCGAAACATCCAACTTCTTAGGGCATTTGTTGACCTGGTTACCTTCTCGGAGAAGCGGGTTTGTTGCCTGGGCTCATCGCTTGTGGTAGTGAGGGTAAGATTGGATGCCTCTTCCTTCTTGCTCTAGGCCTACAAAATGTGATGGTGCTTTAATAGACCTATAGAAGGAGTCTAATAATTTTATTTAAGCTTTGCCTATTACCAGTGTCCTTCACCATCAGGTGAGCCCTCTCCGACTTCTGAGGTACTTGCAATTTACGCCCCCAAGTCTAGAACATGAAGTTAACATTTAAGTCCAACTGACCGGCGTGTGGAGCGCATTACGCTGCGGTCAGTAGAGCATGCTAAACCTCTCAGTCAGTGAAAGGTTTCTAGTCTGAATATCACAGTTCAGGCCTTTGAGAATGGCAGTGGTTAGATAAACAGTTTCTTTCTTCTAACAGTTTTAGTCACCGCATCTGGTCACTCATTTCTAGTAATTCCACAGTGAATGAATGGTCATTGAAATGTAACGGCTAAGATCTTTGGATGCAATCAAACTTTTATCTCAACGGATCATGTTCCTCTTGTACCTTGCGGTGTCAAGGTGGATCATAAACAGAGAGAGAGAGAGTATCCATTTATGGGCTTCATGTATCAAGATTTCCATGGACTCTGCTATTCCCTCTGTCCATCGTTAATGTGGCCAGCCTCTTCTTCTGCTTCCATTTGGTCTGTACATCACTGCTTGTTTGTGGTATACTGTTAATTGGTAATCTAGTTACATGGCCAAACCATATGACTTGCAGCCTTCTGATAAAATCTAGCGCTGCTATAACCCTCACTTTAGTCCTGATTTCTTTATTTCTGATTTTCTCCCTTCTTTATATATTGAGTATTATTCTCAGGAATCTCATTTCCGTTGTTGTGATTTTTCTCTTCTCTTGTTCTGTCATAGTCCAGGTTTGGCATTGGTAGTATAGAGTTGGCAGGAAGATTGTGTTGTAGAGTGCTGTCTTAGTAACTAATGAATCGTGTTTGTTTTTTAGTATTGGTGCCATTTGTCCAATGAGTTGGTTTGCCTAACAGCACCTATTTTCGATCTCGTCTTCTGATTTGCCATTTGATGATGATATACTTCCTAAGTACTTGAAGCTCTTTACTTTAGATGAACCTTTGTTGTGTTTTCTTCTTTGGTTATAATCAAACTCTGTTCTGTAATATGTAAAAAGGAAGTATAGGACCCTTTTACAGGGTATATTTTTAATGACTGTGCATCATCATCATCATCAAGTGCCCTGCCAGCTGGCGTAGGCGTTCATGGCTCTTCACAGATTTCAGTCTTTGGTTTTCTGGATCAACTCTGCTGCTGATATTCCTCTGTGCCACCGTCTCAATCCATCCAGCATCATTTCTCTTGGTCTGCCTCTGCCTCTCTTCCCCTCGATCTTTCCAGTTGTCACGATGTTCTCCAATGCCTCTCTTCTCATCACTTGACCAAAGAAAGCTGTTTGTCTCTTTCTTATTGTTGTATATAGTGTTCTAGTTTCATTAGCCTGTTTCAGGCAGTCATCGTTAGTTACTCTGGCAGTCTAAGGAATTCTCAACATTTGTCTCAGGAACCACATCTCTGTTGCTTCTAATTTCTTCTTAATTTGTTCATTTACATTCCAAGATTCACTGCCATACAGCAAAACTGGTTCTACATAGCATTTCAGCACTCTCTTTCTTACACAGTGACCTATTGCACAAGATACTCTTCATTTTCTGAAATGTGGCCTTTGCCTGCCCTATTCTGCTCTTAATCTCTGTTGTACATCTTCCATCTGATGTTATAAATGTCCCTAGATATCTAAAATTATCCACTTGATTAAGAATTTTTCCTTCTATTTCTATGTCACATTTTGGTATCACCATTTTCTTTGATATCACCACTGTTATTGTTTTCTTGATATTCAAGGAGAGTCCTTTCCTTGCACTCTGTTACTACAGTGTCCAACAAATGTTGTAGGTCTGTTGATTTATCTGCCACCAAGACTGTCATCTGCATAGCGTATATTATTTATATTATAACCTCCAACTAGTATTCCTGGCATCTCTTTGATCTCTCTCATTATTACTTCGCTATATAGGGAGAAGAGATCTGATGACAAGACACATCCCTGTCGTACTCCTAGCTTTATGTGTTCGTAACTACCCTCTTTATTTCCAATTTTAATTGCTGCTACTTGGTTCCAGTAAATATTCTTTATTATTCTTAAATCTTTCCCATCAACTGTGCAGTGTTTTAAAATATTGCCGGTCCAAGTTTTGTATTTAATTATTATGTTGCATGAACTTTACAGAGGGTGAATACAAAACTTGGACTGGCAATATTTTCAAACACTACACAGTCATTAAAAATACACCCTACACATACTGTGAAGCAAACAGAGTATATAGTGCTAGCTCCATATGTTTACAGCCTTATGGGCACATGATGGGGAATGTGTGTCAATGACATGATGGTTGTCTTTACTTCCCAGAACATTTGCTGGTACCAATTATAGGCTGGGTCATCTTGGGAGCCCAGGTGAAGTTTTTAAATTCCACCACGATTTGAGATTCGAACAAATGACTGCTGGGTTGGCAGGCAACATGATCAAAACAGATACGCCCAAAGAACTTTTTTAAAACTGAGTGTGGTCCATACGAGTGCTACCAATTTTAGAGCACTGGGCAGAATTTTGCATGTGGATTAGCTCTCCCTATAACCAGTATCCCTGGCAATCAGGTGAACTTACTGATTTCTGAGGTACTTGTAATTTACATCCCAAAGTCAAGGATGAGAAATCAATATTTTGCTCCAAGTGACCGGTGTATGGGTTGAACCTACTACCTCGGCATCAGCACACCAGAAGTTCAAAAGAAAGTGCTCTTATCCAATCAGTCCTGCTGGCCTCATACTCCAAAAGAAAAATGACTCAGCAAAAGTGGGTAATTGTAACATCTGCCTGGAGCAGACGGCATTAAGAAAACCAGGTCATGCGTGGAAAGACTAACACATGCATGGTACAGAAGATACATATATAATAAGTCATCATCATCAAGTGCCATAATGATAAGCATGGGTGGTCATGTTTCGCCATCTCCCACAATCACCAGAGTCATGGATCAGCTCTGTGTTCTTGTCTCAACCATACCGCGTGACCAAACCATCCAGGTATTTACTTCTCTGCCTTCCCCTTGTTCTTTCCTCCTCAATCTTGCCAGTTGTCACCAAGTTCTCCAATATAATAAGTATCTTGAGGCACATCGGACACATGGTTCTAGCTCCATATTATTATAGACCAATTGACACTCGATGTGTGACCTGGTCAGTATCACGTCAAAAGCCTTTACTTCCTAAGACATTTCCTGGTAGCCATTTTAGATTGCATCAGCCTGGAGCCCAGGTTAATTTTAAAAATCCGCCTCGATATGAATTTGAAGCCATGACTATGGTACTACTGGCCGGCAGGCAAGTGGGCTAGCAACTTCGCTACTGTGGCTCCCCATGGTTAACTTTTAATAACATTAACCCTTTACAGGGCACAGCGGCCGAAAGCATCTTTACTACCGAACGGACAAAACGGCCGAAAGCGTCCGTGACAACTAAGCGTTGTAAACACGCACATCTCACTGCGAGACATCCTATTGTCTACTTTCGGTTTTGCTGATAACGTGATAACGTGGGCACCATTTGCAATTTAAAATTGTAAATTTGATTGGATTTTTTAAATAGTCTTCAGGGTATTTATGCTTTGTTTTTCAAAATGAATTTCAACGATTCTTCAAGTGACAGTGGAGATTACGCTGGGTTCAATTTAAGTGACAGTGACGTGCACAAAGTTTACTATGAATTGGAGCTAGATATCAGTGATATTTTCATAAGCAGTGTAAGTGTACACACTTCAGATCTCTCTGAGACTTTTCAAACGATTGCCGATCAAACAAATGAGACAAAAAGATCAAACAGATAAATGATCGAGCATGGGTTCCAACATATGCAACCGAAATGCAGGCAACATTGGATTATTTATTTCACATCAGTAAAATAATAAATCTGCATTCATGTTCCTTCATTTTGTGTTTTATTTAACAAAAATATGTCCACTAACACCTTAGATTTGATGTTTTTACTAATGTAACCCTAAATCTTACTGACATCCTGAAAAATTTTGCCCGTTCAGTTACAAAAAGGCAAAATCTGTGCCCCGTAAAGGGTTACAAATAAAAAGATAGAGACAATTTCTGCACTAAAAACAAGGGAAACCACTCAAGTCAATAAAAACGTGTGGCTGTTTTGGCAACGCTGACAAATCTTACCTGCAACTTCCTGTATCTCATTCTGGAAGACAACATAACAAACAGCCACGGCAACAATGAAGAGACCAACTATCAGCCAACATTTCGAGCAAGATTTCTTTCTCCCAGCAGATCTAAGGATCAAATAATTTCAATACAACGTAAAGCTCCAGTGTTAAACTGTTACCAAATTCTCCCGATCAGCTAGTCTGGTGTCGTTTAAAAGTTAGTTGCATATCATTTACAGGACATCACAGTGAACCCCAGCATTTTTTGGCTGTTTGTGATCTCTTGGCATGTTCACGTTCAGTAGTTTGCCATTGCTTTCTGAACGACCAGCACTCATAACATTTATAAAAACCAATGCAAGGTGGTCTACCGCCAAATCACCCACAGCTGCGTTTCAAATGTGGTATTATAAACTGCGTCCACAACCAGTCTGGTTAACAAATACATAAAACTGGGAGAAACCCATGAAACAAATTAGATCAATGGAAGGTAAAGGCAGTTCCACGGCAGATACTGTCACTGGGGTTTGAAATGTTAGGCCTTCACATATTCTAGGCCATGATATAAGAGGTGTGGTTGCTAGATTCCTTCCTTGTGCTGGTTTACTCATTGGGAACTTACCCAATGCAAATGATAGCACTCACGAAGAGGCAATTGACTGGGAGATTGAGCACACTCCCTCAAATGCTGTCACGAGAGCCCAAGTGCAGCGACAAGAAGAAGAATCTTCTCAGACTGATAGTGACAACATTAAGGACACTATCGTACTGACATCTGACTTAGCTAGGGAACAGAAACAAGATCCTTCATTACAAATCTGTTTTAACAGCTTGCAAGAACCATCCAAACAAGTTAGGCATGGTAATTGGCATTTTATCTTGGACAATAATATTCTGACCAGACAGTACAGCAAAGGGTCAACACTTCTCTTACAAACGGTTAAGAAAATGATTACATCATTTTAAAGGGGAGGGGGCATACTGCCAAATAGCGAGTGCGATGGAATGACGTGGTATAAATAAGGTAGAAATCCTTTACACCAAAAATGCTATGAAATCGAAGAGACGACATGACAACAACAAAACGTCACACGGAGATGACAACAGCAACGGCAGACTTGCGGGGAGATTTGGACAAGGCGGCGGTGCATTTCAATATTAGAAAACTTTAGTTGGCTAAGGATTGGATTGGCATCAAATCAGTGGCTTGAATAGTAATAGCAGACGGAAAAGAATAGGTTGATATGATATGTAATATCGCCACGGATAAACGAACCTGCAGACGGAGAAATTAGTATATTGTTGCAGATCGGCGAGACACATACATGATGGATAGAAAGACAAATCCCAAAGGACGAGTAGGGCAACATATAAACATTTTGTGATACCACAGGTTTGTGATTTTATACTAATATTAATTTCAATAATACTTACTGGCGACACAGGCCCTGTAAGCGTTGAATGTTATTATGTGATAAACAAACCTTGCACAGTATGAAAGAAATTAAATGGCGATTTTACTTGCTAAACGTCCAGGAATCGACTTTCGTTATTCAAGTTCTGATTAGCTCGCAGAGCTCATATTACTGTTGATTATTGGAGTGAGCCGAAGTTCATTTTGTTATAATTTATCAGCTGGAATTAAAGAACAACCCGTAAGCAGTAATATGGCACTGTCCTTCCCTGAAAACTGACAGGTACCCAAATTTCATGAGGCTAGGTAGATCACAAAGCCATACTGGTTAGAAAAAGTGATCCAACTTCAGCTGGAGATTGAACATGGATCACTGCCTTGGCAGGCAAGCAAGGACAAGTTGTGCAAGGACAAGTTGTGCAAGGACAAGTTGTGCAAGACAAATGTGTTATGTTTGTATTCTGCACAACACTAACTGCATGATTCCAGTTTGTGTTTTTATATTACTTGTGTGAACATTGCATTGTGTCTGAACGTGAGTTCCGTTTCTGTCATATTGCTTACATGAACCCAGTTTCTTTCATCCAGTTTGCTGGGTTCCAGTTTCTATCATATTGTTTACATGAACCCAGTTTTTTTCATCCAGTTTGCTGGGTTCCAGTTTCTATCATATTGCTTACATGAACCCAGTTTCTTTCATCCAGTTTGCTTGGTTCCAGTTTCTATCATATTGCTTACATGAACCCAGTTTCTTTCATCCAGTTTGCTTGGTTCCAGTTTCTATCATATTGCTTATATGAATCCACTTGCAATTACCCGACTTGCTTGAATCCTGTTTCTATCACCCATCTTGCGTTGACCATGTTTCTATCAGCCAACTTGCTTTAATCCTGTTTCTGTCACACAAATTGATTAAATCTTGTTTCTATCAGCCAACTTGCATGGACCCTGTTTCTATCAGCCAACTTGCATGGACCCTGTTTCTATCAGCCAACTTGCATGGACCCTGTTTCTATCACACAACTTGCATGGACCCTGTTTCTATCACCCAACTTACATGGACCCTGTTTCTATCACCCAACTTGCATGGACCCTATTTCTATCACTCAACTTGCATGGACCCTGTTTCTATCCCACAACTAACTTGCTTGAATCTTGTTTCTATCAGCCAACTTGCACAGACCCATTTCTATCACACAACTTGCTTGAATCTTGTTTCTATCACACAACTTGCAAGGAGGTAGTTTCTGTCATACAGCATGCAATTGTTATAACACTTCTCAAATGCACCAATGTTTCATCACACTATGGGCATAAACCAAGTTTATATGGCATTACATGCACAAAGTGCTGTTGTATGGCAGTGGATCATGAAACATGAATGAACAGCTTAGGAAGTGCTTGGAGGCAAACGAGATGTGGTTTCTGAGATGAATGTTGCGAATACCTTGTACTACCAGAGTAATTAACGAGTGTCTGGAAACGGCTGATGAAAGAAAACATGATGATTATGCAAATATAAGAAGGAGACAAACGGTGGTCTGCAGGATGTAACGAGACGAAAGCACTGGAAAACATTGTGACAATTTGAAATATCAGTGGTAGAAAAGGCAGGAGCAGACTGAGTGGACTGCGACATAACATAGAGGTATCATCAACAAAGTTAATCCAAAAACCCAAGGACTGAGATCTGTGAAGAGATTCAAACGCCTACAGGCAGAATACATGATGATGATGATGACAACGTGTACAGTGCTCATTTCTTTAACACAACTGGACCTTAAAATCAGCAGCAATAGTTCAAAACAAAATATCCTCAACATAAAATTTACCGAACATTGTTTCGTTGGTACTCCGAACCATGCTGCTTGCTCTCTGTGGTTAAATTTGTTCTAGCTTTCTGTGGACTTCCTTTAGATTTACGTTGATCTTTTCTCTCTGAGCCATTCTGAGAGATTCTGCTTGGCTCTGGGGTCTGTACACCGGAGTCTGAGAACAGAAATTTGTACGTCTCATCAACTCTCACGTAGCAACAGAAATAATATGAAAACTGAAAATGAATAGTGTTTTTTTTTTCAACGAACAGCAAACAAGAATGCTTAGCTGGTAACAGAAATATCATACCTGAAAAAGTAATCTGATTGCATTGAAATAAAAATAACAATAGGAAACATGAGAAATGAAACAGCAGAAGGATGAAGATAAAACAATAAGATGCCTAACACACACAAAAGATAATAATTTGTGTATAAACAAACATGCACTTATAGGCCATAGGTCACAATACTTGAATGCACATGCTCATCCATACTTGCATATATTCATAAACACACATATCTTTACATATACATAAATACAAGAGTCTGGGACAACAGGAAGCTTACTGCCAAACAAAAGTTCTTGTCTATCAAGCCTGTGTCCTTAGTACTCTTCTATATGGCAGTGAAACCTGGACAACTTACTCACACCAAGAGAAACGTTTAAACAGCTTTCATATGTGGTGTCTGCGAAGAATACTTGGTATTAAGTGGCAAGACAAAATCACAAATACAGAAGTATTGGAAAGATCAGGTTGTGTGATGGTATATTCCATGCTCAGTCTTCGTAGACTTAGATGGATAGGACATGTTAGGAGGATGGATAATGGTAGAATACCAAAGGACATCTTTTTTTGGTGAATTACAGGTGGGTACGAGATCTCTGGGTCGGCCTCTACTACGATACAAAGATGTGTGTAAGCAGGACATGATTGATACAGGCATTGATAATGCACATTGAGAGCAAGTCGCCGCTGAATGTGTTGCATGGAGGGCAAATATCAGAAATAGAATAAAGACAGAGGAGAAAATTATTGCAAATAAGTCGCACACTGAGCGTGTGAAGATGTAAGATGGTGCATGATGGTGAAAATGACCATATATTCACATGCATCCACCGTGGACGAACATTTACTGCGCGAATTGGCCTTTTCAGTCACATACGCCACCAACATGGGTTGTGGTTATTAAGCAGTTTTGAAGCACAATGTAACAAACTATCGTCTGTCAAGACGGCAAGATGCCCAAAAATCAAACATGAATACATATGTATACCTGAATGTACATATACATACATATATTAACTTGAAAGGATGGAGAAGGAATAGACCAAGATGAAAGAATACTGGGTAATGATCTCACATGGTTGAATAACTCCAATTTTATCAATTAAGTTATTCTATAAAATAAGACATGACAGCCAAATTTTATGGCAGTGACTTAAATAAACTATTTCACCGTGGTGATTGGAGCTGTGAAGTGTGGAAAGATTAGCTTGGGAACCTCCTTGGTGTATGTACAGAGTCAGCCCAATAGCTTTCTGTCAGTCTCACAGATGTATGCCATGTTACATCTTTTACAAATGATGGTATAATCTAGATTACAAAATTCACATGCGAATGCTTTCCTAATCTGAAATGCTAAGTGGGAAGTTAACCAAAGGGTTCTGAATAATATGACATATTTCACAGCTAACATGGTTACTTCTGGCAGTGTCTAGAGGAAGTATGTGTGGATCAATTGCCTGTTTCTGACAAAGTAAGCCCTTTAGGTTGTCTTGCCTGTCGCTACTATAGAGCTGTCCTTGAAAATCTCCTGGTTGTAAGGATCTTAGTAGAGATATTTGAGGTGGTGATGAAGGACTTTGGAAGCAGCTAAGCTTTGAGAAAAGAAGGTTAAGATGAGTTTGATTCTCCTGAGTGGAGTAGGATTTTGATAGAAAATCTCTGTCTGGGTGATGGATAGGTTACCAAGAGGTTGTCTTTGAAAATGTATTGGATGTAAGGACCTTAGCAGAGATTTTCGAGCTGTGATGATAAAAGATTAAGATAAGAATCTCTTCTGATTATGGGTGATGGATGGTATCCGTTTCAGAGCTTCATTGAGAATAACATCACAGGATAGAGATGGATGCAAAAGAAATCTAAGAGCCCTTGGGCCTTGCCTATGATGTTATCAGAGCATAATCTGCGTAGATGCAGGGGCTGAGAATACAGTATTAAATTTTTACAAAAGAATGGATAAAAGAACATGAATGTAAGATAACTTTGAGAAATCATGGGTTTATAATATGCAGTGGTTATTGATAAATGGATGCTAGCATCCATGTCTAAAAAAATTCCCAGAAGCATAAATTAAGGAAATGAATTTGATCATTTGTTTTAGACACACCTATAATTTTCCCATTATATTCAATGTCATCCTTCTACTGTCTCATTTCCTCAATTCCTGTGTTTAATTTCATTTCATTTTGATCAAATTCTGGCTTCAAGTGTGATATTTCTGTCATCAACTAAATATTTATGTCTTCCATTGTTTGCTTGTTAAAAAGACTGGTTAAAACATTAATTTTACCTGTCTGACCTTTGTTTATCAATCTTCATAGTCACATTTCTCTTTCATCTATCTTCTGCATCTGTTCTCTTGGAGGTCAAAATAATGAAAGAGTGATGAAAGGACGAGAAACATGAGAAGTTTAAACACAGAAGCCAGAAAAAATATGTTGCATGATTTATTGCCTGGCATATTTCAGTGCATCTCGACAGGTGCATACTGCAGAGTTATAAATCATATGAACTTATCAGATGAATAATTCTTAAACTGAAGCAATTAAAACAGTCACAGGTATTGTTTGAATGTGGAACATCTGTTATCCCCACGGTCATTTCAAATTTAACACAAGCTCTTTCTCTTTTCACAAAACCGGCTGAAACCGCCTAATTGCTAACATGAGAACATGAGAAAACACATTTCTGAACATGACAATAAAGTGTTAACTTTAATTAACAATGCACTTACTATTTCCTTTATTTGCAGCACCTTTTCTGTGTTTAGCCATATTTACAGAATACTGTACAACTACAGAACCTAAGATCTGTTCTGCAGAAGAAAGTAAGTATTGAAACATAGAAATGTATGGAGTCATAAAATAATCGCACACATAAGTTTTACAAGACTTTATCATCATCATTTCCTCAGGTGACATGTGAACTAGTGTAGGGTGACATGTGAACTAGCATAGGGTGACATGTGAACTAGCGTAGGGTGACATGTGAACTAGCGGAGGGTGACATGTAAACTAGCGTACGATGATCTTCCTACTTCACATCAAATTTTTTTGTGTGACTTTCTTTGAACTTGAGCATAGCCCACGTGGTCTTCCTCGTGTCTCTTTCAAAGTTCTGTGACTCTGTTTTCTCCTGCCAGCTTTTCCGTCTAGCCTCAACTTGGTCATTTTAAATTTGTACTGCTGGCTCCGTGGTGAAGGGTGTTCAGACGCAGTTCATGATCCTGGATACCCGCGATTGAAACACGACTGTGCGTGATTTGGCAGCAAACCGCATTGCGTTGGTATTTTACTAAATGGTGTGGGTGCCGGTCGTTCAGAAAGCAATGGCAAACTACTGAATGTAAACTTGCCAAGAGATCACAACAGCAAAAAATGCTCGTGTTAACTGCTACATCCTGTCAAGGATATGCAACTAACTAAAGTAAATTTATTGTGGTGCTTTTGGCTGGGTTTGGCCTCTGCTTGCTTTCTGCATACTTCCACATCAATATACAACTGTTCTAGCTCACTACTCCATTACAGTTTATATTGTTTATGAGTTCCTCTTTGTATTGTTTCTCGTGCTGCCTGTACTATGCATTTGCAGAAATCTTCAAATACATTACGTATGTCATCGTCTGTGTTCAGATTTCTAACCAGTATGCTGTTGCGATGTTTGTACATTGCTCAGTCTGCTTTCTTGTAGTTCCACCTCCAGAGGATGCTGCTCTCACTTGCAAGCTCAGTTTTTACAGTTAGAAAGACTGGCAGTGGTCACTGCCACCAAGTTGTTTCTCAAAAATTTGTGTGACATTGCACTGAAGGTCTGGTGAATGAAAAGTCAGGTCAGGTGTATTTTGTATCCATATATCCATCACCCAGACAGATTTTCTATTAATATCCTACTCCACTCAGGAGAATCAAACTCATCTTAATCTTCTTTTCTCAAAGCTTAGCTGCTTCCAAAGTCCTTCATCACCACCTCAAAAATCTCTACTAAGATCCTTACAACCAGGAGATTTTCAAGGACAGCTCTATAGTAGCGACAGGCAAGACAACCTAAAGGGCTTACTTTGTCAGAAACAGGCAATTGATCCACACATACTTCCTCTAGACACTGCCAGAAGTAACCATGTTAGCTGTGAAATATGTCATATTATTCAGAACCCTTTGGTTAACTTCCCACTTAGCATTTCAGATTAGGAAAGCATTCACATGTGAATTTCGTAATCTAGATTATATCATCATTTGTAAAAGATGTAACATGGCATACATCTGTGAGACTGACAGAAAGCTATTGGGCTGACTCTGTACATACACCAAGGAGGTTCCCAAGCTAATCTTTCCACACTTCACAGCTCCAATCACCACGGTGAAATGGTTTATTTAAGTCACTGCCATAAAATTTGGCTGTCATGTCTTATTTTATAGAATAACTTAATTGATAAAATTGGAGTTATTCAACCATGTGAGATCATTACCCAGTATTCTTTCATCTTGGTCTATTCCTTCTCCATCCTTTCAAGTTAATATACGTATGTATATGTACATTCAGGTATACATATGTATTCATGTTTGTTTTTTGGGCACCTTGCCGTCTTGACAGACGATAGTTTGTTACATTGTGCTTCAAAAAGGCTTAATAACTACAACCCATGTTGGTGGCGTATGTGACTGAAAAGGCCAATTCGCGCAGTAAATGTTCGTCCACGGTGGATGCATGTGAATATATGGTCATTTTCACCATTATGCACCATCTTACATCTTACACGCTCAGTGTGCGACTTATTTGCAATAATTTTCTCCTCTGTCTTTATTCCATTTCTGATATTTGCCCTCCATGCAACACATTCAGCGGCGACTTGCTCTCAATGTGCATTATCAATGCCTGTATCAATCATGTCCCGCTTACACACATTTTTGTATCGTAGTAGAGGCCGACCCAGAGATCTCGTACCCACCTGTAATTCACCAAAAAAAGATGTCCTTTGGTATTCTACCATTATCCATCCTCCTAACGTGTCCTATCCATCTAAGTCTACGAAGACTGAGCATGGAATATACCATCACACAACCTGATCTTTCCAATACTTCTGTATTTGTGATTTTGTCTTGCCACTTAATACCAAGTATTCTTCGCAGACACCACATATGAAAGCTGTTTAAACGTTTCTCTTGGTGTGAGTAAGTTGTCCAGGTTTCACTGCCATAAAGAAGAGTACTAAGGACACAGGCTTGATAGACAAGAACTTTTGTTTTGGCAGTAAGCTTCCTGTTCTCCCAGACTCTTGTATTTATATATATGTAAAGATATGTGTGTTTATGAATATATGCAAGTATGGATGAGCATGTGCATTCAAGTATTGTGACCTATGGCCTATAAGTGCATGTTTGTTTATACACAAATTATTATCTTTTGTGTGTGTTAGGCATCTTATTGTTTTATCTTCATCCTTCTGCTGTTTCATTTCTCATGTTTCCTATTGTTATTTTTATTTCAATGCAATAAGATTACTTTTTCAGGTATGATATTTCTGTTACCAGCTAAGCATTCTTGTTTGCCGTTCGTTGAAAAAAAAAAAAAACACTATTCATTTTCAGTTTTCATATTATTTCTGTTGCTACGTAAGAGTTGATGAGACATACAAATTTCTGTTCTCAGACTCCGGTGTACAGACCCCAGAGCTAAGCAGAATCTCTCAGAATGGCTCAGAGAGAAAAGATCAACGTAAATCTAAAGGAAGTCCACAGAAAGCTAGAATAAATTTAACCACAGAGAGCAAGCAGCATGGTTCGGAGCACCAACGAAACAATGTTCGGTAAATTTTATGTTGAGGATATTTTGTTTTGAACTATTGCTGCTGATTTTAAGGTCCAGTTGTATTAAAGAAATGAGCCCTGTACACGTTGTCATCATCATCATCATGTATTCTGCCTGTAGGCGTTTGAATCTCTTCACAGATCTCAGTCCTTGGGTTTTTGGATTAACTTTGTTGATGATACCTCTATGTTGTCGCAGTCCACTCAGTCTGCTTCTGCCTTTTCTACCACTGATATTTCAAATTGTCACAATGTTTTCCAGTGCTTTCGCCTCGTTACATCCTGCAGACCACCGTTTGTCTCCTTCTTATATTTGCATAATCATCATGTTTTCTTTCATCAGCCGTTTCCAGACACTCGTTAATTACTCTGGTAGTACAAGGTATTCGCAACATTCATCTCAGAAACCACATCTCGTTTGCCTCCAAGCACTTCCTAAGCTGTTCATTCATGTTTCATGATTCACTGCCATACAACAGCACTTTGTGCATGTAATGCCATAGAAACTTGGTTTATGTCCATAGTGTGATGAAACATTGGTGCATTTGAGAAGTGTTATAACAACTGCATGCTGTATGACAGAAACTACCTCCTTGCAAGTTGTGTGATAGAAACAAGATTCAAGCAAGTTGTATATTAGAAATGGGTCCGTGCAAGTTGGCTGATAGAAACAAGATTCAAGCAAGTTAGTTGTGGGATAGAAACAGGGTCCATGCAAGTTGAGTGATAGAAATAGGGTCCATGCAAGTTGGGTGATAGAAACAGGGTCCATGCAAGTTGGGTGATAGAAACAGGGTCCATGCAAGTTGGCTGATAGAAACAGGGTCCATGCAAGTTGGCTGATAGAAACAGGGTCCATGCAAGTTGGCTGATAGAAACAAGATTTAATCAATTTGTGTGACAGAAACAGGATTAAAGCAAGTTGGCTGATAGAAACATGGTCAACGCAAGATGGGTGATAGAAACAGGATTCAAGCAAGTCGGGTAATTGCAACTGGATTCATATAAGCAATATGATAGAAACTGGAACCAAGCAAACTGGATGAAAGAAACTGGATTCATATAAGCAATATGATAGAAACTGGAACCAAGCAAACTGGATGGAAGAAACTGGGTTCATGTAAGCAATATGATAGAAACTGGAACCCAGCAAACTGGATGAAAAAAACTGGGTTCATGTAAACAATATGATAGAAACTGGAACCAAGCAAACTGGATGAAAAAAACTGGGTTCATGTAAGCAATATGATAGAAACTGGAACCCAGCAAACTGGATGAAAGAAACTGGGTTCATGTAAGCAATATGACAGAAACAGAACTCACGTTCAGACACAATGCAATGTTCACACAAGTAATATAAAAACACAAACTGGAATCATGCAGTTAGTGTTGTGCAGAATACAAACATAACACATTTGTCTTGCACAACTTGTCCTTGCACAACTTGTCCTTGCTTGCCTGCCAAGGCAGTGATCCATGTTCAATCCCCAGCTGAAGTTGGATCACTTTTTCTAATCAGTATGGCTCTGTGATCTACCTAGCCTCATGAAATTTGGGTACCTGTCAGTTTTCAGGGAAGGACAGTGCCATATTACTGCTTATGGGTTGTTCTTTAATTCCAGCTGATAAATTATAACAAAATGAACTTCGGCTCGCTCCAATAATCAACAGTAATATGAGCTCTGCGAGCTAATCAGAACTTGAATAACGAAAGTCGATTCCTGGACGTTTAGCAAGTAAAATCGCCATTTAATTTCTTTCATAGTGTGCAAGGTTTATTTATCACATAATAACATTCAACGCTTACAGGGCCTGTGTCGCCAGTAAGTATTATTGAAATTAATATTAGTATAAAATCACAAACCTGTGCTATCACAAAATGTTTACATGTTGCCCTACTCGTCCTTTGGGATTCGTCTTTCTATCCATCAAGTATGTGTCTCGCCGATCTGCAACAATATACTAATTTCTCCGTCTGCAGGTTCGTTTATCCATGGCGATATTACGTATCATTTCGGCAACCTATTCTTTTCCGTCTGCTATTGCTATTCAAGCCACTGATTTGATGCCAATCCAATCCTTAGCCAACTAAAGTTTTCCGATATTGAAATGCACCACCGCCTTGTCCAAATCTCCCCGCAAGTCTGCCGTTGCTGTTGTCATCTCCATGTGACGTTTTATTGTTGTCATGTCGTCTCTTCGATTTCATAGCATTTTTGGTGTAAAGGATTTCTACCTTATTTATACTACGTCATTCTGTTGCACTCGCTATTTGGCAGTATGCCCCCCTCCCCTTTAAAATGATGTAATCATTTTCTTAACCGTTTGTAAGAGAAGTGTTGACCCTTTGCTGTACTGTCTGGTCAGAATATTATTGTCCAAGATAAAATGCCAATTACCATGCCTAGCTTGTTTGGATGGTTCTTGCATGCTGTTAAAACAGATTTGTAATGAAGGATCTTGTTTCTGTTCCGTAGCTAAGTCAGATGTCAGTACGATAGTGTCCTTAACGTTGTCACTATCAGTCTGAGAAGATTCTTCTTCTTGTCGCCGCACTTGGGCTCTCGTGACAACATTTGAGAAAGTGTGCTCAATCTCCCAGTCAATTGCCTCTTCGTGAGTGCGATCATTTGCATTGGGTACGTTCCCAATGAGTAAACCAGCACAAGGAAGGAATCTAGCAACCACACCTCTTATGTCATGGCCTAGAATATGTGAAGGCCTAACATTTCAAACCCCAGTGACAGTATCTGCTGTGGAACTGCCTTTACCTTCCATTGACCTAATTTGTTTCATGGGTTTCTCCCAGTTTTATGTATTTGTTAACCAGACTGGTTGCGGATGCAGTTTGTAATACCACATTTGAAACACAGCTGTGGGTGATTTGGCGGTAGACCACCTTGCATTGGGTTTTTATAAAAATGGTATGGGTGCCGGTCGTTCAGAAAGCAATGGCAAACTACTGAACGTGAACATGCCAAGAGATCACAAACAGCCAAAAAAGCTGGGGTTCACTGTGATGTCCTGTAAATGATATGCAACTAACTTTTAAACTACACCAGACTGATCAGGAGAATTTGGTAGCAGTTTAACACTGCAGCTTTATGTTGTATTGAAATTATTTGATCCTTAGATCTGCTGGGAGAAAGAAATCTTGCTCGAAATGTTGGCTGATAGTTGGTCTCTTCAGTGTTGCCGTGGCTGTTTGTAGTGTTTTCTTCCAGAATGAGATACAGGAAGTTGCTGGTAAGATTTGTCAGTGTTGCCAAAACAACCACAAGTTTTTATTGACTTGAGTGGTTTCCCTTGTTTTTAGTGCAGAAATTGTCTCTATCTTTTTAATTTTAACCTTTACGGGGCACAGATTTTGCCTTTTTGTAACTGAACGGGCAAAATTTTTCAAAATGTCAGTAAGATTTAGGGTTACATTAGTAAAAACATCAAATCTAAGGTGTTAGTGGACATATTTTTGTTAAATAAAACACAAAATGAAGGAAAACGATTGCAGATTTATTATTTTACTGATGTGAAATAAACAATCCAATGTTGCCTGCATTTCGGTTGCATATGTTGGAACCCATGCTCGATCATTTATCTGTTTGATCTTTTTGTCTCATTTGTTTGATCGGCAATCGTTTGAAATGTCTCCGAGAGATCTGAAGTGTCTACACTTACACTGCTTACGAAAATATCACTGATATCTAGCTCCGATTCATAGTAAACTTTGTGCACGTCACAGTCACTTAAATTGAACCCAACGTAGTCTCCACTGTCACTTGAAGAATCGTTGAAATTCATTTTGAAAAACAAAGCATAAATACCCTGAAGACTATTTAAAAAATCCAATCAAATTTACAATTTTAAATTGCAAATGATGCCCACGTTATCAAGTTATCAGCAAAACCGAAAGTAGACAATAGGATGTCTCGCAGTGAGATGTGCGTGTTTACAACGCTTAGTTGTCACGGACGCTTTTGGCCATTTTGTCTGTTCAGTAGTAAAGACGCTTTCGGCCGCTGTGCCCTGTAAAGGGTTAATATTATTAAAAGTTAACCATGGGGAGCCACAGTAGCGAAGTCGCTAGCCCACTTGCCTGCCGGCCAGTACTACCATAGTCATGGCTTCAAATTCACATCGAGGCGGATTTTTAAAATTAACCTGGGCTCCAGGCTGATGCAATCTAAAATGGCTACCAGGAAATGTCTTAGGAAGTAAAGGCTTTTGACGTGATACTGACCAGGTCACACATCGAGTGTCAATTGGTCTATAATAATATGGAGCTAGAACCATGTGTCCGATGTGCCTCAAGATACTTATTATATTGGAGAACTTGGTGACAACTGGCAAGATTGAGGAGGAAAGAACAAGGGGAAGGCAGTGAAGTAAATACCTGGATGGTTTGGTCATGCGGTATGGTTGAGACAAGAACACAGAGCTGATCCATGACTCTGGTGATTGTGGGAGATGGCGAAACATGACCACCCATGCTTATCATTATGGCACTTGATGATGATGACTTATTATATATGTATGTTCTGTACCATGCATGTATTAGTCTTTCCACGCATGACCTGGTTTTCTTAATGCCGTCTGCTCCAGGCAGATGTTACAATTACCCACTTTTGCTGAGTCATTTTGCTTTTGGGGTATGAGGCCAGCAGGACTGAATGGATAAGAGCACTTTCTTTTGAACTTCCGGTGTGCTGATGCCGAGGTAGTAGGTTCAACCCATACACTGGTCACTTGGAGCAAAATATTGATTTCTCATCCTTGACTTTGGGATGTAAATTACAAGTACCTCAGAAATCAGTAAGTTCACCTGATTGCCAGGGATACTGGTTACAGGGAGAGCTAATCCACACGCGAAATTCTGCCCAGTGCTCTAAAATTGGTAGCACTCCGTATGGACCACACAGTTTTAAAAAATTTCTTTGGGCTTATCTGTTTTGATCATGTTGCCTGCCAACCCAGCGGTCATTTGTTTGAATCTCAAATTATGGTGGATTTTAAAAACTTCACCTGGGCTCCCAAGATGACCCAGCCTATAATTGGTACCAGCAAATGTTCTGGGAAGTAAAGACAACCATCATGTCATTGACACACATTCCCCATCATGTGCCCATAAGGCTGTAAACATATGGAGCTAGCACTATATACTCTGTTTGCTTCACAGTATGTGTCGGGTGTATTTTTAATGACTGTGTAGTGTTTGAAAATATTGCCAGTCCAAGTTTTGTATTCACCCTCTGTATAGTTCATGCAACATAATAAGTAAATACAAAACTTGGACCGGCAATATTTTAATACACTGCACAGTTGATGGGAAAGATTTAAGAATAATAAAGAATATTTACTGGAACCAAGTAGCAGCAATTAAAATTAGAAATAAAGAGGGTAGTTACGAACACATAAAGCTAGGAGTACGACAGGGATGTGTCTTGTCACCAGATCTCTTCTCCCTATATAGCGAAGTAATAATGAGAGAGATCAAAGAGATGCCAGGAATACTAGTTGGAGGTTATAATATAAATAATATACGCTATGCAGATGACACAGTATTGGTGGCAGATAAATCAACAGACCTACAACAATTGTTGGACACTGTAGTAAGAGAGTGCAAGGAAACGACTCTCCTTGAATATCAAGAAAACAGTAACTGTGGTGATATCAAAGAAAATGGTGATACCAAAATGTGACATAGAAATAGAAGGAAAAATTCTTAATCAAGTGGATAATTTTAGATATCTAGGGACATTTATAACATCAGATGGAAGATGTACAACAGAGATTAAGAACAGAATAGGGCAGGCAAAGGCCGCATTTCAGGAAATGAAGAGTATCTTGTGCAATAGGTCACTATCACTCAGTGTAAGAAAGAGAGTGCTGAAATACTATATAGAACCAGTTTTGCTGTATGGCAGTGAATCTTGGAATGTAAATGAACAAATTAAGAAGAAATTAGAAGCAACAGAGATGTGGTTCCTGAGACGAATGTTGCGAATTCCTTGGACTGTCAGAGTAACTAACGATGACTGCCTGAAACAGGCTAATGAAACTAGAACACTATATACAACAATAAGAAAGAGACAAACAGCTTTCTTTGGTCATGTAATGAGAAGAGAGGCATTGGAGAACATCGTGACAACTGGAAAGATCGAGGGGAAGAGAGGCAGAGGCAGACCAAGAGAAATGATGCTGGATGGATTGAGACGGAGGCACAGAGGAATATCAGCAGCAGAGTTGATCCAGAAAACCAAAGACTGAAATCTGTGAAGAGCCATGAACGCCTACGCCAGCTGGCAGGGCACTTGATGATGATGATGATGATGCACAGTCATTAAAAATATACCCTGTAAAAGGGTCCTATACTTCCTTTTTACATATTACAGAACAGAGTTTGATTATAACCAAAGAAGAAAACACAACAAAAATTCATCTAAAGTAAAGAGCTTCAAGTACTTAGGAA
Organism: Cepaea hortensis; assembly: GCA_963921405.1. Lineage (NCBI taxonomy): Eukaryota > Metazoa > Mollusca > Gastropoda > Stylommatophora > Helicidae > Cepaea > Cepaea hortensis. Next base: position 28,686,728 of record OY992887.1, on the reverse strand, counting down.
GTATATCATCATCAAATGGCAAATCAGAAGACGAGATCGAAAATAGGTGCTGTTAGGAAAACCAACTCATTAGACAAATGGCACCAATACTAAAAAACAAACACGATTCATTAGTTACTAAGACAGCACTCTACAACACAATCTTCCTGCCAACTCTATACTACCAATGCCAAACCTGGACTATAACAGAACAAGAGAAGAGAAAAATCACAACAACGGAAATGAGATTCCTGAGAATAATACTCAATATATAAAGAAGGGAGAAAATCAGAAATAAAGAAATCAGGACTAAAGTGGGGGTTATAGCAGCGCTAGATTTTATCAGAAGGCTGCAAGTCATATGGTTTGGCCATGTAACTAGATTACCAAATAACAGTATACCACAAACAAGCAATGATGTACAGACCAAATGGAAGCAGAAGAAGAGGCTGGCCACATTAACGATGGACAGAGGGAATAGCAGAGTCCATGGAAATCTTGATACATGAAGCCCATAAATGGATACTCTCTCTCTCTCTGTTTATGATCCACCTTGACACCGCAAGGTACAAGAGGAACATGATCCGTTGAGATAAAAGTTTGATTGCATCCAAAGATCTTAGCCGTTACATTTCAATGACCATTCATTCACTGTGGAATTACTAGAAATGAGTGACCAGATGCGGTGACCAAAACTGTTAGAAGAAAGAAACTGTTTATCTAACCACTGCCATTCTCAAAGGCCTGAGCTGTGATATTCAGACTAGAAACCTTTCACTGTCTGAGATGTTTAGCATGCTCTACTGACCACAGCGTAATGCGCTCCACACGCCGGTCAGTTGGACTTAAATGTTAACTTCATGTTCTAGACTTGGGGGCGTAAACTGCAAGTACCTCAGAAGTCGGAGAGGGCTCACCTGATGGCGAAGGACACTGGTAATAGGCAAAACTTCAATAAAATTATCATGCAGTAGACTCTTTCTATAGGTCTTTGAAAGCACCATCACATTTTGTAGGCCTAGAGCAAGAAGGAAGAGGCATCCACTCTTATCCTCACTGCCACAAGTGATGAGCCCAGGCATCAAACCCGCTTCTCCGGGAAGGTAACCCGGTCAACAAATGCCCTAAGAAGTTGGATGTTTCGGCCAAAAGGTGCAAATATCGCAGGTCTGTTGTAAACAGGCACAACACAATTGCATCCAAAACAACATTCCGGATGAAAACAGAAGAAGAAACCTGTGTCTGACTGTGCTCATGACATTACCAGCTGAGTTAGGGAGAGCTAACCCTCGTGCAAAATCAGTCAGTTGCATTCACTAGTAGTAGCAGCTAGTAGTAGCAGTAGCAGTAGCAGTAGCAGTAACAGCAGCAGCACATGGGTGGACTATTCTCTCGAGCTGAAATGCGAGCAAATGTTAACAACAACAAAATCTTCTATAAAACCACATCTGCAATTTCCACAGAATTCCTCACAATAGAGCAATATAAAGTGATGAAAACTCTGCCGCGGAGCAGACACGGCAGAGGGGGGGGGGGGGGTGTTCTGATCATCAGAAGTAGTCCCCCTACCCCGAATGTTTCGGCCCGTTTACCTACTTAACATTCTCTAGGGGTGGGCCCATCAGGATCATGACTCCGGGCGACTTTCCCCAGTTAATAGTTATTTGAAAGTAGTTATTTTTGTAAGAGATATCAAAATGCAATGTTATTTTGATTATTTGTTCCTGAAAGTTGATTACTTCACGTTTATACAGCGGAAGTTGTGGTGTCTTTCTTTTTCAGAGAATACGTTTCATTTGTACATTGAGCCTAACTTGCCTGCCCTTGGGTTGGATTTTAAATATGTACGTGAGCTACAGAAAGATAATGCAGCTGATGAAGACACTCAAGAAAGCCTGCACACTATTGATGATCTCACTGGCAGACCAGCAGGAGCTCATGAGGAGATTGTAAAAAAAGATGTTGAATCAAGAAGAGAGCCGGTTAAAGAAAACAAAGAGCCAGTGAAAGAAAGCAGAGAGCCAGTAAAAGAAAGCAGAGACCCAGCTAAAGAAACTAGAGAGCCAGTTAAAGAAACTAGAGAGCCTGTTAAAGAAACTAGAGAGCCAGTTAAAGAAAGCAGAGAGCCAGTTAAAGAAACTAGAGAGCCAGTTAAAGAAACCAGAGAGCCAGTGAAAGAAATCAGAGAACCAGCTAAAGAAACCAGAGAACCAGCTAAAGAAACCAGAGAACCAACTAAAGAAACCAGGGAACTAGCTAAAGAAACTAGAGAACCAACTAAAGAAAGCAAAGAGCCAGTGAAAGAAAGCAAAGAACCAGCTAAAGAAACCAGAGAACCAGCTAAAGACAGCAGAGAGCCCGCTAAAGAAAGCAGAGAGCCAGCTAAAGAAAGCAGAGAACCAGCTAAAGAAAGCAAAGAACCAGCTAAAGAAACCAGAGAACCAGCTACAGAAACCAGAGAACCAGTGAAAGAAACCAGAGAACCAGCTAAAGACAGCAGAGAGCCCGCTAAAGAAAGCAGAGAGCCAGCTAAAGAAAGCAGAGAACCAGCTAAAGAAAGCAAAGAACCAGCTAAAGAAACCAGAGAACCAGCTAAAGAAACTAGAGAACCAGCTAAAGAAACCAGAGAACCAGCTAAAGAAACCAGAGAACCAGCTACAGAAACCAGAGAACCAGTGAAAGAAACCAGAGAACCAGCTAAAGACAGCAGAGAGCCAGCTAAAGAAAGCAGAGAGCCAGCTAAAGAAAGCAGAGAACCAGCTACAGAAACCAGAGAACCAGTGAAAGAAACCAGAGAACCAGCTAAAGACAGCAGAGAGCCCGCTAAAGAAAGCAGAGAGCCAGCTAAAGAAAGCAGAGAACCAGCTAAAGAAAGCAAAGAACCAGCTAAAGAAACCAGAGAACCAGCTAAAGAAACTAGAGAACCAGCTAAAGAAACCAGAGAACCAGCTAAAGAAACCAGAGAACCAGCTACAGAAACCAGAGAACCAGTGAAAGAAACCAGAGAACCAGCTAAAGAAAGCAGAGAGCCAGCTAAAGAAAGCAAAGAACCAGTTAAAGAAACCAGAGAGCCATCTAAAGAAAGCAAAGAACCAGTTAAATAAAGCAGAGAGCCAGCTAAAGAAAGCAAAGAACCAGTTAAAGAAAGCAGAGAGCCAGCTAAAGAAAGCAAAGAACCAGTTAAAGAAACCAGAGAGCCAACTAAAGAAACAAGAGAGCCAGTGAAAGAAAGCAAAGAGCCAGTGAAAGAAAGCAAAGAACCAGTGAAAGAAAGCAAAGAACCAGTGAAAGAAAGCAAAGAACCAGTGAAAGAAAGCAAAGAACCAGTGAAAGAAAGCAAAGAACCAGTGAAAGAAAGCAAAGAACCAGTGAAAGAAAGCAAAGAACCAGCTAAAGAAAGCAAAGAACCAGCTAAAGAAAGCAGAGAACCAGCTAAAGAAAGCAGAGAACCAGAGAAAGAAAGCAAAGAACCAGTGAAAAAAAGCAAAGAACCAGTGAAAGAAAGAAGAGAACCAGTGAAAGAAAGCAAAGAACCATTGAAAGAAAGCAAAGAACCAGTGAAAGAAAGCAAAGAACCAGCTAAAGAAAGCAAAGAACCAGTGAAAGAAAGCAAAGAGCCAGTGGAAGAAAGCAGAGAACCAGCGAAAGAAAGCAAAGAACCAGTGAAAGAAAGAAGAGAGCCAGTAAAAGAAACTAAAGAGCCAGTTAAAGAAACCAGAGAGCCAGTGAAAGAAATCAGAGAACCAACTAAAGAAACCAGAGAACCAGCTAAAGAAACCAGAGAACCAACTAAAGAAACCAGAGAACTAGCTAAAGAAACCAGAGAACCAACTAAAGAAAGCAAAGAGCCAGTGAAAGAAAGCAAAGAACAAGCTAAAGAAACCAGAGAACCAGCTAAAGAAACTAGAGAACCAGCTAAAGAAACCAGAGAACCAGCTAAAGACAGCAGAGAGCCAGCTAAAGAAAGCAGAGAGCCAGCTAAAGAAAGCAGAGAGCCAGCTAATGAAACCAGAGAACCAGCTAAAGAAAGCAAAGAACCAGCTAAAGAAACCAGAGAACCAGCTAAAGAAACTAGAGAACCAGCTAAAGAAACCAGAGAACCAGCTAAAGAAACCAGAGAACCAGTGAAAGAAACCAGAGAACCAGCTAAAGAAAGCAGAGAGCCAGCTAAAGAAAGCAAAGAACCAGTTAAAGAAAGCAGAGAGCCAGCTAAAGAAAGCAAAGAACCAGTTAAAGAAAGCAGAGAGCCAGCTAAAGAAAGCAAAGAACCAGTTAAAGAAACCAGAGAGCCAACTAAAGAAACAAGAGAGCCAGTGAAAGAAAGCAGAGAACCAGTGAAAGAAAGCAAAGAACCAGTGAAAGAAAGCAAAGAACCAGTGAAAGAAAGCAAAGAACCAGGAACCAGTGAAAGAAAGCAAAGAACCAGCTAAAGAAAGCAGAGAACCAGCTAAAGAAAGCAGAGAACCAGAGAAAGAAAGCAAAGAACCAGTGAAAAAAAGCAAAGAACCAGTGAAAGAAAGCAAAGAACCAGTGAAAGAAAGCAGAGATCCAGTGAAAGAAAGCAAAGAACCATTGAAAGAAAGCAAAGAACCAGTGAAAGAAAGCAAAGAACCAGCTAAAGAAAGCAAAGAACCAGTGAAAGAAAGCAGAGATCCAGTGAAAGAAAGCAGAAACCAGTGAAAGAAAGCAGAGATCCAGTGAAAGAAAGCAAAGAACCATTGAAAGAAAGCAAAGAACCAGTGAAAGAAAGCAGAGAACCAGCTAATGAAACCAGAGAGCCAGTTAAAGAAACCAGAGAGCCAACTAAAGAGAGCAAAGAACCAGTGAAAGAAAGCAAAGAACCAGTGAAAGAAAGCAAAGAACCAGTGAAACAAAGCAAAGAACCAGCTAAAGAAAGCAGAGAACCAGAGAAAGAAAGCAAAGAACCAGTGAAAGAAAGCAGAGAACCAGCTAAAGAAAGCAGAGAACCAGAGAAAGAAAGCAAAGAACCAGTGAAAGAAAGCAAAGAACCAGTGAAAGAAAGCAAAGAACCAGCTAAAGAAAGCAGAGAACCAGCTAAAGAAAGCAGAGAACCAGAGAAAGAAAGCAAAGAACCAGCTAAAGAAAGCAGAGAACCAGCTAAAGAAAGCAGAGAACCAGAGAAAGAAAGCAAAGAACCAGTGAAAAAAAAGCAAAGAACCAGTGAAAGAAAGCAAAGAACCAGTGAAAGAAAGCAGAGATCCAGTGAAAGAAAGCAAAGAACCATTGAAAGAAAGCAAAGAACCAGTGAAAGAAAGCAAAGAACCAGCTAAAGAAAGCAAAGAACCAGTGAAAGAAAGCAAAGAGCCAGTGAAAGAAAGAAGAAAACCAGCGAAAGAAAGCAAAGAACCAGTGAAAGAAAGCAGAGAACCAGTGAAAGAAAGCAGAAAACCAGCGAAAGAAAGCAAAGAACCAGTGAAAGAAAGCAGAGAACCAGCGAAAGAAAGCAGAGAACCAGTTAAAGAAACCAGAGAGCCAGTTAAAGAAACCAGAGAGCCAGTTAAAGAAAGCAGAGAACCAGTGAAAGAAAGCAAAGAACCAGTGAAAGAAAGCAAAGAACCACTGAAAGAAAGCAGAAAACCAGCGAAAGAAAGCAAAGAACCAGTGAAAGAAAGCAGAGAACCAGCTAAAGAAAGCAGAGAACCAGTGAAAGAAAGCAAAGAGCCAGTGAAAGAAAGCAGAAAACCAGCGAAAGAAAGCAAAGAACCAGTGAAAGAAAGCAGAGAACCAGTGAAAGAAAGCAAAGAACCAGTTAAAGAAACCAGAGAGCCAGCTAAAGAAACCAGAGAGCCAGTGAAAGAAAGCAAAGAACCAGCTAAAGAGAGCAAAGAACCAGTGAAAGAAAGCAAAGAACCAGTCAAAGAAAGCAAAGAGCCAGTGAAAGAAAGCAAAAAACCAGTCAAAGAAAGCAAAGAGCCAGTGAAAGAAAGCAAAGAACCAGTTAAAGAAACCAGAGAGCCAGCTAAAGAAACCAGAGAGCCAACTAAAGAGAGCAAAGAACCAGTCAAAGAAAGCAGAGAGCCAGTTAAAGAAAGCAGAGAGCCAGTGAAAGAAAGCAAAGAACCAGTGAAAGAAAGCAGAGAGCCAGTGAAAGAAAGCAGAGAGCCAGTGAAAGAAAGCAGAGAGCCAGTTAAAGAAAGCAGAGAGCCAGTGAAAGAAAGCAGAGAGCCAGTGAAAGAAAGCAGAGAGCCAGTTAAAGAAAGCAGAGAGCCAGTTAAAGAAAGCAGAGAGCCAGTCAAAGAAAGCAGAGAGCCAGTTAAAGAAAGCAGAGAGCCAGTGAAAGAAAGCAGAGAGCCAGTTAAAGAAAGCAGAGAGCCAGTGAAAGAAAGCAAAGAACCAGTCAAAGAAAGCAGAGAGCCAGTTAAAGAAAGCAGAGAGCCAGTGAAAGAAAGCAAAGAACCAGTCAAAGAAAGCAGAGAGCCAGTGAAAGAAAGCAGAGAGCCAGTGAAAGAAAGCAGAGAGCCAGTTAAAGAAAGCAAAGAACCAGTTAAAGAAACCAGAGAGCCAGTGAAAGAAACCAAAGAGCCAGCTAAAGAAACCAGAGAGCTAGTTAAAGAAACCAAAGAGCCAGTGAAAGAAACCAAAGAGCCAGTGAAAGAAAGCAGAGATCAAGCTAAAGAAACCAGAGAGCCAGTGAAAGAAAGCAAAGAACCAGTTAAAGAAAGCAAAGAGCCAGTGAAAGAAAGCAAAGAACCAGTTAAAGAAACCAGAGAGCCAGTGAAAGAAACCAAAGAGCCAGCTAAAGAAACCAGAGAGCTAGTTAAAGAAACCAAAGAGCCAGTGAAAGAAAGCAGAGATCAAGCTAAAGAAACCAGAGAGCTAGTTAAAGAAACCAAAGAACCAGTGAAAGAAAGCAAAGAACCAGTTAAAGAAACCAGAGAGCTAGTTAAAGAAAGCACAGAGCCAGTTATAGAAAGCATCAAGGTTAAAGTCACAAGCCCCAGTGAAAAAACATCAGTAGAGAGTAGAATTGAGTCTAGGGATGATATAGCAATCACAAAGCATAGTTCACAGAGACCATCTGTTGCAGAGCAGCTGGAGAAAGAAACTGACAAGGCACATGCTGATGAATTAAGGGCAAAAGAGCCAAAGGAAACAGAGCCACAGGCCAAAGAGGCAGACAGAACTACTGATACTAAGGCTTCTATTACAAATGAGTAAGATTACAAAGTCTATGCGGAGCTTGATGAAGCAGATGAGTTTCTAGAAAAGGTAAGTTAAGCATTTTTAAAGGAAAGCATTAGGCACTATAAAAATATATCTTTTCCTATCCAGTCCAATCTTTGAAAGAAGATGCTCCAGCCCTGTTCACTTGTCTTTCTATTAACATGTTGTAACTGGGATCATTACATTGATTTCCTTCATCTTGTGCTTTCGGAATCTTGCTGCTGGTTAAGCTTTCTGTGGTTTCTGCAGTTCCTTGATTTGATACTATTTTCTTTTTTGTTGCTTTCTTGAAATGTCTGGTAGGTTTTGCAATATATATCTTAGTTTTTCTTTTCACTTTATAGGCATCACATAGATCATGAAGTAGTTTGTATTTTAAAAAGAAAACTGTATTGTAAAATGGCATGAAATGTTGATGCTTTCACATATTTCAGCTCAGAGTATGTTCTTCTTCTTCCTCGTTCCTCTTTCGATAGGAGTTCATCACACGTACTTATGAATCTCAAAGTCCAACTTCAGCATGCATTTGTATAAAGTTTGTTTCCTCTGTTAAATTAACCGGCTCCGTGGCAAAGTGTTTACAGACGCAGTTCGTAATCCCACATACAGTTGTGGAAGATTTGGCAGCAGACTGCATTATGGTGGTTTTTTATGAAATGGTATGGGTGCCTGTCGTTCAGAAAGCAGTGACAAACTACTGAACGTATACTTGCCCAGGAATCATTAACAGCCAAAAAATGCTGGGGTTGACTGCTAGACAGACTCCATCTATGAGAACAGGCTCTATCTACTCATGGGTAGGTTTTCTATCCTAACAATTTTGCCAGGGCAGCAGCTTATGGCCTACTCTTTCAAATTTACAAATACTGTGGGAATTTTAGCATGCACATCTTGCACACGGGACCCCCTGTTTATCACCCTTAACCGAGAAGGCTGAGTCTGTGATCTTACTACTCAAGAGATTGAGTTGAGTTGAGTTGAACTAAGAACCGACATCACTGCACTCATGACATTCCCATTCAGGCTCCGTCCCCTCATTCAACAGCCAGTGAAGAGTCATACTACTAATCGTTCCCACCGGTATCTGATTGAAAGTTCTCCTGGTCTTCCCTCTCAGTTTTGAGATTCCTCCAGAACCCTTGCCGATCCCCTGCAATCTCATTCTTTCCACATAAGGTTCTTAATCTGTTACCCCACCTTCTCAACCCGGTCCCACAGGCACACGAATACCTCTCCCTTGTCCATAGGTAATCTACCACCAGTAGGGGCATTCCCTGCCAGCCTATCAGCCTGTTCATTCCCCCTCACCCCCGCATGGCCAGGGCAAAATATCCATACAATTCTCACAATCTCTGACCTCTGAAGCGAGGCTAACCATTCCACGTGAAACAAGAGATTAAGGAGGACGTGCAATGTTATTAGGTACCAATGGTTCTTAGGAAAACTACTGATGTAAATTTGTGAAGAAATCACAAATAGCCAAAAATGCTGTGGTTGACTGCGATGTCATGTAAAGGATATAAACTAACTTATATATATATATATATATATATATATATATATATATATATATATATATATATATATATATATATATATATATATATATAATATATATATATATATATATATATATATATATATATATATATATATATATATAGTTAGTGGGATACTGACATGTAAAAAATAACATCACTGCTTCCCATAGTGAAGTATACATGGAGTATCAGATTCTTAAACTTAAGACAGACAATACAGATCTATATCTGTTCAATAACTACTGTCCACGTCACCCACAGGTACTAGATATATTCCCATTAAAACAATAGTGTGTGGTGATTTTAACAGCCACTCGCAGATCATGTGTATCAGAGAGGAGAGAGACTGGAAGACTGCCAGAATGAGAATAGATTTTTCTTGATTAAGAAGCCATCTGACCCATCTACTCAAGACTATGGCATATATATTAATCAAGACAAATCTATTCTCATTCTGGCATTCTTCCAGTCTTTCTCCTCTCTGATACACATGATCTGCGAGTGGCTGTTAAAATCACCACACACTATTGTTTTAATGGGAATATGTCTAGTACCTGTGGGTGACGTGGACAGTAGTTATTGAACAGATATAGATCTGTATTGTCTGTCTTAAGTTTAAGAATCTGATACTCCATGTATACTTCACTATGGGAAGCAGTGATGTTATTTTTTACATGAGTCAGTATCCCACATTTTTTCCTCTGATCTTGAAGGTTATGTTTTCATTGAAGTGAATTTCTTGCAATAATATGCATTTACTTATTCATTCAAGATGTTTTCTAGTTCTATTTTTGTTGTTACCGACTCTCTCTGCATTTCAGTGCATTATTTTCAGTCTTTGTTTTTTATGGCCAAATGTTCTTCTTCTTCTTCTTTGCGTTCATCCGGAGTGTTTTTTCAGATGTGATTGCGGTGTGTCTGTTATGCTCCCTTGGGCCGAAACCCGTAGGCCAACACATCCGACTATAGCTTGCTTTTTTTACCAGGTAGCATTCCTGGGAGACTCTCACTTTTGTGGTGCCATCTACAACCCAGCTGGCCAAGTTGGAACGGTCGAAGACAACGGTCATCCCTAAAAGGAAGGCAGGGACAGTTCATAGCATTTTCCGCCATCCAAGGTTGCTTCCATAGTTGCAGGGCCGACACATAGCGCCCTGGTACTGGGCTCACTGAGGGAATCGTCACGTCCTGCTCATGGCTGCTTTAAATCCTCACTTCAATATATTGGTCATTTCGTTTGCCCCGGACCATTCCCGCACTAACCAGACAGGTTTGCAGACGGTATCCACTCAGCGAGTTTTCGGACATGTGCTTGTCGTTGCGCCCGTCAGAGCTGTTCCAGGCACGACAGACATTCGGAAAAATACCTAGTCAGAGCTGTTCCGAACAAGAGCGACATTCAGAAACTAGTTAGTCAGAGCTGTTCCTAGCACGAGAGACATTCGGACGAGACATTTCACTCGGACGTAATTGCGTAGTGTCAATTTTTAGTTTGCCACCCGTAGGACGACACTTCTGACTTCCGGCGGGCATTTTTTAATGAGGTTAGCCTTCCTCTGGTTTCGAGGCACGTTAGACTGTTGTGATGTCGCCCACATCTCAGCTGGTCAAGATAGAACGATCAACGACATCGCGGTCTGCCCTCAAGGGAAGGCAGGGGCAGACCATGGGCATTCCCTCGCTATCCAAGGAGGCTTCCATATTTGCAGAGCCGGCACATATTGCTCTGAGACTGGGCTCACCCGAGGAGTTGCCACGTCCTGCTCATGGCTGCTTTAGTTCCTCACTTCCATGTGTTGGGCATCTCGCTTGCCACTGGTTGCTCAAGCACACACCAGGAGCGGTCAGACTGCGGGCGACATCCACTCAGTAAGCTTTTTCTTTTGACTTCGGACCACGCAATAGGTTCGCTCGCCGTGCGTTCCATTTCGCGTCATTGAGACGTTCTTCCACTTTTGTCTACACTCTTATGAGTTAGATACAGACAGTTGTCGTAACCATTTCCTTCGACTGGGGCACTTTTCTGACTTTTTGTACTCGCTCACGTGGTAGGCTACATGTGCTGCCAGCTCAGCACCTTACCTTTGTACAGCAGTGAACGAGAAACGGCCAGGCCCTCTCATCCGGGAATCCCTCATATCCCCCAGCTGAGAGCCTTCGAACATGTATCATACCTGAGCATGTAGCTTGCTCAGTATCTCGCCTCTATTTTTCGGTAGGTGGGTATCGGCCCAGCTCTCAGATCCGAGAGTTTGTGGCTTAGAGGCGTTCAGCCACAGCCCTCGACAGAGAGCCTTAGAGTTTTGTCCGGACCAAGGTCTTCTGCCTTCGTGTACCTGATTTAGTCTATTGACTGCTATCCTTAGCCTACCTGCAGAGCAGCAGGTTGTGTCTCTCTTAGTCTAGCCCCTAATCCATAAGCTGTCCGATATGTAGTTTTCATCCATCGGCAAGCAGATGGGGTCAATGGGACACGCAAGCTCCCCCACCACGGCAAGGTGGAGACACATCGGGGGAGGCCAAATGTTCTATGCTCATGTTCCCTGGCTCCACAGGACATCTGAGAAGAACCTCAAGTTATTGTAGTTGGACCCTTTCATGGCATAAAGCTCAGTACTGCACCTGTCTGAGGGTCCATAGCTGGGCAAGCACCAACTCCTGGCTGGTTACCTTTGTCTTCAGTACCTTTCATTGGCTAGGGCTGACCACGGTCTTACTCGAGTTTAGATATGCATGTATGTACACATGTATCTGTGCATCTATGTACATACATACATACTTATTTAGAGTAGTCTTGTTTTATGCTGCCAGAAACTCACTGTCGCACCTTCTCCTATTAGTTAAAGCAGTTCCACTACACGAAGGCCAAGAGTTGGACTTTTACTGCTCGGCAGGGGTGGGGGGTGGGGGGGTATTTTGCAAGGTTGGGTGCACACCATCAACTCTGGACCCTGTCTATAACTGCAATTTGGAACCCCTGTCCTACATGAACCTTCATGCTTGTTGTTCTATCTATTAAAGTATTATTTCTAAAATATTTCACTAAAAACAACTTCTATCCTATCCTCTTTTCAAAGCTTGGCCTTGGAATGATATGAAGATTCCTCTGTGCACAACACAACAGTACAACACCCACTCATGTTATTTTTACAACGGCTTTGTTTCAGTTTCCATTTCTTATATTATATCAAACTTCACGCTTTATAAAGTTGTAGGAGTCGTTCAGCCGCTGCGGCATTAAGTGGTAACCATAGCAGCAACAGCATATGATTGAAATGTGATTGTCGTCGTTACCGGCATCTTAACAATGAAATGAGAGGAGCCACCAAAAAAAAATGCCAGACGTGGCGAGTCTGCTAGCTAACTAACTTCGCTCTACAACTGTTATGACTCGAACAACAAGCAGAAAACATTCATTAATAACATTAATCTGCACTTTTTTCTCATATATTTACGTTGAAACTGTATACATAGTATTAGTAATAGATAAAGTTTGTCAGTAAATCTGCTGTAGAAGAGGGTCAGACCTCACTCACCTAGTGTTGCTTTCTGCAGCAGTTACACGTAGGCAACTTTCGTTTCGTTTCTCACCAGGTACATGATTGTTATGGAAACCAAATAAATATGGTCCAACTTTCACTATATAATATACTGGGGGAATATGTATTACCTCTTCTTAGTGTTTACAAGTTTGCACGCTCTCCTCAATAGCTTTTTAATTAATTTTTTTCCATTAAATAAATACGTCTGCTTTAATTTGTCTTCGAATTATCTCAATATATTCCCTGTTTGGTCGTCTACACATCTGAAAGTGACAGTATATAATAATTTTAGTATAGTAATAATAGTAATATAGTATATTCAATATTGAATATAGTTTGCCGTTTAACTGTCATTGTATTTCAACACGTTTCACTTTTACTAAAATATAATGTACAGAACTTCATGATAAATACGTTATAATTGAATATAACATTTATTAATAATTGATATCAATGTTAAATAATTTATTCAAAATTAATACTAATTATAATATAACATATGACAATCAGCATCAATATTAACAATTATATGCTAAATAAAACTGCATTATGCATGCATTATAAAATAATGTAACATTTGTTTTGTTTTTTAAACTGACATCTATCTAAAGTTATATACAGATAGAATACTAAACTATATACAACGTATAAACTATAGCTCAATTAGGCTATAACCCAGGAAAGTTGAATAGGATATTGAAGACAAAAGTAAGAAGTTAAGAAGATGTTAGGCTCTTTCAAAACATTTAGATTAGTCATTTTGGCTGTCCAAAGAATTTTCAGCAGTCTTCTGTAAAATTACATCTCTGAGGCATCATTGCCATCTTCGGGGTCAGGAGTGGAGATATAATTTTATAACTATAACAGATCTTCGTGAAAAAAAGTGAACAGTACTTTGGGATGTCAACTGCATCGGAGGACTGAGGGCGAGTGGGACTGGCCAGTGTGCAGTGAGTCAACAGAGACGTCTTTCGACATACCATAGCAGATAATAAGACAACAGGACAACTGTCATCTTTTCTGTTATTGTTGTTTAAAACCCCATCTAAGATTTGGGCAGTATCTTGACACATACAAATAATAAAATAATGTGTCACAAAGCAGTTTCCTACTATGGTTTATTGATGTGATAATGTCAGCGCATATTGTAGTCCTGAATGTTCACTTATTTTCGCAGGTGACGAGTCTAAGCGTCAAACCCACATCCGACCGTGCTCAAGACATTATCAGTGTAGTACACTATCAACTTCGCTAACGCGCCAGCTATACTAACTCGTGGATACCGTGAAGTTGAGGATGTATCATAGGGATAATGAACAGGACAGGAAAATTTAAAAAAAAAAACTGCGCATTATTAAATGAACATAGACACATCGTCATCATCATCAAGTGCCCTGCCAGCTGGCGTTGGCGTTCATGGCTCTCCACAGATCTCGATCTTTGGTTTTCTGGATCAACTCTGCTGCTGATATTCCTCCGTGCCACCGTCTCAGTCCATCCAGCATAATTTCTCTTGGTCTGCCTCTGCCTCTCTTCCCCTTGATCTTTCCAGTTGTCACGATGTTCCCCAATGCCTCTCTTCTCATTACATGACCAAAGAAAGATGTTTGTCTCTTTCTTATGTTCTAGTTTCATTAGCCTGTTTCAGGCAGTCGTCGTTAGTTACTCTGGCAGTCCAAGGACTTCGCAACATTCCTAGACACACATAGTATTATTTGGCGCTCACAGAAGAAGAAGAAGAAGAAGAAGAAGAAGAAGAAGAAGAAGAAGAAGAAGAAGAAGAAGAAGAAGAAGAAGAAGAAGAAGAAGAAGAAGAAGAAGAAGAAGAAGAAGGAAATAGAGATTAGAAGACGCACTAGACAACATAAAATGTGAAAGCTATAATAGTTACCGATCGGGATCGAACCTGTCGCCTCCAAATGTCTTCTTCTTCTGTGAGCGCCAAATAATACTATGTGTGTCTATTTATGTAATCGTCTTAGTGGCCTCAACGGTTCTCCCCATTTATTTCTTGTATTAAATTAACATCTTACAGAATAAATCATGTTATTTTAAAATTACCCAATGAGTTCTTCCATGTTACATATGACCAGTTTTAACATATGGCTGTAAATCATGGACAATTAGTAAATACGCACATAATATCTCTCTAGGCCTAAGAGATATGATTTTTCAAAAGAATGCTGAAAATTCCTTGGACACCTAAAATAAGCAATCTAAAAATCTTGAAAGAAGCAAAGCAAACCTAATACAAACTTCAGAAAGAGGCAATCGCCGTGGAGGGGAGAAGGGCGCGTTGTGAAAAAACGAAACCTGCAATATATTGTGAAATTGTGACCACTTGAAAGATTTGTGGAAATAGAGAAATAGAAAGATAAGAAGAGATGATTATTGACATCCTTGTGTTATGGTATAGAAGAGTTTCATCGCACGAATTGATATACGCTTTTGGATATCACAACACGGGAGAAATATGATCGCCCAGACCGTTCGGCTAGATAGACACTTGATATTATTCTGCAAGCGTGTATACATATCCGTTGATTTGTGTATCTTGTGA